>JAUMJM010000005.1:94967500-95457500 GCA_033558235.1 Neomorphus geoffroyi | reverse complement strand
CGTTGGGAGACAACAAAGCACCCACAAAGAAGTGTGGGTTAAGTGAAAGAGAAGCTCTGAAGGGCTCAGCTGCTGAGCAACCTCTTGGCTGGTGGCAAAACACTCGCCTAAGAAGCAGGAGACTTGAATTTGAGTTCTGTCCAGCAACCTCACTTACATACACATTCCTGAGCATTCTCTTCTTTGTTATGGAGATATCTCACGGCCTTCAGTAATTTACACTGCTAAATACAATGCCACCTGACAGTACAGTGGATCATGGTTATGAAATGCTAGGTAAAAAATCACATTTTAATACCGTTTGGTAGAACTGCTGGGGAACTTTTAACAGGCTTGTGCAGATCCTGCTCTCTGAATGTGTCTCTTAAAAAATGTGATTAAAAATAACGAAGTGGCTATTGATAATCTTTTAGCTTATTTACAACTTTAGTCTCTTGTCCTACACTGCTTTTTCAAAATTTGTACCTACAGCTGTGTGGCGTTTAGTACAAATCTCTGGAAATGTGAATTCGTACTGTTTTCCTTTTTTGAATGAGTAAGTAAACACTGAGAAGGCTGGTGTTGCATGGTGTGATTTAGTGTAGGTTAACGTAGTGCAGAGGGTATTTTGCAATAAAATTTTAAATTAGGGAGAATATATTTACTGCCTGTCGTGAGTCTGGCTTATGAACTATAGTCTTGATATTTGGCAGAATGTGTAAGAACTGATAATTAGGTGTGCACGTGTAGGTAGTGACATTTGTTTAAAACAAAGTACTGTAAAACTGAATTCATTTATGCCTCTTACTTTGTTCGGTTGCTCATAGACAAGTAATAAAATATACCAATAATATCTCTGTTTGCAATAAGCTTTAATTATACAGAACCTGATAAAATGCAGATGAGCTATCTGCTCTCTGTGTATGAGGAATCTAATAAATAAACTGGCAGCTCATCTATTTGTATGTATGTGTATGAGTAAGAAAGAGTGGGGCAAAAAGAGAGGAACTCATTTGTAATAACATTGATAGCTTTGAAGGTGGGACTTAGTCATTTTCACAGCTTTATTGGCTGAAATTACTAGATGAAAAGGTTTGGCATCATTGTACGTGTCTGTTCATGTATACGCTTTTCCTCACAGGCATGGAGGTATGGAGAATAATGGACAGGTATAAAATGCTGTGCTTTAATGATCTGTCTTGGGTTTTTTTAACAATTTGAAGATCTATTTTCTGTTCCCTTTACTAAGATTAGTAAAACTGAAAGATATACTTACTTGAGAATGGATTTCAAAATGCTGTAGGGAAACGTGGACATAAGATACTATTTCTATTTTTTACTTTGTTTGGTTGGTTTTGGGTTGTAGTTGTTTGGTTTTTTAAAAACTTGTAAATACCACATATTAGGATCCATAAGTCTAGTTTCTTTTCCAGGCAAAGACAGGCTCTTATGTTGACTTTCTGTGCTGTGGCCACTAAGAATCTGTTTGATCCAGATATAGCCTTCTCCTGTTATGACTTAATGTTGTAATGCCATGAGTGCACTTTGAAAGCTGCAGTGGGGCTCTGCATCTCCTACATTCTTTAATCATAGCACCTAGGTCATATATGAAAGCAAGTCTCAAGTCATGTTAGGTCAGTGAAAATAGTGTTCAGTTTAATTTCTGCCTCCCTCATCTTTTCAGTCTTCACTGAATTATCTCAGATCTCGTAAGAAAACATCAGCTAGTGATCATTAATCCTCTACATACTTAGTGTTTGTTTACTTTTTTTAGAGGATACTGGTGACTGGATAAAATCAGGTCTGTAAGTATCATTCACTGTTTAGTGTCAGACATATATTCCAATAAATACCCTGAAAGGAAAATATGTATTCTACATCTGGTGGAAGTTAAGGAGTTTCTCCTTAGCTCCAGGAGGCTGAAGACCAGATTTTTTTGTTAAAGCAAAACATGATATATGACACTCCTGTTGTTTCTTACTTACACTTAGCTTATAATAAGTCTGGGAAAAAGAAGAAATATAATTGTTCCTTCAACAGGTATTTACTCTAGTCAGGTCTCGCAAGCTGTCTTTCAGTAGCGTAGCACAGGGGTATGCTTCTGAGAGCATCCTCTGGTTTAGCTTCCAAACCACTCCTGATTCAAACTGAAATATTCAAATAGGCACAGCTTGGGAATTCTGAAATTATTTTGTTGTTTGTGTATCACAGTATCATAAGGTTGGAAAAGACCTCTGAGATCATCGAGTCCAACCTATGACCCAACACCTACACCTACTCCTACTTGTCAACTATACCATGGCACTAAGTGCCTCATCTTATCTCTCTTTAAACACCTCCAGGGATGGTGACTCCACCACCTCCCTGGGCAGTGCATTCCAATGGCCAGTCACCCTCTCAGTAAAGAACTTCTTCCTAATGTCGAGCCTAAACCTCCCCTGGCGAAGCTTGAGACCATGTCCTCTTGTTCTGTCACCAGTCACCTGAGAGAAGAGACCAACCCCTGCCTGACTACAACCTCCCTTCAGACAGTTGTAGAGAGCAATAATGTCTCCCCTGAGCCTCCTCTTCTTCAGGCTAAACAACCCCAGCTCCCTCAGTCATTCTTCACAGGGCTTGTGCTCCAGCCCCTTCACCATCCTTGTTGTTCTCCTCTGGACACACTCCAGCATCTCGACCTCTTTCTTAAACTGAGGGGCCCAGAACTGGACACAGTACTCGAGGTGCGGCCTGACCAGTGCCGAGTGTAAGGGAATGATGACCTCCCTAGTCCTGCTGGCCACACTATTCCTGATGCAGGCCAAGGCATCACATTGGCCCTCGTGGCCACTTGGGCACACTGCTGGCTCATGTAGTTCTTACAGTGTGATGCTGAGTCAGGACAAGCAGTTGGTGATCTAGGCCAGAAATGTATTAGCTAGGGCTTTCTCTTAGTGTGTTAAGGGCAAAATCTCATATCTCTGTGCCAACGTGTAGCTGGTCCTTCTATATCTGACTGGTTTGTAGATGCCTAGTTTCTGTAGCTCAGGCTGCCCAGAATAATGTATAGAAAGTTATGAAAACTACAGCATTTGAGACTCTCTGCCACTGCTGAGGGAATTCCAGGTTCCCCATATTTCACATAGTGATTGACAATACTTGTACAGAACTATTCCAAATGCTTGCTACTTTAAGGAATATGTATTCCTCATTTCATAATGGAGAAAGATATTCTGCCAGAAGGCGATACAAAACGATATTCTGGAAGCACCAGGCCTGAAACAAGATTTGGTAGGAATAAAACTTAAACTGCTGAGAGTGTTCTCAAAAATGTGGAGGGGTGGAGTCAGCCTTGTAGAGAAATTTTGACAACATTCAAATAAAGCACACAGCAGTCATCAGATCTGTGGGCTGGATGTTCATCATCAGGTGGATTTTGTCTGAAAGGGTAAAAGGACAGTAGCCCCAGCATTCAGGTAGTTTGCTGTGGTATGTGCTAGATGCATTGTGTGAGGGGGAAGAATTCATGCCCCTTCACCAGCACTGGCTTGCTTTGTTCACAGCTGCACTCAGCCCTTAAATATTTGTGTTGACCTGATGGCAAGTGAAGATGTGTAGAGAAAGGAGTTCAAACTGTTGACCTGCTAACACAGGCTTTTGCAACTTGACTCCAGTTGTTTAAGATCTATGATCTGCAGTTGAGCCATTCTCTTCCCATTGAGGAGGAATGAAAGATATCTCGTGTGTGTTACATAGACGTGCAAGCAAGGTTATCGCAGTGTGGAAATGTAGAGATTCTAACATAGAAATAGCTTGTTTTCAACCCAGGTTGGGATGAAAGTTTAAAACCTGAAATTATATTATGTACTGTGGTTCGACAGTGTCAGGGAATATCTGAAATGTGCTAATATTAAAGATCCTGAGTAACGCAGGAAAGGGTTGCTGATTTTTCTGTGATTTGCTGGGAAAACGCTTTGGAATAAGAGCAAAAGTTCCAGCTGAACTTATGTAAACCAGAATATGGTGGTTACGCAAGAAAGTCGCTGTTGTAGTGGCTAGCGCTCGCAAGAACCGGTGTACAGAAATTTATAGTACCTGTATATTTCTGTACTCCTTGGGGTGGCATGTGGATTTATGTACATATGTATTTTTCATCAGAAGTTTAGAGTTGACAGTATAACGTGCAGGTTGTGGACATGTTGAAGAGGGCTTTTTTTATCATTGAGACAAGAATCTCAATGAAACCTGAGAGATACCAAAGTTAGACAGATAGACAGACAGACAGTTAGGTAGGTAGATACTGATTTATTTTTTTTTTTTATTGTTGTTGTTGGTTTTAATGTATCTGTACTCTAGCCCAAGCTGGCACAGCACCACTGACAGGGTCCTTGCCCCATCACTACTTCTACCTCTGCCTTTCAGGTAAATCTGCCCCTCCCTGGTCTCTGCCCCAGGCCTGGAGCACCCCTTCTTCCTCCTACCATCCCCTCTTCCCTCCAGTATTTCAGGGCTGTTTCCCACATTTGGTTTCTCTCATGCCTCACTACTGAGTCCCTCTGGTGAGGTCTGAGGGGCTGGGCTTTGCCCTGGGCTGAGGCTGCTGGAACCAACCAGAACCATCCACGCCCAGCAGTAGCAGCTCCCACCTCTCCTCACAGCACAGCTGATGTCTGCGCACACACACCTGGTACAAGTGACAACCTCAGAAGGGAGTGAAAATAAGGATCATAGAATCATTAAATATTTTGGGTTGGAGGGGACCTAAAGGTCACCCAGTTCCAATCCCCTGACAACTAATAAAAAAGAAATGTAAGAAAAACCAAGCTGAGTAACACATAAATGAGCAATAATATTCAAGCCATGGAGATACCACAAAAGGCACCAAGTTGTTGTACAATGGACAGTAAGTGAGTGAGTTGCTGAAGTACACCAAGGGACTCTTAATTTCTCTAAGGACAAGAAAGCAACACTGTACATGTATGTTTCTGCACACATAATTGCTTTTTGAAACTCATAGAAATGCTGAGTTTGGACAGAAGCTGTAAATGCTAGTGAATTTCTTGTAAACATGGAAGAGGCTTTGTTTACCTTTGGTTGTCAGAATTACATCAAAAATGTCCTCATGAGCAACCAGTTTATCTTGTAGATCAGCTCTGTTTGCACGTACCATCATATAGCAAGTAAGCTAAAATACTTTCCTCCTAAGTAGATGGTGGCCAGACAGACTAAATTTCCTTCAGCATTAAATTTCCTTCACTGCTGGATACCATAAATTTTACACATGTATGATAGGTATTTGGCTCCATCTCTAATATCTTTAAAGAATAAAAACATTTTAATTACTCAAATTGTTAATTAATATGTGATTCACGCCACTGTAACAAGATATATCAGCAACACTCCTAGAATCAATCAAATGAAGGTTACTGTTTTATTTAAGAGCAAATTGAAGACACTGTTTTTTAATTAAAACTTTTGTGTTATTCTAAAATATCTACATTGCTTTTATCATTCTATAGTTCTATTTTTAATATTCCAATTTATTTAATCATGTGAATTAATTTTAATCTAAAATTGTCATTGAAGTTAAGCGACTATAGGGAAGGGAAGTTTACAGCTGCTAATAGCTTCAGTTTTAGGAATGGGCAGCAATCATAAAAGAGAATCAACCATTAAAATACATGATCTTTTCATTTAAAATCAGAATAGAAAAATTCAGGTTTTCAGAGTTGCTTGCATGGAAACATATATAAATTTTGTAAAGTAGGACCAAGAGTACTGAGATAAAGCAAATCATGAGTTGAAATCAGGATGCTAATGCTTCTCAGTTTGCCTTCTGATTAATGGAATAAAGAAGTTATTTTTACAGATGTTAGTGTCTGCTCCTTCTAAAATCTATAGAGAATCTTCTCTTTGGTTCTTTTCCTCAAATGTTAAAGGTAAGGGAAATACTTAACCCTGTGTGCATGTAGCTATATATCCATACATACGCATGGTCAATGCACGGGTCATTCAGACAGTCCTTTCTATATGTCTAAGTACAAGGTTGAAATTGGTTGACAATATTAATCAGAAAATGTAGCTCTGTGTGGATAATTATGTGAATGCTTTGAACTAAAATATACTCTTATACACGTAGATGTGACTTTCAGTGACTTTGTGCCTCCTTGCTCTTTCTGCCTATGTATGTACAGGCAATACAGCTGCATTTTTTTAAAATTTTGAAGAACATGTATCTCTCACAGATGGTATGTCACATATTATTCTATGGACTGACTTATGGCATCAGCATTCTGTTTTCCTTGGCAACTCTGGCAGTTCTATATACTCAGAGACTGACTTTTGGGCTGGGCAGGTCTTATTCAGACCTAGTTAAATGAAGTCTTTAAACGAGAAGGCTGCAAGTAATTTTTTGGTGCATAGTTCTGTTCCACTGTGACATCTGCTAGCGGCATCAATCCAAACAGCAGGACTGGAGATGGACAGAACAGGTGGACAAGGGAAGAACTGAAGAAAATGAACATGTGTAGGGAGACAAAGTATGTCTGGGATAGAATAAATTTACATGAAAATGTAGGGAATGTGGGATATATTTGTTTATTTTTCATGCTTATTTTGGTAATACAGAAGTGGTTAAAGTGAGTTTTTGGAACTCTATTGTCCTATTTTTCTTCTTTCTGCATCTTCTGCAGATTTCTTTCTCATACTTATGGTTTCTGTCCTGTTTCCTTCTGGGAGATGAACATAGACATTCAAGATAACTTTTTCAATTCTTTTGTACATATCTTCTACATATCCTCTATGTCATTGTGAGAGATTCTGTCCACACATGTGAACAAACAGTGTCTATGTTCACATGTGTGCACTGCTGGCAGTGCAGACAGGTTGGGTGCCAATGTCCTGGTCCTTGGCAGTGTGCGGGCGTTGGAGGCCAGGGGAGGAGTGTGTAAAATTGATCTTGTTATAAGATCACCTTCCCCTCTATTAAGGCCTTACCCGGAGTTCTGAGGCTTTATTCCTACATCATTGCAACATTGTTTCCCACAGAATTACCACACTAAGTACCTAATTTGGTAACTTTAATTGTTTTACAATCCTGGAGTTCAGTGGTTAAACCTGGTATGTTACTTCATGCCATAACAAAAAGCTCTGTTTAGTGAAACTATGTGAGTTCACTACCTGGTTTTTGGTTTTAATTTGAGAGCTGGCAGTCAGATGTGCTACAGCACAATACACTAGGTGTTTAAACCATCATGTATCTTAGAAACTGCCCCTGCTGCAGCATTTCATTCTTTGTAGGAGTTTGGAAAAGAAAGCTTCCTTCATAGATCTTTGCTCAACTGCAGTGTTTTCATCCTGCGTCCCACCAGAGGAAGCTCCGTGGCATGTTGAATTTTGCTAGACCTCAAGTTAGTGTCTGATGTTGTAGTGTAATGGATGTTAACATCATGTCCATGGCTCCACTGTGTAGTCTTTGCGTCGTGCTTTCCATCATTGAAACGGCAGCAGCTCATGTAGTATTTTTCAAGTTTCTCCTGAAAATACAGAGTACATTTATAGATCACAGTCTTTCAAGTTCAATTCAACCTATAGAATTTGTGGGGAATATTTTATACGAAGATGGCTTTGAAGCAGAAGCCCAGGTCTAAATGCCTTTCCTGAAAATTTGAATTTAAATTGGGTTATTTGGCACAGTATTTGAATTGGGCATGGCTAGTACCCAGTTATCAAATTGCTGCAAATTTTGGCCACTGTGGCTTATTGGCTTTAATTCATTTTGAGGAAATGGAAAACTGTTAAAAATCCCCTGACCAAACAGTGAATAAATATTTTTTCCCAACGCACACTTCGCTTTGTACATGTAGCTAATATGCCATTGACTATATCTTTAAAAAACTATGGGTTTTTAATGTATCAGGCTTGTACAGGAATGACTCTTTTTCCACTCAGTGTTATGAAATAAAGGAAAGACCGAAGCATTTACCTTTTCCTTATACCTCTGTGGTGCGCACATCCATAGTTCAATGTCATCTGAGCAAACCAGGGATAACTTCTCTGCAGAAGTCAATAGAACTTGTGCCATTGACTTTGCAGACCCAGCGTTTCACCCAAGCACTCTGCCTAGTGATTTTTAGTATTGATGTTCTGTGACAAAACTTATACTTTCTTTTTATAGCAACATGCTTCTTCCAGTGATGGACATGACCCAGCAGTTTAAGTGGCTTGACTATATCAATTTATTTGAGAAAAAAAAATTTAAAAAGGTAGTCTATGTTTAAGTGCTGTAGTTGAAAGCTCATCACACTGTCTCCTTTCTTCATTCTGCAGTCTTTTTAAGTAATGTACTAGGGAGATGATCTGTAATAAATAAGGACAAAGAATCCTATGTTCAGAAACTGTGTTTGTTTAGTGAACCTGAGGATTTCCAAGATAAAGGTTACAAATATTTATTTGAAAAATGACATGAGAAGGAAGAGTTTGCTGAGAAACAGTTTTGGTACAGCCAAACCATAACGCTATTAAACAAGTTACACCTACAGCTATGTGTTGTCAAGTGAAAATAAGGTTGGTCGTACTCAAAGGAGTGCCAGAAAACATCTTCATGCTTCAACAGAGCATAATGTGTTTGAAGTAATGATGACTACTTACATGCAACATGCAATTATCTGATTTTTTTTGGGGGGAGAGGCGAGAACAACAGTACTTCTAAACAACTTTTGCTATATGGTGTGATAGTGTCCTGTTTCTGTTGAGCTTTGGGGTTTGATGTGTGCTTTGTGGTTTGGTTTGGTTTTGTTTTGTTTTGTTTTCTTAAACTTCCAAATGGCAAAATCAAAATTAATTATAAGATCTCTCAAAATCTCTCTAAATTTGCAGCTTTCTTAGGTAGTGACTTATTAAGGTAAGAAGGAAATATTTAAAATTCAACCTTTTAATTCCTTAAAATTGAATTTGTGTGCCAGCTTAGTTTAACCCTTAGCCAGCAGCTAAACAGTGTACAGGCTCCATCGCCCCTCTCCAGCCACAGAGAACAATTAGAAAAGGAAAGGAGAGCTTGTAGGTTGAGATAAATAAAATTTTAATACAACAATAAAAGAAGATAAAATAATAATAGTAGTAATAGTAGAATATACAAAATGATACTCGGCCCATCTGAAGTAGTGATTGTGGAACATACACTCCAAACAGCGAACACCAGATGGTTAACACAGTGACCACAGCACTGCTGGCCAGCACAGAGAGATTGCAGGCAGTGGGGAAAGATCATTGACTATGGAGACCATGCTTGGAGCACACAGAAAGCAGACAGCGAGAGCACAAGCCATCCCTGTAAGCTTCCTGCTTATAAATGGAGCATGACGTTCATAGTATGGAACACTCCTATTAGTCGCTTTGAGTCAGCTGTCCTGGCTCTGCTCCTCCCAGCTTTATATACCTGCTTTCTTGTAAAACATGAGAAAACTGGAAAAGTCCTTGGTTTCCTGGCAACAGTCAAAAACATCACTATATTTTTCAGCATTCTTCTCATACCAAATCTCAAAACCAGCAGCTGCTGGGAAGAAAATTAACTGTATTCAGCCGAACATAAACATTACCTAGCAGCAACTAAAACCAATATGTGCTATCACAACTCTCACTAAATGTAAAACACAACAGTTACTGAGAAGAAAATGGGCTCTAACCTGGCCAAGAACCAGGACAGGTGATTATTTGGAAGTTGCTCTGTATGTCTAGAAGAGGAAGGCTGCAGTTAAACAGATACACCTTATTCATAGTTGTGCCTGCAGTGTGCCTCTATCATCCTTTTTATGAATGTGCTTCCTCTCCCCATGCCTCCCCAAACCAAAAACATGGTTCATTTCTATTGTTTAATTATGGTCTTACATTTATTTATTGATAATTATTGTTGATATTATTTTATTATTAATGGGGGGGGGGGATTAAGGCTTTTCATTAGATCAGAATAGGTGCATGCAGGAAGGTGACTAATATGTTTTTCTTCTCTATATGACTTTGAGGTGCCTTCTTACAAGACCAAAGAATATTTTCAAGCAGCGGAATGTGAAAGGAGGGAATAGAAACACCCACATTGTCTTTTTTTATGATCTAGGCTCTGCATAGGTATGTCTTCTTTCTCCTTCCACTCTGATTGCAAACAAAGTATGTCTGGAGTGTTCACCTTGAGCTAATAAATGTGAGTGGCCATCTGAGCTAGCAAAGTTTCAGGGCTTCCAGTCTGCTTGAGGGACCTGGTAGCTGTCTGGTAAAGACTGCAGTCATGCCCAGTAGTTGCAACGTAGTTCTGAGGAACAGCCAGAGGGATTAAGGCAACCAGAATTAACTGTTGTGTAATTTCATCACTGTATGGTGGTGAAATTTTAGCAAAAGAGAGGAGGTGATAAAAAGGATGTGCTGTCAGCGCTATGTGGGAACAGAGGGGCTTTTCTCTCTGAGGGCTACTCAGAAATTTCCCTGTCAGTTTTATAATTTCTGCAGGCTCCTTGCTCAGCCAAAGCACCGTGTCCTCACTGACAAAATATGGGGGGTTTCCTATAACTTCAGGTACATCAGTGATGGCTGAGGATACATTCAGGATTGTCTCTCTCCAGTGTCAGCGGAACTGGCAAAAGACAGTTCAGGCTTTACATGGGAAATGGTTGCCCTCACAAGGACCCTGTTTCTGGTTATTATATATGGCCCAGCATGACTTTTTTCCATACTGGGTCACTGTATGGGATAACCCGGGCCTCTTACTCCCTCTGCTCACTGAAATTCATTTGAGTTTGAGTGAGATTATCCTCTCTTACAAAATGAAAATTTAGGAACAGCAAAAATGAGTGCAGATGAGGGGGAAGAAAGTATAATATAACCATGTAGCTATTGTGCTATGGCAAGGTCATAGTGAGTGACATATGTGCCATTTATTTGTACAGTTAGGTCTTATTTTCAAAGTCGGCAAAAGTTTCCAAAGCTCAGCATCTTGGAAATTGGGGTATAACATATAATTACATACAAGATTCAACCTGCTTTAAATGGTATGATGACTCAGATTCTATACGTAAGCTGTAGAAGGAGACTGTGTGTGGAAACTGTCTCACATAAAGGGCTTGAAATGCATGGCTGCATTTCAAAGAATTCTTATATTTATTGACTTGTTTATTGACTAATATATATATTATATATATATAATATATATATAATATTGACTATTATTTATTGACTTGTTTATTAAACGTATATACTATATTGAATTTGTTTGTGGAAGATATGAGAAAAAGTTATATATGTATTTATCCTTTGGACAAGTGATTGAAGACCTTAGGCAGTCCTAACATTACTGATGACAAATGAATGTATTCAGAAGCCCAGAGGTGGAGTCCAAAATACTTTCAGATATTGTTTTTCTTGGATGGATGTTAAAAACGTTTAAGTTTTGAGAGGATTCCTATGAGAAAGCACCTTTAAACTGAGAAAGGTCAATTTCTTTGACAGCCAAGACAGGAGGTATCAGAGGGGTTACTGTGATCCAAAAGCTGAATTATGTATGTCAGTCCTTAGGGTATATCTTTTAAAATGGGAGTGACTAGGGCTGGAAACCTGGTGGGATGGTGGCTGTCCATTTCCAAATGCAAGTAGGATATTACATTTAAAAGCCATGTTGGAAGAATGCTAAGGTTACAAAGTGCTCTGAAGGCAAGAAAACCCACACTTAAGGTTGCTGAAATCTGAGTTATTCACTGGACACTTTCAAATGTGTATATCAATAGAAGTGGGCATCCCTATGCCCACAACTACGTGTGGCAATTTACTTTTAATTCACACACTCTTTCATAGTGAATGAGGCAAGGATGCAACTACAGGGAATGCCATGGGTATTTGCCTGTGCTTTAGCCCAAACTGGCTACTTTGAGGTAGCTCTTCTGGGGAGTACTCAGGGCAGGTATGGCTGCACAGAGACCTTTCTGGTCAGCATGATACACTGCGGGTATTGAGGGCCTGGAAGAGGAGCATGGAAAGCAGAGGCTCCCTGCTCTCAGTCCTGGGCATGGGGGGAGAAGATCCTGATGGGACACTGTCATTTTGCACTGTCCTGGCAGCCCTAGACCGGAACATCCTAAAAGCAGGCTGAATTTTCTGAGAAAGTTTTTGATGCCAAGTTTAAGGCTTCGTTGAATAGGGGGAGCCTTTTTTCCCCACCTTTATAGATAACAAAAGAAAAAATTCTGATTTCACAATGACTTCCCTGCCAAAAGTTAAGTCTGTTTCAAAGCATGAAGGCATATTTTTCAGTGGGAGGCAAGTAGGGCTTGAAGAAGTTATTTGATTTTATTTGTAACATCAGTATTTTCTCTTTAACATCACTTGAGAAACAGCCCTACTGTTTTAACTTAAACTTTAACAAACAATTCATTTTGAGGATATTTGGGCCCAATTTAATTCTGGCAAAGTTATAAGCACTGTAAGAGATAAGTCCTGCAACAGAAAGCGTTCGACAAGCTAGACTGGAACTATTGCATTGCTATCAAACCTGCCTCATTTGTTCTACTGCAATGACAAAGTTTGCATTTAGACATTCCAGAGCATGTTCCACTCTGAACTGTGGTTTTGCCCTTTTTCATGCTGACGCTATCCTTCGTTTATATTTTCACTCTGATTAAAGAATTGCTCCCTGACTGCTGGAATGCCAGTGATTGAAGACCCTAGTTAATTTACACACTCTCTAGCATCCTTGGTCTACTTTTATTTCAGTATTCAGATCACAGGAAACCATTGATAGGTTGTAGTAGCTTTCACACAGAGTTGCAGCCAACTATTTTCCAATGATTTTGAATGCTAGAAAGCAAGTCTTACCAAATTCATGAGCTCTATATATTTCACCCGTCAGTCTATAGAGAGGGGAAAAATCACATGCCTGAACCAAATAACTTTCTTTCTAACTTCCTCATTAACTGATTCTTTTGAAAGCTTCCAGCGAACAAGTCCATGAGCATTTCTATAAATTAATTTCTACTTTCAAATGTCCACATAATTTAATTTTGTTTTTTTAAAAAAAAATTTTCATTGTGTTAGTGTTTACCATGTGCAGGGCACTTCCAAAACTTACAGCTAAAGATTTGAGTTGGAGGAATCCATTTTATTATAGAAAATAGGCAAAGAGCTTGATGAACAACATGTAAAAGGTGTTCTTTTACTTGAAAATATGTATTTGCTAAAATTAGCTGAGATCTTGACTTTTTTCAAAGAGCTGCATGTGCTTTGAACAAACATATCTATGGTAGGTTAGTGGGAAAGATAAGAAAGACATTTTATACTTCAAAACAGAAAATGTAAAATGCAGGCTGTACTCTTGCACTCAGTAATTTTCTTCTTGATTCAAAACAAACAAACCCAG
The DNA here is from genome assembly GCA_033558235.1 of Neomorphus geoffroyi. NCBI lineage: Eukaryota > Metazoa > Chordata > Aves > Cuculiformes > Neomorphidae > Neomorphus > Neomorphus geoffroyi. Next base: position 95,444,149 of record JAUMJM010000005.1, on the reverse strand, counting down.
CCCATAGCCTCCAAAACCTAATGTGCGGAGCACAGTAAAATCTTAATGGCTTCCTTCCTATGGTTTCCTTTCATAATGTGGGAGAAAACTGAAATAAAACCCTGACAAGAAATTATACCTCTGACTCACCATGAACACTGATTGTCTCTTGAAATGTTAAAATTCAGCTGATCTGTTAAATAATAGTTATTATGAGGTGAACTTCTGTTTGTGCTGTTGGAGTTCTGTCCTATCAGTATTCATTATAAAGCTTTGAAAAGGTATTTTCTAGGAAAAATGAAAACTTCCATGTTAATAATCATGAAACTTCCTCCTAGTACTCTATTATTTTGTTTTAGATCCCACCTCCGTTTGAAAAATCTTAGGGCAAACATAATGTTTATACTTCTCATTCCTGTCACATTAAGACCAAAAGAAGAAACAACTGTGTGCACTGATGTTGGTAATCAAAGTGGATAACACTCTTTTTTTCACAGGATTTTTTCTTAGGGTATTTAATCCGTTGCTAAGTAAGGGAGAGCACTGGAGGAAGGTTTCTTTTAGTATTTTTGCTCTCTCTAGATATTCTGAGGTCAGAATATTCTAAGTATAGTCTATATGGTCATAAAAGACCCATGAACTTTGAACAGAAGAGTCTTGTGGGGTTTAGTACAGAAATATAAATGGCAGAAGCTAAAAGGGTTGATTGTCTTTGGTGGAAATATATGTACTTTGTGGAACACTGAAGTGGAAGTAAAGACAAATGAACGTCCTTATGGTGTAATCACCAGGTTGAAAAATCAGGTGACTTTAGTACTCAAACTCCCTGTTAGCACAGTGAGTTTTTATGTTCTTTATATCTTCGTTGGTGGATGAGTCAATGTTTAAATGCTCATTTATCATTTACTATATAAAAGAAAAGCTATTACCTGAAACTCATTTTTACAGTTGCAGGCAAACTGAAATAATCATTTTCAAGGACCTAAAGCTGTTTCTTGAAGAATGTCATCATTTTCTTCTTATTTTACTTACCACTTACACTAGTATATGAGGTACCTTCAAGAGCTGTACCTTACAAAACTTGGCTGCCGATATTGCCAGCCACCATACCTGTACAAACTGGGCTAAAGAAACAGTTTCAGCAAACTACATTCATCTTGCAGACAGGACAAAAGAACCACTTTAAAGGCATAGCTAACACCGAACACTTGCACTGCTTACTCATTGCTAGCCTGTAAATATGCCTTGCCCTGAAGGCTGAGAAGCCCAGGTGGCATATAGAAAGTATTTCAGGAGTTTGGGGTAAAGTTATAATTACATTTGCTTGTGCCCATTAAGAGGGGAGTTGCTGCAAGATTACTCTTCTCTGCTTTTCTTTTGATGCTCTCTGAGTAAGTGAACTGTCTGTCTAAAGTGGTAGAGGAGTAGTATTCATTTTGCATCCTAATTTGATGACTGTCCTAATAGATTGTGTTTAATATTCATTTTTGTGTGTGTTATCTTCTCATAGTCTACATGTCCGTAGCTTCTGTATATATCTGCATGCAGAAGTTTCTACCCACTGCTGTTTCTTATGTTCTGAGACATGCCAGAACTAAGAGTTTTCTGTTACGACTGGGGAAGAGCACAACTTTGCATATCTAATTGCACTGGGATATTTTGTCACAGCCATTACTTTGCACTGAGGCTGCACCTCTTCATACACTGGGCTTATATAGTCAAAAAAGCGATCTAGATAAATACCGTGCATTTACCTTTGTTAGTTTAACTCACATATCTTCACTTCATTTTCATTCCCCTGGTGCCACCATACTTTGCTATCCCTTTGTGCCTCATTCTTTATCTTACCAAATGGCTGGAGCCGGGAAATCAGGTGATTAGCTGAGGCAACCAAGTGGTGAGACCAACAGCAGTGTCTCTACAGGAAATTATACTGCTTTTACCATTGCAGATCACTAGGGGTTTTGCTGTTCACTTGTAGTCAAAGACATGCTCCCTCTGACATAAACTCACAGTGTTCTGCTTCTGTATTTTCTCTGCCTCTTTATTGCTTATTGGTGAATAGACTTAGTCAGTCTCTGTTATTTGTTGGCAGAAAGGTGAGGTCCTGTATGCAGAAGACATGTTCTTCCTTAATTCGACTTTAAATCCAGGTTGGAAACAAAATTATTATAGATTTTAATTTACAACAGTGCCTAACTGTTAAAATTATCTTGTTAGATGACACACGGCATGATAAAAATAAGTTACATATGATCTTTTAAACTCACCCATATCTGCTGCACATCTTGCCATTTGTGAGCACTAGAAGACTGTAATTTACTTAAGTGCTTGTACCTTCATTTTATAAAAATCCATAGGTACTTTTTAAAATCAAATGTACTTTTTATAGTGTAATATTTTCAGGCTAGTATGGTGAGAATTGAACTATTTTATCTGTAATGTAATAGAAAGGCATGATCTCTTTTCTTGGGGAAAACTGGAGGTTTCTATGAATTCTAGCAGGAGTGCATTTGATTATTGGCTCATGAAGTAAATGTTGAGACAAAACACATATTAGAAAAAAAAAAGATAATTATCTGATACTGAGAGAGAGAGAGATCGAGATCCTTTTATTATTTTCACTTTTCCAGCCATTCATCTTTCTGCTTTTGTTTTTTTCTTTTTTGTGTGTGTGTAGTGTGGTGTTTGGTTTTTTGTGTTAGTCTCCCAAGTGACTGAGAAGTTATCAATATTTGCACTATACAAGAATATTGTAAGTAAAAGGGCTCTAGGTTTTACTTAGGTTGTTTTGCTGAGTGATCGGTTTACTACAGCTATTTTGTGCATTTGATAGTTATAGCAGAACAACTCAACGGTTTAACATAATAAAAGATGCGGTGTTGGTGATAAGTGTGTTCATTGCATACTAATTAAAAGATGCACTGGCAGTGATGGAATGTCATACAGAACCCCCATGGTCTATCTGTATCTATTTAAAAATTGTGTATTAGGAACGTATGTATACATTGTTGAGCAGGCAAAAGATTTTAGTGGTAATGCATTCCGAACTTCTTGTGTCATTTTAACAAATTGCTTTCTCAGTCATGTGATCAAACCTAAGTCTTATGGTTTATTAGCTGATCTGAGGGGAAAACTAATTGTCTTGTATTCTCATGAGGTAATCGGTCCCTGTATTATTTAGTACTACCTGTGTTAAGAGAATCAAAGTCACTGAACAACTGCGGGCTGTCAGACTTTTAGAGCAAATGTGTTTGCTCGGCTCGTGAAGATTGTACCCAAAAGATGTTGGTTTTACTTTCTCGTTCTCTCTTTTTTCATCTTCTCTGCCTCCCCTCCCTTTTCGTATGATTCTGGGGCTGATACTGACAGGTTGGGAAAGGCAGCACTGAACTGAAAAGTAACGTGAGACAGTGCCACTCAAGAGGTATTCAGAACTCGTCAGGATTGGTTCTATACAACTCTGCTCTTGAAAGGAATTATGAAGTGGATTGATGTGGTCTTGGAAAGCTTTTTCTCTGTGACTTTTCTAGTTGATTTCAGTGTTAGGAGTGCCCATTTCCACCTATTTCTCAGAGAACAAATTTTGCATTTGCATGGGTCATATTCTGCTTTGCACAGAAACAGGCTTCAAATGTGGTGCTTTGAATCTAAACATGTCATTGTTTGAGTTCACAATTAACCTCTGGCAAAGCTCTTTGTATGTTTTTAGCATCGGAGAAATATATTGCTCAGAGTCAGACAAAGGGATGCTATCATAAACTCTTTCTGAAACAGGAAAAAGAAAAAGGAAAATTTGTTTCCTAGTTAAGAATAAATCACAATTGCTATGTCTAGAGAAAGTTCTTTAAGTAGGTATATGAACTGCCTGGCAGCATCTTCGAATCCATATGTCTACACATAAACAGCAGTCAAAGGTATTTCTACTGCTTCTCCATTCTGTAAAGGTCACACGGTATAAATACTGTTCTCACCACTGAAGAAAACAATTGACTGGTATGAATACTGGCTTTTATATGCACACTTTCAGATGGACCCACTGGATAATAATTAAATTAAGGTTTCTGGCTCTTTCTGAGGTTGAGCTTGTGAATATCTGAAGATTTGATTGATCAGAGAAGTTCAGGTTAACTGTAAAATTGATCAAAAAGCAAGCAAAGAATAACGGCTCAGCTGAGCAGTACTGCTAAGTGATAAACCAACTGCTAGAGAATGTGACTGGAATGATGCTGTAAAAGCCTGTTTTCATTTCAGTGTATTTAGCATGGGACTGTCATTTAATTGTGTTGTAATTGTTTCCATTTGACAAAGAGAGTTGAAGACTGACATGTCACGTGCATTTGTATCTGTTGCATTTCTGTTCACATAGCAAGAGGAAGATATAAAATGTGATCAAAAAGCAACTGAGTCTTTGTTACTAATTGGACACATTGCTCACTGGTTTTGTTCTGTGGAGTGTACTGGGCTTTCAAGTTAAGTGGCTGATTATGTGAGTTTTTGTGGTGGTAAGCGGTTCTCGCACACAAATAGTCTCCCTCAAGGAGCTTTTCCTGCATGGGCTCTTTCTGTCAGGTACCCAGCACAAGCAACTTCCCTTAAAATTAAAATCAGCTGTTGAAGTAAACACAAAGATTTCCCCCCCCTTTTTTTTTTTGGATGGGGAAAGGATTTTAACATCCTGATACCCTAACCCCTGCCATGTGACTGTTGCTGGGAATAAAGAGCCACATCAGCCCCTTAGTTAATAATGGAATGCACCCTTCTTAAACATGTAAGCAAGGAATGATGGCTTCAACCTGTAATTTTGAAACTACCCATCTGTCAAAGGAGAAAGCAAGCAGTCATGTCTTTTTATGTTAATTCAAGATGAAGGTTCTGTGGCTTTCACGATGTTATGGTAAAGGAAAAGATTTGACTGACTCAGTATCCCATGTCCTAATCTGTGCACTAAGCTTTGCACCGATTTAATCGATTTTGCTATTAGTTTAGTTATGTTCAGCGTGGGAGGCAAAATTTAGGCTTCGTTCTTTAAGGCTTGAAGCACTCTGACCTTCATCTAGCAAAGCACTTAAGCATATGTAGTTGTTCATTTGCCTAATGTTAAGCACATAATCAAATCTTTTGCTGGATCATTGCAAAAATCAAGCTTTCCATGAATGAAAAGCAGACTAAAAGATGATATGCTACGAGAAGTGAGTTTTTTCATATATGGTATCATTTTTTACAGACACAAAAGGTTTGTTAACTGTAAATTAGTCAAAAGCATTGTTCAAAGTCTTCATTTCAAGGACAGAATTATTTATGGATAAGAAGAGGGCAGCCTAGGAGTTCACTGGTGGTTAAAGGGATTAGTTTCATGGATATTTATTCAATATTGTGTTTACAGTACTGATGCTGGTGATCTGATTATTTTTATGTACAGTTGTGTATATATCTGAGAGAGATAAGAGAGCATTTGAGTTTTTACATGGAGGTTTATTGTTGTGAAATATATTCCTGAATTCTAGCAAGCTTTTCTTATTTTCCCTTGCAGAAAAGACTTACATGAGGTTTTAATAGCTACCTAAACTCTGAGAGACATAGAAAGGCTTGAACAAAGGGTGCACGTTGTCTATCTAGAAATCCAGAAGAAAAATCAGGGAGATTACGTAAAAAATATTTTTATATTGTTCATTGTCTAGGTGTAGTAAATAGTACCCATCATTTAATTGTATACTAGAGAAGTACCCTCAAATTCTTTGAGGGATTTTTTTGTGTCCCTTCTCTTCCAATTTTTTCTGCGTTTTCTTGATTCCTTTATTCTGTGACAGGCCTGTATAGTGGAGATGCCCCCCGATAATAATGTGGTTTCATTTAATTTAACAAAATTTTAAGAAAATTATTCTTCTGATATTACATTTATGCAACAGAGTGATTCACTGCACTGCAAGAATCCGTGAAGATGCTTTATGGAACTGCTGTACGTGACAGAAGGACTGGTTGTACCTTTTCTGTGAAAGTGTGGCCAAATAGTGTATGGTGCTTTGTCTTGGGGTAACCCCAGGACTGCAAAACTGAATGTCTGTGTAGTATTTTCCCCATGGGTTACCCAGGCTTTGCCTCATTCTCTGGCATAGTTAACAGCATTGCACCAACTGTCTTCCAAAGATTTGAGAAGAAAAGATTTTTCTTTGTATAATGAGGCTTCTAACCTCAGAAATAGCACCAGATATCAGAATATGTTTCTTTATGTGACTACGGTCCTGGGCTCATAAACACAATAGATTTTCATAATTCCATTAGAATTTGTGTTCATCTGCCAGGACAAAAAGTTCTAAGCTTTACTTTGGAAGTTTATGAAAGTAAATATGTTATATTTGTATAAATTGCAAATCAGCCAGACTGTTCAGAGTAGTTTCAAGATTTTCTTCAAAATAGGACCCAAATGAATATTTAGAAAATCCTTATTTGCTGGTTCAAGCTCTTAAGTAAATCTTAAAATGAAAATTTTATATTACTAGCTATATAAATTCCTCACGCTGTACTGCAAACTAATTCAGAAACCACTGTACTGACTATCGAATCAAATCATATCACACCCTAAAGGACAACACCATCACATTGTGTTGAAGATTCTCTTCCTTTATTCTGTGGATTAACAGGCTGAATTCAAACCTTTATTTTCACAGAATAATGGAAATAACTATATTGGTATATGCTGTCTTAACTAAATCTCCATATGTATGAAATGAACTTCAGGATCCATGCCCTGTTCTCACTACACACTAACAAAAAAATAAACTGCTCTAACACGCATTTTTTCCGATGACTATAGAAGAAACATTGAGATAGTGAAGCATTTGTCAGAACTGGTCCTTTGTGTTGTCTCACAGAACCATGTTGTGTTAAAAGGATATTTATGCAGTACAGGGCTGCTGTATAATACCTGGTATATATTCTCTCTGCAATGCCAAAAATGTGAGGTTGCTATGCTTTTTAGTTTTAAAAATGTCAAAAATGGAAATTCAGGCTATTTGACACTGCAATAATTTGCTGAGAGATGTCTGAATATGTAGCTCTTTCTGTAATTTTGCACAACAGTCTGGGCTGTAATATTGCAATAATTACGCAGTGAAGTCATAATTGAAGGGTAAAAATTGAATTTAGGTTCTACATAATTTAAATAGGACCTGATTTTACCAAGTATGGCACATTTATGGTGTCTGCTGTGTGCCTTATAAAACATACTAAAATTTAAGCCGATAACTCAAATGGTTCCTGAGGTATAAACTTGTGAAAAGTCACAATTTTGCATTGTGCTGAAAAGCCACCTTACAATACAGTGACTACCATAGCTCTTTAATATCCAGCAGAGTTCTCCTGCTGTGCTTTGTCAGTCGGTAGCAACATCCAAGTCTTCTTGTAAAAGTAATTCACACTTTTTTCACAACACTGTTGCTTTAATTACCACTGAACTCTGCTGTTGCTCAGACAGGCCTAGCAGGACCAAGAGAGGGTCAGCGCTGCAGTCACTGCAAAAGAAGCAAATGGCTTTTTTTCTTACTTTATTATTAACAAACCATCTTTGATTGAAATGCTCCTAGCTTCTGAGACCCAGTCTTGTCTCTGTGCTCTCTTGGGGTATTCATTATCAAAGTAGACCATGGATGTCAATCTGGAAAAACATCAGAAATAATACCTAAAATCCTAATCAGAAAACTTCAAGTAAAGACAGGACTTGCGTATCTTTTACATGCAAACAGCTGATCAGTTTTATCATGCATGCAAACTGAATTTCTGATAGAAACAGATGAACTCGTCAACATCTTGTACATTTTGTACAAGTAAAAATTGCTATCAATTTGTTTGAAAATCTTTCTTTTTTTCTTCATGTTTATTTGATTTGTTATATCTTGTTAGAGGCAAAGGCATTCATAGGAAGAACTGAAAGATGCTGCAAGACAAAAAAGATTATATTTAAAATTATAGAACACCGCTTCTGTAGCTTTGTCTCATGAAGTGTTCCATATTTATGTATCATTTTTCACACTAAAGAACTGTAAAATAACTGTTTTGTTGCATAAATTTCATTTTCAAACTTAGATTCGAGTGTGTTTGTCTCACTGCTTACCTGAGAAGGTCAGGTTTGAAAATGATCCTGTCCCTTATGCCCCTGTATGATGGAATCAGCTCCCTGAGAGAGAAATGCAGTGTTCAGCATGGCAGTATTCTCCATAAATTGCAACATTACAACATTATTAGAGCAGGATGTGAGTATGACTTCTGTGTTCAAGGGAAATTACAAAGGAGATTTTGGAGTTGAAACCGAGTTAGTCAACATTAAACCCAGTACAGCCCACCAGCCTTAACACTTATTAAAATGTACCCTATGATCTATGAATATGATTATAGATCAGTCGTCTGTTTCATATCTCGCCTGAAAAGATGATACTGCAAACTGATACCACACCACTTAACACCACATTAATGCACCGGATACCTTTCTGGTATGGAAAAAAGTTGCACCTGTTGCATGAATATTCGGTTAATTAATTAGGTAGCAGTAGCATCTATTGAAACATGCTGGGTTTTGCTTGGATTTTTTCCAATCCAAGAATGTGAATATTCTTAATTTCTGAATGTAACAAGATTAAATCTTACTGGGTATGCTATCATCTGTGAAATGCTCAATAATACTAGGCCCTAATCATGACTATTACTTTTAGTTGTTCATCAGCTGAGTAACTCCTGGACTTTAACTACGCGATTGACAGAAACCTTATGTAGAAATACTTTTGAAAATACCTGCCCCTAGTCACTCTGAATATTTTCCCATTCTGTAGTGTCTGGCATTGGGAATAGTAGAAAAGAGAGGTCTGAAAAAAACAAGTGAGGGAAAATAGATGTTGTTTCGAAATAGTTTTAGTGAGAAGGAGAAAGACTTAGAGCAGCGAAGTAACACGAGTTATTACGAGGATCTTTATGACACCACCATGCTGGTTGGACTGTCATGCATGAAAGGCTCCTGATTGTTATGTACAGTCACTTGATAGTAAATGTTGGGAAAAGCTATCTCTGAGAATTGCTACATGATTTCTCTTTTTTTCTTAAAAATCAGATGCATTTCAGAGGTAGGAGTCAGAGAGGACCTGTGAGATCAGGACTCGACACACATAGCTGGTCCAGAGTGAGTGCTGCGGCTCACAGCAAGCTGCTATATTACATGTAAGGGCATATGCCCCTTTCCCTCCAGCTGTGGGTGTGCCTGTGTCCCCAGTCACTTTCTCCTGCTGTTAGAGATACCCTGCACTAACTCTTTGGGTGTTCGTTATATTCCAGGTACACCAGCTTGTTCTGCGTGAGTGTTAGTGTACGGGCACTAACTTTGGCAAGGATAATTCCTAGCTGGATGTTTCAAAGGGGTCCTTTCTTGCAGACCTTAAACAGGTATTCTTACCTGGCTGTTCAGGCAGATTAGGAAACCTGTAATGAGTACCATTTACTTTCCTCTCCTGTTTAGCCAATGTTTTTTTAAAGTCCTCATTCCCAATTTTGGGAAATGCATGCTAGGAAGGTTTTGACTTCTTCTTAGAGAAGACTGCACAATATGGGACAGTAAATAAAGCAACTGAAATGATGAGTATTTGACATACGCGTACCCACGTCACTGCAAGTGTGTGGTTGTGTATATCCAGAGTAAAGACAAAAGGAGGGAGGAAGTTTTCTTTCTTTGTAACCTGCTCTTGGGAGATTCAGTCAGAAGTACCGTTTTTGTTTCTGTTAACTCTATCTCCTTTTCTGCAACCGAGTAGCAGATTGTTTGCTCTGCAAAAAGACAGTTGCAGGAGGTATCACTTCCTACAAATTCTTTATTTTGCATTGACTAAATAAAAGTCCTTGCTCTTTTAGCGATTTATGCAGTACTAAAACCAGCACTGATCATATGCAACAGCCTGTGTAGTTCTTTCAAGAAGTAGGATTCCTGCCCTGGCATGGATAAATGGTTACTAGAACCTGAATATAGCAATGCCGATATTTGCTACTCTCTGGCCTGAAAGTATCTGTAAATTCACAGGCAAGAGATGCAGCCAAAGCTGTAGCTGCTACTGCCATGAATCCAGTAAAGATTCCTGGGTGTTTTTTTTCCCCCAGATTGCTTAGATGCTGCACATCTTTCCTCCACCCAAATGTTTGGATGCTACATATGCCTAAAAAAGTCATTGCAGATACCAGTAGATTCAATGGGAAGTTATTGAGGTGTAAGAGGAGGCAGGAACAGAACTTTAAGATCCAATATTTGAAAAATTAGAACAGAATGAAAATAAAAAGAGCAAGTGATCTTTCATGATTTAAAGTCGAGCAGGTACTGGGTAAGGTCTGGAATCCTGCAGTTGATTTCCATAAAGGTGATGCCTTTGTCAACACCAGAATATTAAAAAAAAAAAAAAAAGAAAAAAAAAGAAAAATCTAAAATAACATTGATGAAATAGAAACCCAACTGTATGTTTTTGCCGTGGTGCAATACAAATTGCAAATTACAATAAAATGTGTAGATTTTGTGGTTGCTATACACCTGTTTTCATCAGGGAAAGAACTCCAGATTTGAATATAAGTGTTACCGCTAAGAGTTTCTAGGGTTCCCATGTGTTCAGCATCTAAGGAAGTACCTGGTATGCTGCTGAAAAACTCATACCTGCTGTTCCTCTAGAAGGAACTAACCTGCATCTTTTGAAAAGCTGCAGCCAGAAGAAGACTGGGTGTTGTTTTGTGGATCATACATTGGCCTGTTACATTCTCCTACGTTGCAGGATTTATTTTACAATCCAACCTTTCCACTTACGCTGGGGTAAAAAATCCTGTTCTGATTGACAGCATTTACAGTCAAGAAGGATTTAGAACAACTATAATATATTGGTCAGAAACATCACTCAGTCTATGCCAGGTTTGATGAGAGTAGAACAAATACGAATTTGCAGGCTCTTTTTCTGTGAGGTTATTCAAATCCGAAGTAGCATGAAGCTCCTGAATCTGAGAAAACAGGTTAGATGATTGTAAAAACTGATGTTGCTAGTTTTTGTAGTAAAATGTAATGTGAAGTAGATGCATACAGAAATAGTATATGCTTATTTCTTAAGGACTGAATGCATCCCTTTGGAATTAAAGAAAAATACTTAATGGCAAACTTTATTTTAAATTAATGAACTGAAAGCAAGGTGGAAAAATGAAAGGAGCTAAAAGTAGATTATAACAACATCTTTCTGAACATAGTAACAATTTTAGTACCCTGCTGAGACTGAGAACGAGAAGTATAGGGTTTAGCAACCTGTTGTAGAACAGGCAGTAAATAGAATTTCATCCCTAAAAGATCTCTGTAGGCTTCATCCTGACCACCTGACCTTATTGTGCAACAATTCCACTTGCCAGTCATACCAAACAAACAGAGAAATACTTTACCCTTTTCAGATTTAAGATAATATTACAGCTTGTGAATAAGATTCCCAGTATGTGGACATGACAACTATGAAAAACTATAATTTAGGACATAGAGTATTCTCTTTATGCTTTTATGTGGAATTTCACTTTAATGCGATGTAAATGACAGTAAGAAATACATTCACAGAATGTTAAAGCCTTCCCATTAAAAATTCTGTATGCATTTTATATTCTAATTCATGTACAGTCAAAAACCCTGATAAAATCATAGTACTGATTTGACTGCTGCACTTATCGTATTAATGAGGATACTTTATGCCTTTTGAAAATTGGGATATAGTCCATTATGTGATTGTGAATGATGTGATTGTATCACATCAATTTGTTATTCAATCCCACCCCTCCCTTCAGTCAACTTTGTATATAGGAAAAGCCATCGGTGAACATGCATGGAAACAGGAAAGCTACGTTTGAAGTTAGTCTTTCCCTCTTAAATTGTTTCACTTCTAAAGCAGAATATATATACATATATATTTTTTTTCCAAATCCTGAAATTTATTCAAACTCCAGAGGGGATCCATAGAGGGATCCAAAATCTCTAGAGGAGCAGCCGCTAAGGCTGGCTGAAGATAAGGCTCAGTTAGGTCAACTCTCCAGCTTTCTGCATAAGAATGTAAGATGGGATTCATCTCCTGTAATGTTGACCATATACTATATTCTAAACTAATCTTCTTGGCTCTATATAATCCTTTAAGAGAGACGGTCACCTCTACGGGATGTTTCACATTGTTCTATGCCTGTCCCCCTCAACAGACTGTATAGGAAGCTGGGTTTCCAATTTCTAAAGACAGGGAAAGATTAGAAAAAACTGGCCTGCTATGACTGCACCTTAAAAATCCTTTATTAACCTCTCTCCAAAACGGCAAGAAGTTAGGGACTGAAAATCAGCATTTCTATTGTTGATTACATGTTTCTTTGTTGGAATTGTACAGGTAGTTTTAAATATTTTAATATCTTCATTTTGCTGGTCATTATTTGCTTTGCCTTTAGCAATACTCTTGTCCTCATAGCATTCTCTCTGGTTGTTTCTGGTTTTAAGTCTGTGGCAAATGTTTTGCCTCTATGGAAATAAAAAAAAAATCTATGTTTTCTGGCTGGGGCTACTGTGAGTAGCCAGACTGAGCACAGCTCCCTATCTCATATGCTGAAAAGATGTAAACTCTCCAAAACACAATAGCTGAGGTGTAGAAGTCCTGCCTCAAAAACATCTCGAAAGCAACGTTGTATCCAGGAAATTAAATCTATGTTCTAGTGTCTTTCCTTTAGATTCTATTCACTAAATATTTAATTCTGTCTGTAATAGTCTCCATCATTGACTTGTCACTGAATGTTGCATTTTTCTCATCGTCCCTTAGTGTCCTGTTGCTGCCTGTAGTTTTCTGAGGGTTTTTATTATTATTATTATCTTCAGTTTTACTGCCCAGTCCATTTTTATGTTTCACCTCTTCATGATAATTTCTTAAACAACTCCGAGGTAGTGCTACCACGTGCTGCTCTGCTTCAGTAGAGTGGTTTGGAGAGGTTAGAAACAAAAATCACTGAGTTCCTACTATGCAATCTTGTGCTTCTAATTTTTGGACTTGTTGATGCAAGGACATGACTTGAAGGGTTTATCAAAATATATGTTCTTTTGATTTGACTGTTGCTATTAAAGCAGTTTGTAATGGCTTTCTTGATTTCTTGCTATAGCGCAAAGGAATACAATAGACCGCACATGTGCATACAGACACACACATGCACGAGCAGTAAGAAATAGTGGAGTGTAAACATATTTTACTTCAAAGTGTCCTTGTTGGGGGTAAAGGGAAGATATATGTAAAGGTCAAAGGGAAACATTAATAGTGTTAGATAAATTTTACCCTATTGAAATTCAAACCCAATAAGAACTTTATACAATCTTTTGGACAAAGCCTGCAACGTTCTAATCTCTGCAAATCCACTCTGTACTGTTCACTGCTCTTATTAATCAGTTCTGCAGAGCTGTACTGTTCTCAATACTGTTACATACACTGCAGTTTTATTCTTCAGCTTCAGCTTGGCCTTTTCTATATTTTTGCTTCGTCTTACATTCAATTACCCACAGCCTAGTTTTCAGAATAGGGTACTATCTGTGGCTGCGTTTAAGCAACAGCCCATTATGTCATCTTGCTTCATATATTTTACTCTGATCTTTTATAGGATGAAGCTCATTTGAGAAATCTTTCCTCTGCCTTTTCGGAGAAATTATTTGACTTCTTCCACAAAGTCTGAAATTTGCCTTCTCAATGCCTTTGTTATTAAAAGAACAAGCAAACACCCAACTTACTTAGATCTTGGATCCTGTTATTTTTGCTACACTGCTTTATTGTTGCAGTGTCAGGAATACCAAGGTATTCTTCTAATTATTGTTGCTCTATTTGTGGCTTTCATAGTAGTATTTAGTGTTTCCAATTCAATGCCTACTTTCTTCAGAAGCCTTTTTGTATTCTTTGTAATTTACACTTTCATATTTGAGAAGTCAGTCTACCTTCCACATAGGCGAGTTTAGGACAAGCATTTGTGAAACTGGAAGCTCTTTGCCCAGTGAGACTTCCACAAGACAGAGCTTATGATATTTCATGAAAGTCTTGGCCACTCTTTAGGGATGATACCTGGGATTGAATTTTAGACTTAATTAGAACCGCCGTGCTTTTATGTAATTTTCACCATTTCATTTGAATTAATTTTTCTGACCAAGATGTAAGGGACTTTATTTACTTAATTTTTTTTTTAAACATGAGCCTTCATAAGCAAGTTTCTGTTGTTAAAGCCAAAATATATTTATAGTCTTTTATATATAATCATATATATATACACAAAAAAAAATGTGTATATGTACACACACTAATAATTTCTATTTTTTCTGTAGGTAGTAAGACACACAACTGTCTTCTACATACCTTTTTTTGTATTGGTAAGAATTATTGTTCACCAAGGCATTTTTGTACACGGATAGGCAAAATTCCTTTGGAAAATTTACGATGTTGTTTCCTTTTAGCATGAAATTAAGTTTCTTTTCCTGATCCAATTTTTTTTTTTAGCCATTTTTCCTGTGATTTTTCTCCCAGAACTCTTACTTCATCTTCTGCTCGGAGAACTGGAAGTATGTGCTGTGTCTTGATTTGGTAATGGAGGTATATGTTGTTGTTGGTTATTTAATGTAACTGCCATGTAGAAATATTTAATGCCTAGTATTCCAGTTAAAGAGAAATTGAAACCAGCACAATCTATGCAATTGACCAGATTCTGTATTTAGGGTAAGACTGAAATGTATTATCTTCAGTGTTGTTCCTGTAATGTATGGATACTGAACTACATACAAGCATACAGATTTTAGAATTAAGACCTGCAATAGGTACCAAAAAAGAAAGAAAAAATCCTAGCCTCAATACGTTAGAAAGCTTCTGCTGGAAAAAATGGAAGGATTGCGCAAATATTATACCCAGAAAAATCCTTAGCTTTTAATAATATAAAACATAGTAAAGGCTGAAAGTTCATTCTAGTCCTTCAAAATAATTGGCTTTAATTAATATTATTATTGATCATGTAGTAGAAGACACAGCCTGAGTGATACAAGGTTTTCAGGGGAATGCTTTACAGCTTAATTATGTTTCCCCGGGAGATTTAACATAATTCAATTTATTTTCCCTTGTGTTTCATCAATCATTATATGAATAGAAAGAATAACTGAGCTTCATGTCTAAGTGAATTCCTGTAGATTCAAGAACTTTTGACGATATACAGATTAGAGAGGGGAATGGAGCCCACCTTCTGTGGAGGAATGAACCTTCAGAGCCTCTAAGATGATGATAACGCTCTTCTCTATTGTTGGTAAATTTTCTGAGGACAAACTGTTGAGGCATATGGCTTCTGGGAACCCAGTTCTGCTACAAGAAACACACTGAAATTGGGCCAATTAATTCTTATTAGCCAGCTATTTCTGAAAAGATTTTCTTGCCCATGGAACCTGCACATGCATATTCTTTTTGTCTTGCAAAAAGTACTGATGAACTTAGCTCATTTTCTGTACAATAGTCTGTTAATGCCATAATCCACGTCACAGAGTAAGTCATAGGTGGTGTTGAATCTCGCTGTTGCTTGATACCCAGCGGGCTCTTCATCTCCATTTTGGAAGCTGGCAAAGTTATTCAGCGTATTCATCACCTTTTATAGAAGGCTTCCAAAGCACCCATTGAAATGAAATAGAGATTATTTTTTTTTTAGGGCAGAATAGTGTAGTGATATTCATTGCCATGTTTTATGCAAGGGAAGTCCTGCGTTAGGAAGGCGCGTGTACTTTGCTGATACTATTTTGGTACAAATCATTGCAACTAGCTCTCTCTTACCTATCTCTATGTGCTCTTAGGAGCTGGTGAGCCTTCTCTGTGTGTGGTACCTGTGAGCAGGCTGGAGGGGTGAAAGCTGTGCCGAACAGCTGTGTGACTGTGGCATCCTCACGAGGTGGTGCAGGACTGTCATTTACCTCCTTCATGCACCTACTTCACAGTCTGGTTAGCAATGGAGATCATCTATTGCTAGGGGGTTAGATGAAGGAGCTTTTTAAAAAATATCAAATAAGACCAGATCTGAGTCAGTGACTTTTAAAATGAAAGGTCTGCTCTGTTACCGTTAATGGGCAGGCTTTCATAATTCTTTGCTATTAGAGTACTAACTCCCTCTTTTCAAAGCCTTCCTGAACCTCTCATTGTCCAGCATTTGTATCCCTCACTTTAATGAGTGCTAAATAAGAATTATATAAGTATTTCAATAATTCTCACTGGACAGTTAATTAAGCAGCACTGACTCTAAGGAGCAGTCAGCTATTACCTCCTTTTACAGACAAGTGCTTCCACAGACACAAAGGGAAGAGGTCAATTTAAAAAAAAATGATGTGTGGATTAGTAATCTTTCTCCGTAATAAATGACCTAGCTAACAAGCTGAAACAGTGAAATAAAAACTCACCCTTTTTTTTTTTTTTGTCTCCTGATTTTTCCGATCCAATCTCTTGTGTTCCTTGAACCTTCTTTTATACAGGAAATGAATCCCCTATAACTTTTTGGGGTCTGAATATGTTAAACTAAGGCTCTCTAAATTCGATTCTCACAGAAAATCATGTGCCCAGCCCAATTCTTCATTACCCATTCTTTTTTAGCAGCTTCTGTTTTTTCTCATATTTGATAGATCCTACCACAAACTTCAACTAGAGTGAGTGCAGAGGACCATAATACCAGTCTTACACACAGGGTATTTTATTAAGTCCAGCAGTTAAAAATGTACAAAGTTCCTTGTAATAATCCATTCATTCTGTTCTTGCCTGATTCTTGGAGTAAGCCTGCACAATTATTCAAATCCCAGCTTTTAGCTACAGCATACACCTCGCCATGGGGCTATGCCTCTGTAATCTTGCTTTGGTCTTGCATGTCAAATGGAATTAACTCCCATAAGAAATGTATGCGAAGACAACCCAAAGTGTCTAATCCTACTGCTGTCTTAAATTTCTGAAACTCAGACCTGTCATCTTTTTCTATAGCTTTGTTGAAGTTCTCACTTATGCTTCAGTCCATCCAAAGATGAAGTTTAGGGAAATTTGCATTTTTATTTATTTTTCAGTTGTGCATTCCTGTGGCCTTTTCACGTGTTCCCTTTGTAGAAGCATTTTTTTTAAACTCAAGTCCTATTTTATACTCAGAGGAGTGCCTTATGTAGGTGGATTCAGTTACTTATAGCTGGCAGTGTACAAGTTTAAACATACAGAGCGTTATGCTACTTGCCGATGCTCATGCCACATGGGCGTGCAGAAATAATGATATCATTATGACTATACCTTAACTGCTCAGCCTAGCTAATCACAAAACCTAATTCTGACTCCATTAAATCTCGAATCACATTGCTTTCTTCATGAATACAGTGCTTGCTGAAATTAGCTTTGCTTGGTGTACCTATACTGTTTGTGTGTTGTACTAGAAGTAGATTAGCTTTCAAAGCAGCCTTTCTGATGTGCCTGTCTTCTGCTGTTCTCTAGGGGGCATGCTTTCAAATTCAACAAAAAAATGCTTACATCCTAAATAATGAAAGGGAGGAAAAAGCAAAGCATTATCAGGGAGAAACTTAATTTGCCACTTATTCAATCAAATATCAACCAGATCTGATTAGGGGTGGCCAATTTTAGATGAACCAGGCAAAATACATTTACATGGGGTGTCCAGTTTCAACATAATTTCAGTAAAAAGCAATTACAAAATTATAGTCAGATGGAAAGCTGGTTCTTCTAGGTGTCTTGGCTAAGTGAGGTTGGAAGGGTAAAACTGTAACTTATTGTAGTGGATATTTAATAAGTGGTAAGCCACAGCAGTCTCCACTTGAAAGTTAATTAAGGCCGTAGAATGACCATACTTGTACAGCAAATATGTTAATGGGTTAGCCATGGTAACTGTCACAACAAATCCCAGCAAAAAATAATGGCTTTATGCATCGTTTTTGCTGATCATTACATCTTGTAAAAAAGGTTGTTGTATTTTGTTTTACTCTGGGGTTTTTTTTTTTCACTATTTTTGGGCAATAGCGTAGTAGCATTTAATTTAGGAACTGTAATGTCATTAGTAGAAACTGAGACTGAAATACTGATACGTAGGAAAAGGTTAAAATATTTACCAGTTCATGGCAGTATATAAATGTCAATAAATAGTGCACGTCACCCAGACTTACTCTTCAGCATTTTTAGGCAGTCTGTGTGGCTTTTAGAGTGTACAATTCTGCCCCAAAAGCTTGAGCTAAAACTTTATATATAGTAATTCATTTATGATTGTAATTGCTGCATTATTTTTGTTGCTGTTGAATAAGTGAACTTAGTGTCAAACATATGAATTGACTGTTCTACTTTAAGTGGATTAAATCTTAAATTTTCTTCCAAGAAGTCTCCTCATTCAGAATATGGCCAATGCTGGCCTTTAGGGTTGATTTTCCGTGATCATTTCCCATGAATTTTGAACAACTTTAGCAGTCCATGTGAGGATGGGGCAGGGGAGCATTTTGGTTTGGATTCTTTCCCCCCGTCAAGCTTTTTACTTCTAGAAGCTTGAAAGACTTCATATTGAAAGTTACTAAAACATTTTCTGTGAGGCATTCTCTAAAATACTTGGTACCTTTTTCTTTCTTGGCATGACACTGATCAAGACAGTCCTCAGAATTTGTAAATTGAGATAGGTCTACTGAAGTCAGGTAGTAAGCGTTTGCTTTCTTATATCCACTAGTCTAAAAATTTAGGTTGAAATTAATGTGTGGACTACTGCTTGTAGCAACATCACGTAGTCAGTAAAGGAAATTTTGAAAGCTATTTTTCAGTGTTTCTCTCTTGCTATTCTTCCTTAATATATTCCTTGATTACTTACACCATTGTGGTGAGAAATTTGTTGAATTTTACAGCACGGTCTATTACTTTAACGAATTTACACATATTTACCCATAGAAATTAATTCTGTGCTGAAACTTAGCATAGGTACTGCTTTCACTATTAATCAGCTTCTGCTTTGCTTATGCTTCCAAGGAAGAATAAACACCTTGCCTTTTCCCAACTACGGAACTCCTGTTTTTCAGGAAAGATTCATATAGTTGTCCCTGGCTCTAGATGGGAAAAGAATGTGGAAATTTATCAGTAGAACTGGTTGAATGTTTTTTTATGATGAAATGTTTTCCATCAGAAAATTCTGTTTTGTTGAATCTTCCCATAGAAACAGGTTGGATTTTAACAATATTTTTAATAAAAGCCAGCAATAACATAAAATTAAAGGATTTTGAGAATGTCAATCTGTTCATTTTCTCTACTTTTGGAAGGCCTGACTGTTTTTCCCAGCTTGAGATGCTTTCCCTGCAGCCATTAAAGGCCCAACTGAGCAAGCAGCAAGGTTTGTCCCAAACTGTGTTTCTTTGGCAAGGCTGGGGAAGAATCTGTCAACTTTTAGTCTACTGATGATCTCTTCACTACTTTACTGTTTTTTGGACACTTTACCACAAAGTTGGAAGTAATGAAAGATGTAATTTTAAAACTTCACTGCCGTAGACTGTGATAAAGGAACATTTGCAGTCTGGGGCAACCTAAGAAAAATGATACCTCGTGAGGAGTTAGCAGAAGATGAAAACTACCCTTCAAACTGTAGTACATAAAGAAATGTGATCAGGTTGGCAAACGGTGGTACTTGTAAGTGGATATCAGGGGTGACTAAGAAACCTGGCTAAAAGGAAAGGATCTTAAGGGAATATGTAATTATGAAGGAAGTGGGAGAAAAATAAAAGCATGTTTGGAGAGTAGAAATTACAGCAAGGCATAAGGGGAAAAAACAGTGCATGTTTCAAACAGCTGAAGAAAAAAATAGAAAAAGAATGGTAGGGAGAGGTGGGAATATTTCCAGGTTGTTGTATCAGTGCAAGTGAGTAAAATGAAGCCTGGCTCTTATATTCCAATAAATGAGGCCAGCATCGGCTTTACTCAATTAATGAGTGATACTGTGTGAAATCAGAAGTTGGAATTGAAACAAAACTGATTTTCTAGAAGCAGTTTCACGTCACAGCATACACACAAGTGTGCAGTGTATGGGATGAATGGCAATTATACATGATGTATTCATGGCCAACAAAAAGCAGCAGTAAAACATCAAGATCTTATTTGAAATGGGTAAGTGATGCCTCTTTACAAAAGTCATGGTGGTTTGCAGGTCTCTGATTGACAAATGGGAACTTTTCCAGTGTATGGTAGCCGTTACTGTTTGTCCAGCCCCTAGCTTTCCACCCACTGGGGTTCTCGGCTCAGCATTGCGGGTACACCAAAACAATGCTGCTTTCTCTTAACATACAGTGGTTCTAACCCTGCAACACAGGTAATTGAGTCATCCCTGTCGCAAGGCTGGAAGGTGTGAGACAGAGAGCTGCATACAGGTTGCATCCCATTGTCCTGTTCCTGTTCAGTCCTGGGTAAATCTTCTGTTCTTCAAGCATTCCCTGGTTTACACAACATTTCCTGATAGCAAACAAATTGATCAAGAAAACAATGTGACATGGACTGTGGGAGAGCAGGAGCCTTGTTAGCTGAAGCTAAGCACCTGCAAAGATAATGACTTTGTTTCTCAGAGTGCTCAGAAGTGCTGAAAAATTTCTCATATCTTCTTTTCTTCCAGACTGCTCTTTTAATACGGGCGTGCCAGGCCAGTTACTGGTCTTATTCACAGTTAGCTGAAACCATGGACACAGAGTAAAAAACCTTATGGGCTCTAATTTCATTAGTACATCAATGAAAAGCAGCTGACTTGAAATTAACATGGTCAAAGCAACTTTGATAAAGGTTCTTGGACAGAAGCGTCTGATAAACTTGGAGGCACCATCTCAGCTAAAGACCTCTGTCCAGTGATCAGCACTTTGCAGTGTTCTTTTTCACAGCTGGAATATCCGCTTCTCAGTTCAGCTTGCAAAAAAATTACTCTCTTCCCTACCAAAAAATATTCTCCAATATATGACCAAGCTAAATGACTATGTTTGCAAAAGTGGGGATGGAAAGTCATTGTCTGCAGACTTTAGTTTATATCAGACATAATCTTAGATGGGTGAATAAAATTAAAAATTGTTGCAATCTTTCAAGCTTTTCCTTTACATCACACTTTTGAAGTTTCTGTCGCATACTTTATAAAGGCTCACTGTTCAGACCAATTGGTCTCTCTGTACAATACTGGGTAAGGATACCATATGGTTCCTCCCATGTGTGTGTCTCTTGTCTAGCTGAAAGCTCTTTGGGGAAGGTGATGTCTCTTAATACATGCTCTGAGACCAGTGTCCCACTTTTGCCTGAGATCTTGAGATGCCAGTAAAATACAAAGAAAAACTGCATGCGTGATTCAGTAGTGATTTTTTTTTTTTTTAAAGTGTTTCATATTACTCTCTCATTCAAGAGCAAAAAAGCAAGAATAGGCCATTTTAAGGAAATGATGCATAATCATGGACCCTAAACACCCTAGCACTGAAGGAAGTTTGAATATGCTCAGTACTTTCTCAAGAGATATCCAAGGGACATTGCAGGGACAGGAGAGAGTTATACCTGGCTCAAAGTTGTGTTTCGTCACAGACAATTTGGAGATTCTTCTGGAAGTTTAATGTTGGGACTATGTAATGGGACTGGTTTGTTAACCCAAATACTTCTACATACAAGTATTGATTTAGTGAACCACTTTATTTTAAGCTGGAGGATGCAAGGCTAGTGTTCTACACTGGAAAACTTTAAAATATATCCAGTCTTCCCAAAGAATCATTTAAAAATAATCCATTATCTTGTTTTTGAAGAATTCACACTTCAGGACCAGCTTCAGGTTGTTCTGAAGGACGGAAAGCATCCTGAGTAACAGCTTGAATAAGAACTACAAAACAATTTCCCTAGGGCTAATAATTTGGGCAATTGGATTTTATTATCCTTAAATACATCAAGTGTCCTAGACAAGTGGTAATGCCTCTATTGTTGTCTTTTTGCTGATTTCATCCCTTTTGGTTCTTACAGAAGGACCTCTGAAAAATGTGGCTGAGGAATGGAAAGATGCAGGAAACTTGGGCAATAATATTTTTGTAACGCTTTCTACCAAAAGGCAAAAATGGTTGTCTTTGAGACTACCATGCTCTCACATTCTGTGCCTTCATGTCTGACTGACAACATTTTTGATCAGTTTTTGAAGTGTTTTCCTGTTTGTTGAAACTTTTTCAGCAGTGTTAAGTTGCCTTATTTTTCATACTTTTGCCATGGCCTCCCCTGCCCCCCTCCCTTCCTGGGTCAGCTCCAGACCTGCAGATTTGTTCTGCCCATAATAATTTTCTGAGTCCGTTTGGGTGACCTTGATGCTAGTTGCAATTTTGTGACTTCTGTGTCACCGTGTTACTTTTCTTTGTGTTTCCCTTCTTACCCTTTCTCTGTCTTGCCTATTTAAGACTGTAAGTCTCTACCCTTCCGTAGATTTTTTTTCCATATAGGATATAGCCCGCGGTATTATTGTTTAGTATTCTAATAAATTGTGTATAAGTGTAAAAGAGTGTGTGTGTCTGTCTGCCTGTGTTTACAGTACCAGAAATATCCTAAACCCTTTCTAGGCATGCAAGAAATCAGTCCTTTGCTTGAAACTGCTTACATTTAGAAAGTCTGCTCCTGCAGTCCAGCACATTGTGCTGAGTAGTGGTCATGATCGGGGGGGCTCTAAGCGCACACATAGGTTTCCTGTGCCGTCCTTTTGCAAAAGCAGTTACTGGATCCGCAGTACTACAGAAAAATGTTAGAAAGCAGCAAATGTGTTCTTTTAAATTTGGGGAAAACCCCACCAAAACCCAACCAACCAAACCTCCCCAAACCAACCTTTTGTCCATACGCAATTATTATTCTTTCAGTTTTGCCTTATTGTTTTTTTTTTTATTTAGCTTGTTTATTTAAAAATGCCCTCACAAACTTTTGCTTTAATTCCAAGTTGGCTCATTTGGCATGACTCTCTAAAGCTTGCCTTATCTTGTGTATTGCTTTCTTGATTTTTTAAATTCTCACTGTCCCCAATATTCAAATGTATGAGCGTGTCTTCAGATGATGGTCTCACTTTCAAATGGGAGCATCGAAAACACTTAGCAGTGTGCCTTCAAAGCTTGCAAAGTGATATTAAATCCTCTGATAGAAGCTATCTATTATAATCTAGCCAAGTACTATTATTAACATCTTCAGCCTCTCCATTCTGTTTTTACTCAAGCCATGCCCAAGAACAATTAGCTGTTTGTTTGACCCACATTATAACATCAGCTCTCCATTATGATAACAGTAGATTGACTAAGAACAACACATAATCTTCAGATTTAACGGGGCAGGAGAATACAAAGGGCCAAACCCATCCTGATAATATGCCCTGAAGTCAGCAACTTTATGTGGAAGTGGATCCGGCACAATGCGATTTCTATAGCCGTATCTGAATGCTGCATGAAAATATAGGACTAATATCAATGGTACTGCAGCAGATCATTCATAAACTGCTGTTAAAGATAGAAAATACTGTGTGAGAACTCAGCATCACAATCTCTGTTGACTTTAGGGGAGCCAAGATTATTTTATCCTATCTGTTGGCATACATGCAAATGAGAAATGAAGAATCTGAGGAAGAGGGAACATATATATATATAAACATCTAACCTGCTGTGCTGTTCATCGTTAGAAACATGTATGCAGGGACTGTTGCTTTTGTAAGGTCATTGGTAGCTGACCAATATAGTGGCACATCAGTGGATGGACACAATGCCGAGGACACCATAGTGCATGGTATATACTACTTTTCTGAATAGGACTTTTGGTATGAAACACTGTAAATGGAATTGCCTTTTGTCTTACAGGAACTGTGTTTGTAGAATACAACCTGCAAATACATTGCATTCTGAGATCTTGTGGCTTAAAATGTATATGTTGGTCCGATAAATGGCATCGCTTTATCTATTTTATGCTTCTACTGAATGCAGAACACGTGCTGCTAAGAAACAAAAAGGACATGCATTTATTTTCAGGCATAGGACTTTGCAACCACTTGGGAAGAATATTCTTGATTGAGAACCAAAACATTCCATGATGCTTAACAAACCTGCAAATTGAAAAATCAACATCTGCCCTGTGTAGCAACATAGCAGGAAAAAGACCTATAGCCTGAAAAATTCAAAATATTCCTTAAATTATATTTCTATGCATTTTCAAAATTACTACTCTCTGAATCAAAAGTCTCAAGCTGTTTTTATTTGAGAGCGTATGTTGTGTCGATAGACAATATCTCAGCCTGTATTTGTACATGAAAAACCCTGCTGCATCACATAATGGACAGTCCTTTGTACACGAAGCTGCATCTCAGTGAATGCTTCTATAACAATATTTTAAAATAAATGATATGCATCATTAAATCACTGAGGACAACTAACTCAATTGTAGAAACCCCACAACTCCTGCAATCACAGTTACACTTCTTATTTGAATATTTTAGTTTTCACCTGAGCAGCCAATGGAAGCGAGTGAAGCACAGTCTGCGTTCAAACAGATGAAGGCACTACTCTAAAAGAAACGGAGAGAAACCTGTGATTATGTAGTTACTGTAAGGCTGTCTGCCTGCTTAATGTCTGCGTAGGATTTTTTGGTGCTATTTCCCTTATTTACATGTCACAGCCATGTCTTTATAAAGTTACTTTAGATAATTTATTAGATTGATCTTTTCAAAATTCTTCTCAGGCTAGGTGTCATTAGGGAAAGTTATTTAAACTTATTTAAAGGTTTGTGCCTGAGTAGGGCATTTACCTGCCTCACTGCTGATATTCTAAAAATACCTCCATGTCCATACTATTATCCATTCTTCACGTCCAATTGCTCTGTTATGGTAATAGTCAGAAGCACACCATGTAGTAATTACTTACAGCTGACTTAAGAAAAGAATATTCAACTCCCCCACTGTTCCACTAGAAGGTCTTTATGCACTATTAACTCATTCCTGTTTATTAATACTCTACTGGTAATTCTGGCTGCTGCTTTTTAGGTTTGTAATAGGAGGACTATTAAACAGCAATTATTGACCATATGGGTTAGTGAATATTTGTGGTGGTTGTTGGGTGGTTGTTTTCTTGGGGTTTTTTATCCCTTTAAGTTGTTTTTAAGGAGCCACATCACAATATAGTGGTGCAACTTTACATCTGTCTGGGATTAACAGCTTTGGCAGCATTCCCCACCTAGAAAATGCAAATTCCATATTTCAGAAATATCATCTGAGGCTGTGAAAATACAGAACAATTTAAAAAACATGAAAACACTGTGCCAGACAAAGTGAAAATCCTTTGTCTTCTTTTTTTTTTTTTTTTCGCAGCACTGTATGGTTTGATCGTTTTTGTCTGTTCGTCTTTCTGTTTCTTTAATACATACCAGCCCCCAACACCTTTTAGGTCTTGTCCTGGAATTTAGAAACGGTCCAGTGTAAATTTCAAACTAATAAAACTTCTAGAAATGTGTGAATTATTGCACTTTAAAGAAATAGAAATCTGCCTTCCTCGGTAAGCTTGCCTAGTGAGAAGATTCAGGAGAGATAAAATTACAGCAATTATCTCTCAAATAGCTGGGCTGAAAAAATCGGTGTCTTCCCCTCATTTCCTCTCCTGCTTTTTTTTCTTCTTTTTTTTTTTATTTTTCTTCCCCCTCCTCCCCCCTCCTTGAAATCTAGCTGCAATGCCTGCCTTTGCCAGCAGCAACAGCAGCCACTCGAGCAGGTTTGTAGTGATGGCTCTCCTTTTCTCACTGTTCTGCACTAGGAAGGCCAAACCACAGGCTTGACCAGGTTGCAGTTTTGTCATCCACTTTCATTATGGTGAGAAAATAAACTATCTGAAAGATTGGGTAAAAAAAAGGTTGCTTTAAACAGAGTGAGGTGGAAGGAAAATGCAAAGACTTTAGAAGGGAAAGAAGATGGAGCAGCAATGAGAAAGTGTAAACGGAAGTGTGGGATGTGGTATAGGAGAAAAAGTATGAATTCTAGAAAAAAACCATATTCTAGCTGCAAAAGGCTGAACATTAGGCTGGCATTCCTGGCTCCATGGTCGCTTTGCGCCTTGTGCCTTATGAGACAGTGCTCTCAGTGCAAAAGAACGTGGCTTTGGGAGTACTGGTGACCTGCTGGTGAATTCCGGGATGTAGAAAACTCTTTTCTAAACAAAAGTTATTTGATAGGTGAGTTGATTACCAAAAGCACTGAGACACAAGCAAATATTTTGCAAAATTATGTTCCCATTTCTAAATTCTCTTTGGGATTTTCTCGAACACTATTGAAGAAAAGTCAAACTTTCAAAACTTGTGTTTGCCACTGATTCTTTTTTTTCCCCTAGACTTTTCTTAATCCTTTAATACTATTCTTACACTTTCTTAGTTCTCCTGCTTGTGTGTGTTTGGCTTGGACCATGAGTCTTAGCTGTCTCAGTGTGGTCTTCTGGGCTGATGACCATTAACAGCTCCATTTAGACATAATTGCAGGCACAGTTGTTTCTGACAGTCATTGCATCATTCGAAAAATCTCTGCAATACTAAAATAACTAACGTCAAAAATAATAAATTTGGAATTTGAAATCTGCTGCTTTACTGCTAACAAAACACTCTGTTGTTGTTTCTTTTTCTTTTTCTTTCTTTTTCTTTTTTCCTTTTTTTTCCCTTTTAGATTGAAATACTTTCTTGGACTAAGAAAATAAATTAGAAAAGATATTTAGGTATGATGTCATCACAGAAATAGTTTCTAACTAAGTTGAAATATTAACAAGTTATATTCTCATCATTTACTAGTTGATCTGTCAAGACAGAAGGGTCTTTAGTGCAGTCACATGTATACCAGGCTTATGCGGACATGGAAGCGTGCTAACACCATACTGGAAATAATTACAAATCAACAACAACAAAAAAAATCTGTCCAGCTTCTGGGCTGTTAAAAGCAAAATAGAGGTTCTATTCTGTTTACACCTATGACATCAGAATGCCAAATTGTCTTTGATTCTAAAAATAAGCATTGCGTTATGCAGTCTTTTGCTCTATACTGCTGCCTGCTTTCTCATTGTAATGTTCATGCTTGGGGTATTACACCTCCTTCAACAATTACTGCTTAGAAGGTGTATATTTTTTCATAAAAGCTGATGTGTTTCAGCATGATGACTCGTAGGCTCTGAATGTTGCAGAGGCCTTTTTTGTCCCCAGATGGTAAAGCTAAGAGTAAGAACTGAAGGGATGTGCATGTGGTAGAGAAACACGGGACTCCTGTAAGGTGGGATGTCCTTGCTCATGAACTTCATTTCTGCCTTGCCTGAAATAGCTGCACAACAGTGGTAGGAATCATTTGAGTGATGTTAGACAAGGAGGCTCAAGGTATAAAATGATGGCATTGATTTTATTGCTTAGAAATACGGACCAGTCAATTTTTCTTTATGTACCTGGCATCTTTGCCATGCTGCTGCCTATTTTTTTTTCTTGTGTAGATTGTTATTTAAAACCACTGTTCAGGTGGATAGGTGTGATTTCAAGTTTGAAATAAATGAATAACAAAACCCTAAGTGAGGTGGCCCTTGATGCACTGTGATGCTGCAGTAGGTCTCTGAGTACCGGCCACATGCAAAATTTTACATTGGATTGATGTCAGAGCCATCAGGAGGCCACCACAGCTGCTGGGCTTGACCACCTAGCATTGAACATCAGAGTTTTATGAGGAAAGGCCTTACATCTGGACCCCCAAAAGACAGCTGAGTTTGCGTCAATTAAATGCCTCGGTTCTTACTCCCCTAATTTAAACCTGCCCTGAAATAGTGAACTGTATTCTATCAAGGGAATGTTCAGAAATTATATTTTTGCAAGATAAAATTACAGGTTAAATCAGCCAATAGTACTGGTATGTAGCTTAGTCGGTCTGGTAAATTAGTAGAGCATGATATTTCTTAGAGAAAGTGGAGTGTGGGAGCAATCCCTGAACATGCTTAAAGAAAAATATTGTGCGAGTGATTCAGCTTTTCTCGCTGTTGCAGGGAATAGATTCGAGGTGCACCGCTTTGTCAATTCAACTCCTTAACTCATAATTTATTATTTATTACAAGGATTTGGGTTCTTAAGCCTGTAGTCTTTTTTTCTTTTAATATATCACTGACTATTTGATCTTGAGGGCTTATTTTTATTATGATTATTATTATGTACAGGTATGTGAGGAGGAAAGATTTTAGGCTGCGGCAACACACAAGCTTTTTAATATATGGAGCGTCAGTGTTTTCATCTTGTTTTGGCACTTTTTACACCTCACGCTGATGGTGTGATTGTGGTTGGTTTGAGTACATCTGGGGTCCCCCATAGCCTAGCTATTCAGGGGCTTTCTGACTCTGTTATAATTTGTTTCTCCCTTTTCTGGTATAACCAAGCATGAACTCTCAGTGTGAGATGTAAACTGATATGCCATCTGTATGTTAAGTGATTATGGCTCACCTTAAAACCCCAGTGTTAGCCAGGCTTCTTGTGCTGAGCATCCACCCTCCCATGGTCCCCGTGCTGCCCCGTCTGCCTCTCTCACACATATGTGTACACACACGTGTGCACACACCTCTGGGATACAGCTTTTTTTCTTGAGGGCATAGCGCAGTCCCACTGAGAGTTGTGGAGTGCTCTGGGTTTGTGTCTGCACTTGTGAGCACGTGGATGCTGTGACTTGGAGCACAAGTGGCTCCTTCTTTTGTGCCTGAAGTAAGCTGCGTGAACAAGGAGCAGGAGGTGAAAATGGACCAAACAGATGCAGAATGTGTTCAACCCCTTTTTTTGAATGCTGCAAAAAGCAACTACACATATCCCATCAGAAAATGGTTTTAATGTTAGCTACAGCTTGTAAAAAAACACCAAAACAAGAAAAAACATCAAAACAAACAAACAAACAAACCCCCAAAAGCCAAACCAAACCTGAAGAACAACAACAAACCCAACTTCCTTTTTTTTTTTTAAATGACATAATCCTGGAGTGTCTTATGTTCTGATTGAGCTCACACATAAGGAGCTTGTCTGAGGGAGGAAGAGCAACAACAGAGCACGTTTCCCACACAAGAATGTGTGAGGGGCAACCCCAGTGGCTGGGGCAGGATAGGAGAATTTGGTAGAACTGCTACTTACAGAGCGGCAGACTTTGTGTGGCTAGAGGTGTGACTGCAGGTATTTCATCTGCTATGGAAACTGCAAATGTGCAATGACTTTTCGTGCAGTAGCATACTTGTAGGAATGAGGGTAATATTAGACCTATTGGATAAATTAAGAATTTAATTTTCTGTGGCTGACGCTATTGGGAAGGGAAGGGGCCTGTTGGTGCTGATTTTCCCATCTCATACCTAATACCCAAATAACATTCCATAGGAAAACAGTAACTCTTAGTGACATCTGCAGACGATAGCGGCTGTTGAATCAATTGTTCTTCTCTAGCAGTTTTTCTGGGGGAGCAGTGCTGCTTTGCTCTCTTGCTGTCTGGCATGATACTTGTTC
Organism: Neomorphus geoffroyi; assembly: GCA_033558235.1. Lineage (NCBI taxonomy): Eukaryota > Metazoa > Chordata > Aves > Cuculiformes > Neomorphidae > Neomorphus > Neomorphus geoffroyi. The sequence goes on along the minus strand of JAUMJM010000005.1, from coordinate 95,414,636 downwards.
TTATTCCTTACGTGGTCAGCAGGGGTGAAGATGAGAAGCGCGGGGTCTGCTGAAGGAAAAGCAGAGGAGATGGTCACTTCAAACAGGGATATGTAATAGTTCTACTGCGACGCTCATGGAGTCCGTTAGCTAAAATGCTTTAGACTCCTTGAATTCATTTGAAAGAATTTGAATCATAACACGTTTTGTTAAAAGAAAAAAAAATCTTATCACAAGTCAGCCCCTTTTGTATTTTAAAAAAAAGTGTAGAGTTTCTGATAAGGATTGGGTTTTTTTTAGAAAGAAAGAACAACTAACCAACCCCCCCCGAACTTACTGACTGGTAAAGTAATGGAATTGTTAATATCTAACCTTATTCAAATTAACCAACGTATTTTAACAGAGAGCAGGTGCATTCTTTATGTAGCTTGTGTTATAGGGTGGATTCTTCCGATTGTCAAATATTTAGAAGAAACCTTTCTTTTAAAGGAAAGGATGTCTTGCAAAAAAGGTGACTTGTAAGGGCTAAAATAAAAAAAATAAACAAATTAGACAAAAATAAACTTGCTGTGTGGCTGGCAATCTGAGAGCAAAAATGACACGACTTTGTTCCATTCCCGAAAAGGTAATCTGAGCACGTTTGATCAAAAGAATTAGAGTTTCTCATCACCTGAGCTAGACAAAAGTTATAAATAATTTTAAATGAAGATGTAGCAATATGGAATGCATCCATTTATTTCTCTCTTTGCCCTTCTCTTGCCAGATTGTTGATGAAAAGAAGGAGCAAATGCTGGCACCATCCCATCTCAGCACCAAATACTGCCCTAGAATTGTACATGATGCAAAAACCATCCCTATGTCTGTAGAAGCAGATAGTGCTCCTGCAAAGTGTTAAGTATCTACTCTGTTACATTCTTTACAACAAAACCTCACAGTAACAACAAATAACCATCAATGTCTGTCTTAACTGGAATTTTAAGAAAATTCCATCCTAAACGTTGTTTTGAAATCAGAGAGAAATATCTGCTTTATAAATTGCCATGATCGTTGAAGATCTACACTTCCTTCTTTGTCTGCCATTCCACCCTTTTGTCCTTCCTTGTACTGACTGAAACATTTTGGGTTCATTTTTTATAAGTTTTGATAAATCTTTCATAATAGATTTTGGATTTTGCAGCTTAACGATATCGAATCCTTACTAAGATTTATTATCAGTTTCACTTGACCTGGGGGTCAGAACTCAAAAATGTATGGTGGAGTTTGTTGCAGGATCAGGGAATGTTGTGAAAGTTGCTATTTTTGGTCTCTGCTTTGCTCTGTCTATAAACTAGAGACTTCAAAAAATGAAATGATAAACAATGTTTTCCTGGGTGTACAGAATGTGAGTGTGTGGGTTTCATGAACTTTAGTTTCTGGACATCCTGATTTGGAATATTCCTGATAAGAAGATGCAAAGACATCCAAGGTTTTCAACTTGTAGAATTTTAGCATTCCTTTAAAAAAAGAAACCTCCCAGTAAAGGTGTAGACTGCCACAATGGGAATTTAAGCCTCATGCTAATCAATTTGCTTTTCATAGTTACCTTTCACAGACCCTGTTGAAGGGTTCATAGACCCTCCTAGCCTTTCTGGAAACACTGCTCTGTACAACCATATAAAGTTGCAAAGAGAACAATCACTGTGTTGGGGATGGTGCGGACCAATTATTTATAGGAGACAGGACAGGTTTTGGCTTAGGTTCTTTTTGTAAAACACAGACCGGCTTGTTGGCTTTCTTCTGCAAGTTCCTGTTCCACAGCAAAGTGCTTTGGCTTTCCTACTGCTCTAGCTAACTGGAAGAGGCAGCCTCATAGCAGTGAGTGGAAGATGTACAGTCCAGCAAATAGTATTTTATCTAAATGGTACCAAAAAAACTATTAAGTTTAGCAAAGAAAACAAGCTTCATCAGTTAAGGTAATAAAGCACAATCCCAGAGCAAGTCAATAAAGCTCAATTGACAGCCAGTCAATATTTGTACTGGATTAAGTTTTCAAGGAATGTGGAGATTTCGGGGGGCTTTATGTAAACACTGTAAATAGGTTGGGACACTAAAGTATGTTTACAAATACCGCATGTCAGATTAGATTAGAATCACTTCCAGGGAGCAGGATTTTTCCTACCACAAAAGAGACGTTTACATCTTGTGAAATGCACACAGATATAAATTTTCTGTTTATCAAATATATTCAAAAATGTAGCTGGGCAGATCTCATGGCAGTGCTGCTCAGAATGCTTCAGAGGACAACTTCTGTCTGAGGCCAGGTTCACTCATCCTCTTTATACGCCGCTCCCAAGTTTTGCCAGGTAGAGTTGTAGTTAGATGGTAGCATGGGTACAACTTGGTTAAGATGAATGCTGTATGAATTGGTTTGAATTTTCAGATTAATGTAATGGGAAAAGCTATTAAGAAATACGCTTAGTGTTTGTGGTACTTGCTTCTGGTTGAAAGATCAGACAGTATGCACAGAGAGGACTGAAATGAGACTAAAATATGCTAGTTTCTAACATCTGTAGCACTGTAACACTAGGCTCTGGCCATTTGTTTACTGATTTTAGTGATGTGCTTAGCACCTACTTCTAACCAATAAAAACTTGATTTACTGTTTCCAAAACTGGAATCAAAGTGCAGAAACATTTTAAGAAGAAAGTACAGTTATTTGCAGTTGCTTTTTTTTTTTTTTCAAGACTTTGCCCTCAGTTTACCTGACTTGCTCCCTGTTATAAGTATCTTGAATAATTTCAAGATTTCCAGTTTCCTAGAAGGAGGGTGGTTTGATCTGTCCTTCCTGTCCCCAGGTATGGAAACAAGGACAGACAGAATCTGAGACTGCCCAGATTGGTAGAGCAGCCCAAGCAAATCTGGTTTCATGTATGTGAAACTTGTGCGTAGCAGTAGTGAAATCCATACAGGTAACACTAAGAACCCCCCTGGCTGGAAGGTAGATAACTGCATTTTATTGTTATTACTTCTATTTCTCCTGCCCTTATTTTTCTTTCCTCACAAAAGGTAATTAGGCCATAAACAGAGATCTGACAACTAATTTTATCTGCAGCAAAATTAATATCATAAGCAACATATAATTTCAGCTGAACAAAATTAAAAAATATATATTTTAATGACATTTTAAACCCACAAAATCTAATTTTTTTCCTTGTGAACTTCTCATACCTAGCTATTTTGAGATGCACAGAGATGCTCACTCATTTAGTGAACAAATGGTTCTACTTCTGTATACTTCCTGCCTCAACAGCAGGCCTTGCTGGTCTCAGCCTGTGGTACAATGTTGCTTTATATTTCCTCTCTCTTGTTCTCTGGTTCCTTTCAAAGAAGAAATGATCTGAGGGGAAAGACATTGCTTTTCTTCCCTCTAAATTTTCATTGACATTAATAGGAGTCAGGTGGCCAAATCCCTGCACGCAGCTTTGAAAATTTAAGGTTTAACTTTTTTTTCTGGACAGCTTCTTACATTGCTGGAGTTGTGAATCCTCTGAAAAGATATTAAATATGCAACCACACCATGTCAGCAGTGCCTAGAGAGTTTATCTACAAAATTATCATCTACCTTTCAAATCTATAACCCTAAAATATTGATTTGTTAAAAGGTAGTGGATAAAGATTAAGACAGCACAGCAGCAGATTACCCTAATCAAATAAAAAGACTATTAACAGAGCTGCTCAGAGTTCTGAAGATGTTGGTTTGAAATACAGATGTCTTAACCGAAGTGCTATGTCTCATTTTTTGAATGCATTTTTTGAATACATTTGAATAAATTACCAGGCAGAAAAAAAAGAGCAGAGAAAACCCCCACACAATTCAGACAGTAAATTTCCATTTATAATAGAGTTACTGTATGCATTTCAGTAAATAGTTAGAACTTTTAAAGATCTTTTTATTGGATAGTGAGAGATCAAGCACCGATTGCTCAAGAGCTCTATAGGCATAGGTGTGATTTCAAACCTGTGATTGCGTGCGCGTACAGCAATGTGAGTGAGTGTGTGTTAGTGAAAGATAGGAATGGGGCAACTGCTTGAGGGACAAAGGGTAGTACCAAAGGCAGTGCTTCTGCTTGAAGAGGCTTCATTTTCAATCTATGCTTTATGGTTAGGAAATACTGTTTCTAGACGATGGGGTTTGGATGGCAGAATTTAAGGTATTTACTACAAGCCAGGCCATATTGGCTGGTTGGGGCCAAAGCAGCCAGGTTATAGAGTGCAGGACTCCGCACAGGTACCGAGTGTCTCGCATGCAGCATACACAGTCTACTCAAATCCAGCATCACAGATCAAATCCCCAGATCCTTAATTTGATTTGGAGCCTTAAGATCTATTAGAAAACTGTCCCCGCTTAAAACCAGCACAGGTTCAACTGAATCTGTCACAAATTTTTGTTTAGCATATGCTTATTAATGTTCAGTAAGAGTAAGCTGCTGGAAATACTACTTGGGAAAAAGCGACATTTGTCACTAATGCTTTTAATGTATAGTGGTAATTTTTATCCAGCCAAAGGCTGAGTTGTGGTTATCCTCGTAAAAGAATTTCCCATTGAGTGACGGCTAAGCACGGATTGAGCTAATAACCCATGCCCTAGGTTATTGAAGTCATGGAGACAGAAAGAGAAAATAGGGTTGGTAATGTATTAATTTTCATCAGTTATGGACAATACTATTAAATTACTGACTCTTGTTGAAATAATGTGTCACTGATTAATAATGTCATTTCAACTTCCTAAACTTTCCTACCTAAAAATTTTGATTTAAAAAGAAAAGATTTAAGAATGTGTGAAAAGGTTTTGGCAATATAACTAATTGGTATGGAGGTCTTTTGTTTTTGTTTTAAATTGCACCTAATTTAAGTCACAGTGTAAATGAGGTTTTAAAAGTTTTTAACAGTGATGTAGATAAATTTGGAATTAAAATTGAGATCTGAAATGTTGTGTTGCTCTACTTTTAAAAATAAGTTCCTTTCTCATTTGCAATTAAAATGCCTAGAATTTGCATAAAATGTGTGAAATTAGAGATAATTGAAATACAGTAGCTATAAATATGTCTACTGCATTTGAAAAATAAATAAAATGTCCACTAAAATGGTGTGAAAGCCGTACCCCCTGCTCTTGTTTCTCACATTTGGATCTCTGGCATTTTTCACACTTTGTAGCTAATTTTTATTGCCAAACAATATGTTACATTTGTAGCAGTTGTGGGAATGCAGAATAGCCCCTGGCAGCTCTGTAAAAAATGGAATGTTAGGAACACAGTTAGAAGAATACAGCTTTCAATTTCATGCACAGCGCTGATGTCGTGGGATCGTTATAAGTGTGATGTAACAAAACAAAACAAAAGAAAAGCAAATGTTAGGGAAAATAGTTTAAATAAGCTATTATTTAAAATATATTCATTCTATCTTGTTTCTTATGTTTTCATAACATAACAAGTTGTTTCGATATAGTGAGTTTTCAGGGAGCGTGGTGAGAATCCAAGGCAGGTTAGCGCCGTTCCTCGGTACGCGTCCCGGGTGGCGCTGCTGCTGTCTGCTCTGCAGCTGTGCTTCTGCCACAGTACGAGTAAACAAGGCCTGCTTGGACCCTGCTGCAGCACATCAGCGTGGGGGCCTGGGAGGGGACTGTCGGAGAAGCATTTCCCATGCCATGCTGGAGAAGAACCGCCAGGCTTGTATGATTGCATATGGAAAGTTTTACTTGGTTTTCCACGCCGCAAGCCGTGGCTACTTGGCACTTCCGCTGAAGCCCGCTTCAGAATAGCTGGTTAGACTTACGCCTGGGCAGGGCTAGAGGTGATGACTTCTTCCCAGTGCAATGCCTTCCCCTTCACATATTCTGATCGCTGCTGGCCTGGCGTGTCAGCGTTCAGCTCTGTCGCCAGATCCTTGTTTTTTTTGGCTGCAGAGCAAAATGCTACTGCTGTGTAACCAAGTTGGCACAAGGAACTGTATCTTTCACACATAATGAAACTGGAGAGATGGACCCCTACCATATTGTCAAATTATACCTTATTAGCGTGCACTCCTGTGAATGTCTGCCGCTACAGTTGAGGAGTATCTAACATACAAATTGTGAAGATGTTTCTCTAACTGTAATCTTGGAACTCAGAAAAATATTATTAATATAATACCCCATGCATCTTTTTTAGCAAAATTGCACTGTGATGTCCTGTCATTTTCAATGCTGTGCAGTGTTTCTGTTACTGGGGAACACTAATCAACTTCAAAAGAGCTGCTTTGGTGTAGAAATGGGCAGCTATTCAACTACTCTGCATCCAACACAAATACCCGCCACAATTTGATGTAATTCACACAAAACTGAATTGGAAGGCCTAGGTGGAGGTTATTGCACCAATCTGTCAGTGCTCCCCATCTTGTAATATTATTTCTGGAAACTCTGTTTTCTGGAGGCGTTCCTTGCAGCGGGAGTTATGCCAAAACAAAAGTGTTTATGTGCAGGTACTATCCTGAGGATAACAGAAATTCAGCAGGTTATTTTAGCATTGATGACTCCTTCAGTAGTTCCTCCCTGTTAGACAGTGGGAGTCTGAAGAAATTTTCTTGTAGCCTGGCTTGGGAAATGTCATCATTTCTCTACCCATCTCTTTCCCCCAATCCTGAGTATATTTATTAGTAAATCTCCCTACTATATTCCTGGTAGAGGTATGGATGTATACTAGACTCAGGTGCCTCATATCAAATCTTACATGAATCCTGATTTGAGAATAAGAGTTATGAGGAGGAGACAGACTTCCAGGATGTATTTGAGGAGTGCTGAAACGTTAATGCATTAAGACTGAAACTGTGGGATTTAAATCACTACATTGAGTAACATATAGTACAGAGACATTGATCGCAGAAAAGTACCAGAGAGGTTGTGTCTCTTACAGGCCTAACCACTATGGAGTCATTCTTCAGAGACAGACCAAGCGACAGAAGAACCACAGCCTTACCTGCAAGGTGCCTTTTCATATGCGCTTTTTTCTCTCCTTTTAAGTTGTCCTTAAGGAAAAATAAGAGCAAAAAGTCCCCATGCTTCTCACTGCACATCTCCAGCACTTCATAAATAATAGTAGCTGTTTTAAAAGCAGGGGACAGGCAGAGGGTTACAATGGATCAAAGCTAGTTAGTGAGTTAGCTGGATAAATGCTTAAAAGAACAGCAGCAAAGATAATCCTGCATTTATTTCTGGAGATTTCACCAGATGACCCTTTTCTGTCTTTGCTGATCTGTGTTTCTTGAGTCAAAGTAAGGGCTGTGCAGAAACCTGAAAAACAATTCTGACAATTTGGGGTATTTCTATGATTTGTGATTGTCCTTCCATTGGCTCATCACTTTAATTTCTGAGCATGTGCCAAATTTTATGCCCAGTGCAGAGCGACACTGGGAGTGATCCATTGCAGAGACTCTCCCCGGCACAGCCAGAGACTACTTCGCTCCAAACTTACTGAGTGACATGTGCAAAATTGATCATTTCAAGAGCCTTTTGTGAAACACAAAACTTCAAGCAGAGAACCCAAGGCATTTCCTTTCATCAACCTGGTTCTAATTTGATCAAAGCACTAAAAAATTCAACCCGCCTTATTTCCTGTCCAGTTCTTTTACACTTAACAGCACATTATGTATCAATCTCATATCCCTGAATTTTAAGAAGCAACCAGTTATATAATTGGATCAACAGTTGCCAATCACTCCAGCACAGCACTGCATTATTACTAAGCTGACTGTAATTTTGAAGCTCTTTTTTATTATACCTATGACTATATTATCACTGTATACATATTAGGACAGCTGAATGAGCCCCTTAAGGAAAATAAGGGTTCAAATAATATTGACAGGGTAGATAGACTAACAGAATTGAGGATTCACCCCTGTTACAACCGTATTGCCTCATGGCACTTTTTCCGGAGAAAGAAAAAGAACGGTAGCTGTGTGCTTTCTGTTAATCCTACCCACAAATCAGAATATTGCAACAGCGGTGAAGTTGGCCGTTTTTGTATGCTTAAGCAAATGAAAAATTAAATATGTGTTCTGGTCTCAAATGTGATGGGTCACGTAAGAGTTTTGCATTATGTAGGTATTTAAATCCCCTTCCTTTACTCTCCAAACTCCCTCCCCATAAGTGTGTGCACACAAAAATTCAAAACAAAGCCATTCCATCTCCTGCATGTGCAATGTAGCTTCCTGGTTCATTGTGCAGTTGTCATTTGTATGTGACAAAAAGCAAGCAATATTTCATTTCCGTAATTGACACAATTATACAAGATTGTTAAAAAAGTTAAGTAAATAATATTTTTCCTCCATTAAGCCTGAGATGTTAGAGTTCTTTGAAAGACCTTGAGTCTTGTCTCAGTAGTATCTCCATAAATAAAGCTGAGTGACAGTCTTTTTGAAAACTCCATGTTTTATACCATTAATTTACAGATAAGCATTGTTAGTCAAATAAGCATTTAATTCCCAATAGCCTGAATATTTCAATACCTTGTAGCAAACAAATTAATAGCATGTACACAATGGCAAACAAATTATGGGAAATATTCCATAGACTTGACACATGAACTCATAACCTCTTAGGTAAAGGTGAATGGCTATTAATGTAATTTTATTATTATAAGGACTTCCCTCCCTTTTTCTGTTCATGTGCAATTCATTGGTATGCATTAGCTTGAAAGAATTAAACCTGTAAATCATAGCTTAGGCAATAATAATAATAATATTATAAAGAAAACAATATGATTTCTTCTGGTTTTGCCACTCCAGACTCAGATATTTACTGGTGCATACCTGTTTCTGATTTGACTTTTTGTTCCTTTCTCTTTCGCTCTATGTATATACACAAAGATGTGTCTATTTGCATATGTTTGTAGGTATCTATATGTTTTATATAAAAAATATACATATATGTGTTTACAATATAGACATTTTTAAAAAATGCCTTCATTTAATATATTTTACATATGTTTAGTCACAGATACAGACAAAAGCATACGTGTGTGAAAATGTAATATCCTCAGCAGGATGGTTCTGTGCCCTACAGGACTTCACAAGGAAAAACTCAGGAGCAAAATGCAGCTTTAAGCATATCACTAAAATTAAAATTGCCCAATAATTTTTGGACAAAGGGATTTGGAAGTCTGTGGAGTTTTCAAAAAAAGGTACTGATTTAATTTCCTTAATTTTCTTTTTTTTTTTTTTTTTGGTGGGAGTCAGTAGTATTTATTTAAATCTCAAATCAGAATAGGTGCCTGGCCCTTTGTGACCCTGCGCATTGTACACAGGCTGATAAAATGAAGTATGTGAGCTTATCACTTTTGAAGCCTGTTCTACAGCACTGTATTTTTTCTTTAGCAGTTCTCATGCTGTGTTCTTAAGTAATGCAATAAAACCACTTCACCATCTTCCTGTATAAAATCTGATTGTTGCATGAGGAGCATGGTCATCTTGATCAGCTGCTGTGTTCTTTCTTAAAGAACACGCACAAAACAAGCCCACATACAGTCGAATAGCATGTGTCTATGCAAGCACGTGCATGCAAACAGAACTAAATGTATACCCTAGGCTGCAAATACAGAAACTGTATATATCAAGAAACAAGCCGTGCATCCTCTCCCTCCCCTCCTCTTCCCATCCCTAGGATAATAGGAGAATTGAAATTCCCATTTTCAGACTCGCTGCAGATTAATATGGTTCAGCATAGATACTTATTTCTCTGATAGTTTCCCATGCATCTTCGCAGTGAAGTTGATAGAAATTACTACAGCAGAATGCATAAAGCAGATGTTATCCCATTAATTAGCTCTGGACCTGAGCCGGCTCAAGACTTTCCCATTTTCAGGCCGATAGGAATTGGTCCCAGTGAGCGTGCTCCATATCCACATTTAGTATCATCTCATAAACAGCACTGAAAACACAGCAGGCCCTTGATGAAGATACATTAGCTTATTTCTAATTTAAAGTTATGTTGCTTAACCTTAATGTAATTGGTCACTGGTGACCAACTGTTTGTATAGTGAGTTGATGACCAAAGAGATGTAATAAATTATAAAACTTACTGCTTAAATAGAGGGAACGACTGTTCTGTTAAAAGCCTTGCATGTAATAATGGTAAAATAATTACACCTCAAACAGAAGAGCCTTGGATCTGATAAAGCTAACAAAGTCTTTCAGATGAAGGTGTTTTCAGCCTGCTTTAAAGGACACGTAAAAAACATTTTTTTTTTCTCTCAGTACAGCGTCTCATGTTGGTGAATAGTCAACTTTTAAAATACAGCCTAATATTGTTTAAAAATAAATTGGTAAATCAAGATGCTTTATTTTTGAAGGATTAAAGGAATTAACCAATTTCTGTGGTTAACAAGAAACAAAAGACATTTGCACAAATAATTATATTCCGTACATCAATTCAAAGTCACTGCTAGACGTTTTTTAGAAAAGAGTTGATTAGCTGGTAGAATAACCAGGGTAGGAATCAACTATGGAAGGAAGTAATTGACACAACTTTAATGTTTAAAAATGAATGGCATGCCAGGGCAAAATAAAGGGAAATCTGTTTCTGAGAATCAGTTCAGACCTAGAATTTCTGAGGCCAAATACAGCAATTACTTGAGACTTCTGAACTGCTTCTGTGGTGTTGTAGCCAAAGTAACAGGTGTAGTTAAATTGAAAGTGCATAAGTGGCTGTATTAAATCTAGTTGTTTCTATATGCTGCAATTTAATTTCAAACCTTTTCCCTGCTGAAGACTTAATGGTTGATTTTAGAAATGCAGGAATGTAATGAACACCTACTCTTCTGTGTCTGTTTTTCGTTTCTCAAACAGCATTATATTAACAAACTGTTCATTAAATCAATAACAGTCAGGAATAGGTGTATGATTTGCTTGTCTCAGGAGCGATAATTTCTCTCTCTAAATATTTGCATTTAAAATTTGGGCTACCTCCAAATGCCCTAACATCACAATAAAGAAATCTAGTTTATTTTTTTTTAATTCTCATATTTCATTTCTTACAAGGACCTTCCAATAATTTAAGCTATTTACAGTGCCTCGAAGATCATTATTTCCCCATGACTCCTCAGAGAAATATTGGAGCCACTCTATTTACTGCTGACATTAGATTTACCTTTGAAGACTGGTTTACAAAATGGAGACATTAGGTTGTGAAAGTCATTATTTTTTTTACACTGCTCGGAATGCTAAGTTTTTGTGTTTGCTGTATTAGAGTAAACATTGCTATAGCTACTCAGTTTGTTATGGAAACTTGAAAAGCAGATGCATTAAGGTATTTTGGTTTTAAACACACACGGTTCTTTATAAGGAAAAGTATAAATACTGTTTGGGGGCTTGTCACAAATATATATTTAAAAACAGCATCCTCCAAACCAATGAATAAAAATGCTTTTTGGCGTTCTAAATGGAAGCAGAGAATTGTTCAACCAATGGAAAAGCAGGTGGGGTAACACATCCTGATTCCTATAATTGAGGCTGTAAAGAAAGATGAGAGATATGTGCACTGTTTGTGTCACAGTAGTTGTGATCTGTGAAAATAACTTCAGAGCAGCCTTTCTTAATATTAAAATTACTCTGATGCTGTTCAACTAAAAATCAATACAGTTCACAATTTTAATAAGGAACATGAATCTGAAAATGTGTTTAGTATCAGGTTATATAAACACACCCTAATGAGATACTATAAAATCCATCACATTAAAGGCTGGTTCCTACAAGGTGTATTAGCTAAAAATGTTCAATATATTAGGTCAGTGTACAACACTACACATAATAAAGCAGGTCTGTCAAGGCAAGATGCATGTTTTGCCCCTTAAAACTGTTATGTTTTGCACATTTTATAAGGTTCTTTGAATACATGAATAAGATAAGTTATTCCCATCTCTTTCTTAAGCAATCTCAGAAATGGCTGTGACCTGAAATTGGAAATCTTGTAAACACCCATCCGAAGAAAATGTGTGCAGTTCTGTCTTAAAGAGATGGTACATGTTTAATTATCCCAACTTCTTCTAGGAGAATACTATTAACATACGCATTAGCATCGTCCCATTGGTTTCTCCTGCTGCTCCACCTTAGGGGCAGCAATAGGAGCTAATCTTATTGCTCCCATGCGCATAATAATGAAATTTTGTCTTGTCTCTAAGGCAGTGTTCTTTGGTCTAAACTACAGCAGGAAACATTTCTTTTTTTAGAAAATTCCTGACCAACCCGTTTAAAAAGATTTTAAAAATTAAATTTCATCCTGTGTGAATACCAGAGCTCGCAGAACACATTGCTTTGACTTGCGAATCAAAATTAAGCAATTGTGCAAATAAATTGCTCTGTATTCACATATGGAATACAGTGTACTGGAGCTGTGGGTGTATTCAGCTCTTTGAAAAACTGGAAGCCGTGGATTTTATGTTATTTTTTCCTGCACTGTCCATATAGGCTATTCTCAAAGAATAACATAAGAACAAACAAAAAGATATGGTTTTAATATAAAATACCTTTGCCTTTTTCTTGCAGTGTTCTACAGATTATAATAGGGAGAGGGGAAAAAAAAAACCACAGGCAAAAAAATACATGTGAATTCAAGGCTACTGAATTAAGGGAGGTTGTACCAACATTTCCCCCACTGTACATTATTTGTATTCAAGGTTTTTGAAATGACATTGTAATCTGATGATGCACCAGCCTATTATATTGTCTAGCAGGACAAATATCCTTGCGTTTTCTCTGTAGAACTAACACAATTTTTCCATGTCAGAGGTGCATAATATCCTGGCGGTCATAAGGAATGATGCTATTAATCCTCTTGGGCAATCTCCAGGTCTGATTATTAGGGAAATAAATTTGCATGCTGCATATGAGCTAGGTGAATCACCGAGAGCACAAATTATATTTCCTGACAGCAAGTTAGAGAATGGAGCCACATGGCTTTTTTATCTTTTTTTTTTCTCCTCTGAAAGCTATAGGATTTCAATTCATTACATGAGATTGGTTAGAATTCAAGTCTCTTTTTAAGTTGATATTAAGTTGAGTCTGTTATCTCTGTGAAGGCTAGTGGGTTCCCCTGAGTATCCACCTAATCACTACTTAAAAAAATCGAAACGTATAGTTAGTGTCATGATTTAGGTACCAGAGCTACTTTATTTATCAGTGCAGAGTGAGATAATTTCAATTTGAGGCTCTGTAGCCCTCATGAATTTAACCGTCTTGAAAGCTTTCTTTTTCCTCTCTCTCTTTCTCTCTCTGCCCCTTTCTCCTCCCTTTTTAGTCTGCATATTGTAATACTGTTTTTTTTTTTCTGAGCACCTGTTTCACTGTTCTCCAAGCATTTTTTCAGACTACTTTATTTATCATATCATATATTTCGTTGTATGTTTTGAAGATTTTGGGGTGAAACTGTGGATTTCAGTTAAGAATTTTGACTATATTCTCTATGCCAGCTGTATAGTTAAACATTTTTGCTTTTTCTGTCAATGATGAATGTATTTTTATTATTTTTGTGTTTGGCATCTGAGCAACCTTTTTGCATTATTAAATCTGAACAGGGAGAATGATAGTAAATGAGAGGAGAATAAATGATTTTATGTCCTGATGTATTAATTAAGCAGACATTTATTATAATCAGAGTTTTATAGATGTTGTAAAAAGGTATTTTTTCTTCCATGGCATACATCTACATGTGGCAACTTGTGTGAGCTGTTTTGGAAATTTCCAGGTTTAACAGATTTCTCCGAAATCCCAGTCAGTGGTGCAGACAACAAGCACAACCAAGCTCTGGAGTAGTGAGCATAGATGGATCCGCCTTGAATCAAGTGAGGAATGTCTCAATTAAAAGTGGTGGCCTATAAATCCATACGGATCAGGGACAGCATTGAGTTTGGTAGACCCTGAAACGTCTCCTGCTACTCAGTGGAGCTGAGCAAAGGTTAAAGACATAGGGAACCTCTACACTGGTCAGAGCTGTAGGCGTGATTGAAACAAGAGACAGGTAATATGTCTGATAGTGCCAAATCTTAATCATTTACTTATTCATGAACTACAAGCAACAGTTCCGAAAGGAAAGGGATATATCTCTGACTCACAATTTCATGTGTTGCCAAATATACAGCAAAGGAAACACTTTTAATCATCTTACATGAAATCTATTTAGAATTTGTTTATTCTCTCATCCGCTGGGTTTTTTTATGCTTCCTGGGAATAGCTGATGCCATTTTTTTCCAGAACAAAGGTTCTTTTGTTTGTTTTCTTTTTGTTTGTTTTATTAATTTTCTTCTCAGCATATGGGTTGTGCTTATTCACAGACAGGAAGTATTTCCCACATTTAGGAAAAGGAAATAGCATTTGGAGAAAATTCAAAGAAAGTCCTTTGGGGAGTGACTTGCCTGTTCAGAGTGTTATTTCCTATTCCTGAATAGAAACATCAGACTTATTTTTGGCATCAAATCGCAGTGCTGCTATGAACACTAGTCTCTCTAATTCCTATCTTGCAGTGGACATTTATACTCGTAACAGAGGGTGTTTGTTGCTCTCTTGAAATGGGAACAAGTGATGAAAAAAATGGAAAGTTTTCACAAAACTGATATTTTTGAGTCCCAGCAATGAAAATGGGGTTCCCATTTAAACATGAATTTCCTGTGATTTTGGAAGTCACCGGTTTGGTAACCACCAGCAGAGCCATGACCAGTTCTTGACACAGGGCTGCCTTTTTGCAATCTGCTGCAGAGGAGGCTGGCAGGAAAATGATGAGTATTTTAATGGGCATTCCTTTTGGGGTGAGGCCAAGGCATAAGGCCATTTATGTCTTTATAAATTGTAATAAATATGTAAGATCAGTTGGTGCTAATGCAGAGAGAATGGAATCTAAAGATGCCCAGTCTGGCTGCTTCTCTGCAGCAGTAAACCCCAAACAGTGTGCAGGTAGTAATTGGCAGAAAGGACACGGTAGTAAGTCACAAAGGAACCAAAAGGTGGCAGCTAGTAAAGCTTTTATTTCAAACTTTATCTGTTACTGCCCCTCATTATCACACAGTGAAAATATTGTCCTAAAAATAGAAGAAATGCGTTTTGAACTTGAATAGACAGAAAGAAAAAAAATCGTATTGAAAAGGTTAAAACCAGTAGTTTCTCTGAAAAAGTGCGTCTCATCAGTATTTCCTTTGGATTTCTCCTTGTCTGTTAATGTCCACAGTCCTGTCTCTATCTTAAACAATTCATTAGCAGATCTCTGCAAGCGCATGTGGAAAATCTGCTTAAATCAGTTGTGCCTGTGTGTTCTGCATTCTCACATGGCCATGTGTGCCAGTGCACCAGGATTGAGCAGGGCAGCTTCTTCTATTACTTCTAAAATGCCACAAAATCTGAGTATTTTGCCAGCTGGAGCTTTCATCTTCATTGGGGTGCGCTTTTCCTGAAGGTTCATAAGCTTAATGTAAATGTGTATAACACAGTGTATGTACAGTGCTGATCCCGGGGTGGGGCTGTTGCTCAGCACTCATGAACATGAGCAACGTTTATAAACTACCTGGAAATTAGCTGCTTCAGTTGAGTAAAACAACTATCCAAGACTCTTGTGTCTTCTGTTAAACTTTTAATGGTCAGTCCTTATTTGCTAATATTTTGGGTTTAGTTGGATAAAAAGACAGAAAACACTCTTAAAACCAGAGATAATGACACATAGCTCCTCTTATGGCTTTTTTTTAAGTGAGTTGGAATAGATAAGGGCATATGAGATCTATAAGGGGCCAGTTCTCCTGGCTGCTGCTTCTGGGATGTGAACCAAAGAGGCTGGCATGCCTACCTCTACATGGCTTGTGGATCCATCCCAAAAAGAAAAGTGAAACTGGGGGAGGAAAGTCCCAGACAAACCTCAAGCAAACAACAACACCCCTCAACCCCGGAATGTAACCCCTGGGTTAAATGTGTCAGAGGGAAAAGGCTTGCTGTGCCTGTGCCACTACCTGCAGTCATGTGTAGCTGAAGGCTTTGGCTTGCAGTCTAGGCGACCACTGCGTGCCATCAACTTCTGTTCAGTGACCTGTCATAGCAAAGAAGGAATTTCACATGGCCTGAAAAACTGACAGAACAGTTCACCTTTTGGGGAAATGTAATATTTTCTGATAAGGAGCTTATGTTAGTTTTCTTAGCAAATAGCCTGAAAGCATTTCTGTCTGTGGCATTTCTAGATGTGATAAGTTGAAGGAAACATCCTTGACCATGACTTAACAAAACAGGCCATTTGTTTCATGGGGTAGCTGTTTCCAGAAATGTAAATAAATGGCAACTTAAGGATGATATAAAATAAACGATCACAGAGACAGCCCAGAGCTGCATTGTTTCAGAAAACGCAGGGCACTATTTATGGAGCTGTAAACAGAGGAGTGTGTTTATTATTGCACTTGGAATTAAATCAGAAAGCCAGAAAGCTGAACTTTTCGGAAAGATTAGTCTGGTTTTTAGAAGTTCTTTAGGTTGTGTTACTGCTAATGCTGCATGTTTATTTTGAAGCAAATCAGACTTTTGTGGGGGCAGTGTTTGCCTATCTTGCAGGGCTTAACTCTACCATTTATTTTGCCACCTCCTTGACATGAAGGAAGTTGTAGGAGAGATGGTAAGCACAGCTGGGGTCATAAAATGTCCAGTTTTCATTTTATGTACAAGTCTTAAATACTTTGGAAGTGTAAATTTGGAGCCAAGTGCGTCCTTGTAGAAACAGGTCCCAGTCGGAGCTCTGCAACCAAACCTTTGTGACCTTCTCTGCAGCTGTTCCCGACTTGTGGCCGATGCCTGGTGCCCAGTGCTGGTGGAGCCTGGTTTTGTGGCTGTGGTTATTCTAGGGTGGACTTAGACGCTTTTGTTCTAGCCAGTACCTCGCTCTTTAAGAAAGATCACCAAATTAAATAGCATTATTGGCAGTAATGTGCCACTTGGTTTAAAACTACCACACTCTTTATTAACAATCCTGGTAATTATTAGAACTATATTTTTGCAAGTCTCACCTGTACCATATGTGCCCCTCTCAAGGAAACGTGATTAGCTCATCTAATACAGCGTTATAAACTGTGTTACACACCTTTAAATTGAAAATGCCTTTCCCCCTACTGTTTTACTGGTGTTGCTAAACTATTATACTGCATTTAAAAATGAATTGTGTGCAATGACATTAGAGAAGGGGTTAGGCTTTCTGAGCTGCTACCAGTGACATATGACTGTAGTGACAGACAGTCAGCAGTATTCAAACTGAATTAATCTGAAAAAGCAGTAGACTTCAATGTGGAGTTTAGGAGGAGGCTGAACAGCTACATATTTACAAAAGGGATGTCACTGAACCGTCTTTCTACCCAGGGATAGCCTATGGCTACTTAATACTTTTAAACCAGTAGTGGAAGGATTAAATACACCTGAAGTCAGGTCTTTGAGGCCATTTCCCTCTTGTGCTTTCTTTTCCTTACTTGAGTTGCACCTCAGCAGCTATTTTTTTGAAGGGCTATGAGGAAGGGTGGATATTCTGATACCTTTTATTAGAATTGCACAGAAGTAGGAGAATCCGCACAGAGACGCAGGCTCCTTTTTCTTTTGCCTTTGAAAAGTTAACACGTGAAGCTACACAAGAAACAGACACTGCAGTGGAGGAGGAGAGGGATATGGTAATAAAGGTGATAGCGATACCTTAATTTAACAAATATGCAGTGCTAATTATGTAAACATGTGAGAACTCTAAAATCTTCTCATCATGTGTGTCACACAATTGAAATATTTTACAGCCTAATTCGAGATTATACAGTAGTAATGTTATTTTATATTGGCTAGTTGACAAGCATAGGCCAGGGCTGTCTATCAAACAAAACTGTTGTGCCAGATTGTATCTTGGCGATAAGCACAAAAGAAGAGCCAGTCTAATTCTGTTTACATATTAATCATTGAATCAGATTTAGTTCTGCACTACAGACATTTCCTTAACTGGGTAGTTGTACCGGGGAAAAAAGCCTGTTTGTACTTGGGTGGGCCATATTTTAAACTAAGTGATTTTTAAAGAAAGCTTCTGTGAAGCTCTAGATCAAGTTTTGCAAACGTACCCAAGACATCCGGTTCGCTTTCAGAGGGATTTAGGCAGTAAGAGCTTTTCTCTTTTACCATTATTAAGCTTTTTTCCCCTTTTTTTCCTCACAGGCATTGAGAAAGATGTATTTTGAAAACTCTCAGAATTCTGACACTTTACCCTGTTATAGGGCTTTATTTGTACTTTTGTGTTAATGTGATGTTATCATATACTAAACAAAATGAGCATGATACACAAATTAGAAAACCTGGGCAGATTTGGTGGATTAAAGCAGAAGATAGTGGAGATGCCAACTTTAGAGCAACTTGGTGAAACTAGACGGTTAGTCCATCCAGCCTCATCACTGGCTTTTGGGAATACTCAGTACCAAATTACTTAAGGGAAGACAAAGACATTCTTTAATGCCCAAAGAGGATGTTTCTCTCCAACCTCCATCAGCCCATGGTTCATTTCTGTCACAAGGCATTAGGGGTTTCAGCCTTTCTAAGATATTTATCTTAATCCTAGCTAGGATGTCCTCATTATTCACATAAGCATCTAAATTAAACTATTTTATATCATATTAAGTCCTTAGCCAGAAGGATATCTTGTGGCAATCAGTTCCATAGGTTAATTATGAACTGTGTAAAATAATATTTTCCTTATTAGTTTTTAAATATGTTGTTTTCAGTGTTGTTAGGTTAGGAGGAGGAGAGGAAACTAGGAACAGGCAATTGATCTTCCCTGTAACTTTCATTAACTCTCTCGTGTCTGCTTTTTATTTCTCTTCAATAAACTAAGCAGCTCCAATCTTCACAATCTTTCCTTCTGCCACTAATCATTTTTGTTGCCCCTTTCTATTTCAGCTTTATGGGTTTTTTAGATGACTTGAGTGTATCTTGGTGCAGCATTTCAGATAGAATACACCATCCAGTTATTCAGTAATGTAGTATTTTAGTATTAATTGCCATCCTGTTCTTTATACAGTCCAACAACCCATTTATTTTTTGGAATACTGCTTACAATTGTTTTGTTTTCTTGTTGAGTTGTCCAAAGTGGCACATGTTTTCTGCTCCCTCTCTTTTTCCCGAGTGGTTAGTTAATTTACAACCTAGCCTTGTGCATGAGTTTTGAAAATTATTCTTTCAAATATACATTACCTTGCATTTATGAACAGTAAATTTCATCTGTCTTCATGCTGTGCATCTGCCTAGATTTTCTGATTTTTTTGTAATCATGACTAACCTAAATATTTTTGCGCCCTGTGCAAATTTTGTCACCTTCCCCTCTCTTTTCCAGAACACTAATGAATACACCATTCCTAATACTGACTGCTGAAGTACTTCATGGTAAGCCTTTTAGCAAACCAGCAATCAGCAATTTCTTTCTACCCTTTTGTTTCTGTCTCTGGCTGTCTTTGTTTAACATACAGACTTATTTTCAAAGCCTTGCTATTTCCAAGTGTTTTGCTGAAAGCCCTCCCACAGGGTGTGGGGACAAAGACATAACTCTGACCTCCGACGTCCAGTGATACCCAGCATTGGTGCTCTAATACAGCATTCACTGGTCTGTTAAGGCTACAAACAGATCAGCTCTGGCATTGAGAAGTAGACTCAATTAGTCCCTGGAAATAGACATGCAGGTACTGGGCAGATATGACTCAGCCTTATCCATATCCCCCTCAAAAAAAAGAGCGGAGAGGGAGATTGATCTATGTAGCTCACTGAAAAGAAACTTCCCCTGCCCTCCCCCAAATTTAAACCACGGCTTTAAAAACAAAACTGCTGCCCAGCCAGGGTAAGCAGATATATACCATGAGGCCCCTTGCAGTAAGACTGATGGTTTACACTGAGGTTCCAGGAGCAAAAAAAATAACTCTGCTCCCAGAAATGTTACTGGAGTTTGCCTTAAACCAGCTGGTCGCCACCTTTCACAAGAGACAGTTGACATACCTGTGGTGCTGCCGGCAGCTAATTGCAAAGTATTTTTAGCACTGAAATGTGCATCATACAGTAGTTATTATTATTTTTATCATCACCTCTGTTTCATATTTGGATGTTGCTGGGACACAGAAAACAGTGGTCAAGCCTCTGTTTTGTTCTTCTCACATGATTTAAATGACCTAGGTTCAGTTTTGTCAATGTGAAACACTTATTGTAACTTTAGTGAGCTATAGTTTGTTCCAGTTATTTAAATTAATTCTGTTATAGCTCTTTTGTCAAATAGACACATGTTCAGTTTGCGAATGGGAAATTGAGGCACAGAGAGGTTTCGGCTGCTCATGTTGACTTGTGGCAGGCAAAGCAGTGGATTGAAACTCTTCTCCAGGTCCTAGGGAGGACCTGCTCTTTACTTTTGAGCTGCTCATCCCCCACCCTTGGCTGGGCTATGCAGCATGGCTCTCTACCTGAACGTCACCTAAGTGCGGTTCGGCAGGAACTACAGCAGGGCTTCAGAGCAGATTAACGTGCAGGGTCCAGTGGGAGGAAACAGAACAGGGTGAGGACGTGGCAGCTTGCATCACTCCCCTGTTGTTTGCAAGTCAAGTCCCCGGCCATCAACCCCTCTCTGTGCTCAGTTCCCTGCAAGGGCTCTGTTTCCTGCCCTTGCTCCATTGTGTGTTTGAGTGGTGGTTCATAACTTAAAGCTGTTATTTTCAAGTTTTAATAATATTTTGCAACTCATTTCCTGTTTCTTAGCTGACAGCCTTTCCAAAAGTAATCTTTGGCAGGTACTAATTTGGGTGATGACCACTTGATCTACATTTTTGGTGGGTAATTACTGAGTCAGAAGTGAGCAAATTTGATATCCTCTGACAGTCAGTAAGGCAGGCGTTTTTACTACCCACTCATTAGAGATTCACTGGTGGTGAAATGCCTTGAATTTTGTTAGTCCTCACAAACGTAAGAGAAATCTGTCTGTAAAGTACCAGAAGTTACTAGTTATTTTTATATTGTCATGCTTGCAGAGTTCAAAATACATTGGGACTTTGAATAATAAATTTTTTAAGGCTAGGTGCTTTGGTATAGTGAAACCATCATGAGATCAAAATTCCTATGGCTTCTGAAGCTGGATACAGTCCTGTGTCCTGTGATAAATCTCTTCCACAGACATGTTTTACAGCGATAAGTGAATCCCAAAAGATTTGGAGGTCTGATTTGGAAAAATGCTGATAAGTTCACAAACTGATGCCGAGTTCCTACAAACTACCAGAGCCAGATTCATTGGTATGCTCTGGCAGCTATGCTTCACTCTGGTGATACAAAGCAGCTGCAAATACATTTGTGCTGGCCAGTTAAGCGGGGTTTATGGCTGCCTTAACATGCCAGAATAGCCAGAGCACACCAGTGAGTCTTGCCCTCTGAATTACTCGTGTACTTGAAATTGGGCTGGATATCTCATGAGAAAAGGGGGCCGTTCTGAGATTATCGGCACAGCTTGCTTCCTTGCATTACTTTGGCACCAGTCTCTGCTTCCCGTAAGACCCTGTGCAAAAGCGAGCAAAAAGAAAACATAATGTGGGAAGAAATAGCCAGACTTCTTTTCAAATGTCAGAGAGATTCAGATTTATTTTGAGTTTTAGAAGAAATGTGGGAAAGGGATATTTGCCAGATTCTTGTCCTCCCCATCTGGCTTCTATGAACTACCTTTTTATTCCCTCTTCCCCAATAAGTTTCCCCAAATCATGGAGATCAAGTCCTAACAGCAACTCCCATGAAAATCAGCTTAAGTAGGTTGAGAATCTAAATAAAACCTGATCTTTGGTTTTGAACCAAGAAGCAGCTGGTATAGTGCCTAATTTTTCCAGTTTGCTTCCAAAATATCTAAAGATATCCAAGTTTTTTGAATGTGCCAATGTACCTGAAGCACTACTTTTCCTGAGGCCCTTAAAAAAGCCTTCTCTGTCTCCATCGCTTACAACTTACTCCTCAATGTGAGCCCCTTTATGTTTGTAAATCATCGTTCACTCAAACTTCTTCCTGGCCGCTTGCATGCACTCAGCTCTCCCTCCTTTTTGGTTGTCTCTCGGCACATGTGGTCAGTCTGTCTCAGCTGTGCTCGTAGTAGCATCACTTTAGTGACTGCATTGAGGATCGTGTCTTCGATGTTTAGTATGTGGCTCTTCAGGGTTCTTTCAAGCAATATTGATTAAATACGTTTAGTCTCTTAATGTGGTTTAAATACGTTGGGTGCGTTGTGCGATCCCTCCACAGAGAGGACAGAAAACGAGTCCCCAAGAATTCCATCAGAATTCATTAGGGTTTTGATGAATTGCAACTGCTAAGAAATTGTCTCCCAGGACTTGGAAATTAGTCAGTACCGAATAGTACAGATGTCAAATCACCTAAAGAGAATAAAACTGAAAAACACTGGCTGAGAGAATTGTCTGTTACAGATGTCTGGAGAAATGGTTTAAAAAGAAAAAGAAAAATCCCTTCAAGAAGGGATTGGACATCTCAGTGATAACAGCTTTACTTTCTTGTACTTGTAAAGTGCTTTCCAAGGGTGTGTGTGCATAAAAAATTAGCAGGGAGAATATTGATTTTAATGTCTGAATTTTATTTCAGGATTTGGATTGATGGTCTAAATACATTGAGTTTGAAAGATATCCAACCATTTATTTCTAAGTGTTATTTAAAAAAAATGTTACCCTATATTAATCTAGTGAATAGTATGGTAAGTGCCACAGTTTATGCTTATTACACTTAATTGAACAGGTTCCAAAATCTCGTATGGAATAAATGGTGAAAGTAGGAAAAAATTCTTTTGATTCTTCAGAACTGTATCAATCACTTCCTGCAACGAACATCATGTCAATGCATGTGCTGTATTGAGGGAAAACCAGGTGGAAATCTGTGTCATTGGCAACGTTATTATGTCTTCAATTGTGAGATCTATGTATGTATCCTTTGATTTCTTATTGAAATAAATATCATCATATGTGAAGAAGGGCAGAGAAGTTATTTAGAAAGCCCAGTTGAAATGATCATTACAACAAGCAGTGCTTATACCAAGTTTGAGTTAGGGGGACTAGGCATGGATAGCTGCTTTGCAAAACCAGTCGATGCTGAGTGGAGTTCATTGGATCGTTGTGAACTCACTTTAGGAAGGGGAATGCACTCCGGCATAGCTGCCCTTACTGTGAGTCAAACATACAGATCCTTGCTGGTAGCTCTGTGTGTTGCATTGATAAAATTTTCCAAGTTATGTGACATATGTAAATGGTAGCTTCAAGGTAATTAGTCTATCTATCTTCAAAAGAGACAATAAAGGTCCAGTATTGTATCTCTACAACTGCTATGGTTCATATTACTGCACCTTCCCAAATTTAAGATCCAGATCCAGATTTCTACCATCAAAGATTTTAACAGCAGTCTAGTCTAATTTTGCTTTACTGTGTTATTCTGTAGCTTTGAGAGTGTTTGGATGTGAGATTTTGCTTTGATTTTTTCCCAAGACAGAAGCCACTGCCTATTTGCATTTGGGATTTTGCTTTTGAACCCAAAATTCAAGATTAGATTTAAAACACTGATGTTGCCAATCACAGAAATAATTGCCAAATGTAAAACTGATCCAGAATTCATTTTGGATTCTGGCCACAGGTTCTTATATCTGCTTGAGATAGATCAGGAAAATGCTATTGATGCCACAGTTTTATTTATATGGTCTTTCATAGGAAAATGAAGTATGAGAATTAGAAATGTGTAAAAGGAAGAACAAAGGAAAAGCAAAGTGCGCAGTAACAACAACAGCAAAAAAATCTGGATGTACTTTGTAGACTAGAAGACTTGTTCCCTCATTGATATTGAGAGAAGCAATTCAGTCTGGTTGTAGTGAAAATTGTCCGTCAGCAAAACCTCTGCTAAACACGTCCTTTTTGCAATTTGAAAGTTACTGTTTTCTCATGGTAGTTTTACATGCTTCAGCACCTCATGCCTTAGATAAGGGAGAGGAATACTCAAGTACTATGGTATTTCTGACCCTGCCAGAATAAGAAGGTCCCTAACACCTCATTCCTGAAAGGTTATCTGAAAAAACTAAAAACTTTTTTTGGAGATTCATTTAACTTGCATCATTGTTTAAATCTGATTAATGTTAACATTGGATATAATAATGTCATCTGGTTTTTGTCATGTCTATAAACATGTATACAATGCAAAAGCAGAAGGAATTATTAAAATCCAATGAAATATCAAGTTTATCAAGTATATTCTGCCATTATTTGACATGATGTTATTTCAATTTATTTACTAAACCAAAGAGATAAAAGGTTTCTGAAACAATACTTTAATATAAATTAGCCTTTAAAGTCATACTGTGAAAATCTAACTTTGTATATTTAACCTCCCTACGTTTACATATACTAGAATAATTCTAAAACAACTTCCACTGTTCTACCCTAAAATACTGTAATTCCGTTATGTTGCCTTGTTTCCCCCCACCCCTTTGTTCCCTTATACAGTTATCCATTATTCAGGAAAGCATTTAAATACTCACTTGATTCCACCAAAGTCAATGACTCAAACATGTGCTTAAGTGCCTGCTGAATTAGGGCCCTGATTTGCATCGTAAATACATCACCACTGCTCTAGAGCAGTTGTAAGACTCATCATTGGCTGCTTCTACTGCTGCTGAACCTCTCCAACTTTGTTCCTCTATCCCCTGCTGCTGGCAGAGGGCTGAAGGGGCAGTGAGGCTATAGGAAGTGCCTTCTCATCTTTCCTGGAGTATATCCACACCCGAGCCCTTGCCACACCGAGCCGCAGCACTGATGGCACTGCCATACCCAGGTGTTTCCTCTGTTCTGCTGACCCACTCTTGCAGGAGGGCAGAAATCACGATGTACTGTGGCAGCTTTTTCTGTGTTTAAACAAGTTACAAGAAGATTATTTGGAGGTAACAGCCAGGTTATGTAACCCATAAAAGTATGAATGTTTTACAAATATTTAACAAGGAAATAATTAATTATGCCACTCCTGTCACAGTGAGGGCAGGCTTAGAAATGGTATAATCAATATGGGAATGTTCGCTGTAATGCAGTCTGTCAGCTTTTTAACCAACCAAAAAAACTTCAGCAAGTCTATAAAGAGAATTGACCCTCTCTCTGTTTTATCCTGCTTGTGCCAGCAATATTTTTCTCTCATCATGTTCCGTATTAGCAGTTGTCTGTCATAGGTTCTTGTAAAAACTCTATTAAAGAAACATCTCTTCTGCAACTGAGAGAATTTGTCTCCAAGTACTGAAACTACAAAGTACTTACTGAAAACAGAAAGAATTATAGCCGATTCTCAGAACACTACATTCTGGTTTAGACCTCAAGCAAGTCTTAGGAGGCTCATGAGGACATGTCTTGTGCTGAAAAGGCAAATGAAAAAGCTCACATAGTTAAGGTGAAGAATGTGTTTAATGCTTTGCTAGACGAGGCTTGCGTTTTACGTTTGCACTACTGCTAGCTTCTAGCTGCTATTATTTTGGATGTGTATTTATATACATTATACATTCTGTTTAGAGCTAATTGTCTCTAGAGGGGAACTGGTTTCCTCCAGAAGAGTCTGTCTGCAGTAGCTTAGTGGTATTTGGTATTATGGCTCTTGGGTTCACAGAAGATGAAGCTGGAACCCTCTCTGCCCAACAGAAACTATTGAAATCTGACTACACCACATAGTGCAGGAAATTGTTTTCTTATGAGGTGCATATGTTTTAAAAGAAGCAACATTGCCATGTATTTTACATGGGTTATTAAATAACTGTATAAATTTAATGATTCAGATGTTTTGCATTATAACCTGGCATCTCAGGAGGCATGAAAATAGCACAGTAGGAAAATGTCATTGCATACTTCATAGGCAGAGCTGTTAACAAATGGAAATCCTTTTATAACTATGTAAGAGATCCATCTTTAGTCCCCTGTCTATCTCAATCTTCCACTGGTCTTCTGATGTGAATAAACTGTGACTAACATGTTATAGTAACAAAGCTGTTGGAACTGCCAGAAATCTTCACTTACTTAGAAAAAAATTTAAATATATATATGTATAAGATCTCCTCTAGAGTTTGCAATTATTAGCAGTGCATGAAAATGGTAAGAACACTGTTTTGGCATTTGCCTCAGAGAGCAGAGGGAGCAGATCACCATCATTTGATCTCTTGAAAAATGGAAACTTTCTAACCTGGGAAGTTTAAGCACAGATCATCAATATTTCTGTACCTAAAGTGCTGGGTGGGTATTGCTTCCCTTGATTTGTTGTTTGTTAGACTAGTTTTGGTTGGTTACAGCATTATACATTGTAGTAACTTTATTTTATTGCTACTGTCACAACAAAGCAAAGCTGCTATTATGTTATAACAAACTAAAGCTACATTTCTAAAACATCACATCTACCCAAACTACAGTGCTATAACACCTAATTTACAGTTTATTCCAATCGCATGGACACAGGAAACATAAAATAATAAAAAAAAGGATTTCATTGGCTCATCCCAGCAGAAGTCCTTTCCAGTTTGGCTGTTCATCATGCAGCAAGGCAAACAAAATATATTGTCCATAGTGTTTTTATATGGTAAGTGCACAAATACGCAATCTACATATTACTGCAGTACTGTCAGGCCAGTTTGTCAAACACCCTGGAGCCCCTGGCCGGAAGATAGCCTACACATAGGCCTACTACAGGCTTTTGTTAATGTGAGCTAATAGATACATGCAGTAATAAAATACTACAGATAATCATGACTCCATGTACCACAATGTATCAGACCAGGCTGTTGAGGCACTAAGATGAAATCTGAACTCAACTGACTTATTTGCTGAACGTAATCAAAGCAGCAGTTCAAGAAGTTTGTAGCTAAGTTCTTATTTTCTTACTGCGAATCCCAGTGCAGCAGAGCGAAGCGTAGAGGCTTGGATTCAACTCACTGCTTAGAAACCCATGCACGCTTGAATGGCATCAGAAGGCCCATTAGCGTTGGCTGTGGTTATGGAACCATTTTGAGCTGGAGCCTGGGAAGTCAACTGCAAGGACAGGCCCTACGGAAAGGCCTGTAGTGGGAGGAAACAAGTCCTGTGAGAAGGACATTTGGAAGATACCCTCAACTTGGGTCTCTTTTTCTAGCTGTGTTGTATGGGCATTACCACAGGAATTTGGTGGGAGCTGGGGGCGTTGAGCAGGTAGTTTAGCTGCGATCTTAATGGTGAATCTTGGTCCTGGGGACAGCCACTGCTGTACCAATTTACCATGGTCTTTTTTCCATGCTCCTGCAGCCATCATTGATCTTGCATCACTTTCATTGAGATGTATTTGAAAGGGAGCTTGTGGACAGTATGTTGGACGTTTCAGTATGGCCAAATGTTGCTTTATGTCTGGAAAAGTTGGCAACAGGAGCTTGACAAATAATTTCCAGTTAATAACTTATTTTATTTTTTCATTTCTTTTTTTTTCCTTTTACTTTTTGGCAGATACTTCTGCAGACTCATAAATTTTCAATAAATAACTCCTAAGAGCAGGAATCGCTACAACATTTCTTGAAAAACTCAGAGTAGCAAAAGAATGTGACAAATTCAGTAGCTGAGCCATCAGGATACAGAGAGCAGGTATCAAGCTGTGCCATATGTACAGTCACGGTTGGCTTGGAAAGTCTCTTCTCGTAAAACCAAATTGTTCCACTAGGAAGTAAAGCCAGGAGCCTTTTGCCTACAAAATTAAATTGTTCTTTTTTTCCAAACCAATTGCATTTTTTTTGTTGTTTTGTTTAATGAAACACCAGGCAAAATCTCATTTTTCTCCTCCAGCTCTACCTTTTTCTTCTCATTTTACCCCTTCCCTGCCTTCCTTCCACCTCAGGGTGAGTGGAAATTTTTTTAAACTGTTTATCTTTTCTTCTCTAAAACAGAGAAGAAAACCCTCTAACCCTCGCTGCCTTCCACAACTACGACGTCAAACAAGTAAAGAGAAATGGAAGGGGAACGTAGAGGGAACTTGAGGACTTGAACTGCCTAACAGTAACCAGGTTGCTTACTGACTGAGAGTTGAGTCCAGCTGAACCTAGCTCTGGAAGAAAGAGCTCAGACAGGCAAAAGGTGAAATTCTTCATTTCTCTGAGATTATGCATTTAGACTGCTGACTAAACTAAAAAACATCTAAAGAGATAGCCCCGCTAATTGTAAAATAGCAAAAATTGAAGTCATCCATACATAACTCCCTTTCTCCTTATAAATCTGAACCTCTTTCTCAGAACCTACAATGCCTGAAGATGGGTTGTATTTTGATGTTTTCCTCTTCAACATCATTCTTTGAGGCATTAGAGTCTCCAAGTGTGTGGGAAGGTGGCATTGCTAGTTAGGATTTTGTGGCTTCATTTGGTCTTAATGCACTGTTTTGACTGAACAAAGATGCTAAGGAGCGCATTGCCTGCTATTGTGGAACTATTTTGCTAATGACAAAATCTCGTACCCTGTCCTCTAAGTCTCCTGCTGTGCAATACCTATCAGGTATCCTTCAGAAAAAATTTGTCCCGCTATTGTAGCTACCAGCTTCAAGGATAACATGACAAGATTTTACTGTGGTTTTCCACACAATTATGGACAAAAGTCAGGTTGAATAGTATAATATAGTCATGGGCTTTGCTGTCTCACTGATGTAATGTCTTGTATGATGAGAATGTTTTTCCTAGCATACAGTTTACTATGAAGACTATATGTGAAGTGAATTTAGGTATGTTCTTCTTATGTTGCTGCAGTGCAACATACACTTCAATAAAACAGCTTAATTCCTGAGGCTTTTGGCAACCAAGTGTTCAAACCAGGCTTGAAATATGACCTTAGAATCAGAGTCTATATCACCACAGCATAAGGATCTCTAAAATGTCAACACTGCTGTTATTTCCTATTCTTAATATAAGGGAAACCCAGCATCATCTCAAACGACAGCATGTGCCACTTGTCCTCAAATGCTGGAGACTGACCACTGCAGCATACTCCTTGTCCTCCTGGGCTACATATGTTTGACTGGATAACTAAATCCTACTGTTACTGCTGCAGATCAGTGGGAGGCAATCTCTGGGTTTGATGTTGTTTTCCTCTCTCAGGTGTCTACAGACCCTCCATGTTCGATCTGATGTTAGACTGGGTGCACCAGAGAATGTACTCAAGGGGGCAGCCCTTCACCACATAAATGTGCCATTTAGGGACTGTTTTTTGACAGGCAGCAGATTTGTGAGAGGGAAACTATCAGAGGTCAAAGTGGAAGACTATTTTCTTAATGGAAGCCACTTAACATGAAAAAAGAAAGAAGGAGAATCAGGGCCACACACAAAAAAAGAGAATACTCTAGACAAGTGAAAACCGAGGCACATGGATAGTTTGGTGGAAGTTGAGGTTGATCTGATCTCACCATGTGAGGATATGGGCTGGCATACATAGACTCAAATGACTTTTCCCACTCTCTAATGTATTTAATGATACTGGTAACTGAAGGTGGGGTCACATGCAAAAGCAGAACCCAGTAAGAAATATTTTTACATTAAGTAGCCTGTTGTGAGGAAATTCTGACATACCGATCCGTGCAATTGGCCAAATTCCTTGCCTGTGAATACACTGTCTTCCTATAAATGAACAGCACGTCTAGTGTTCAGGCTTACCCTGCCCTTCACATGTGGTCAGTCAAATCAATTATTAGCAACCTCAAAGTATGCTGCATTGAGATTTCACTATCTCTACATGCTATGCAGAAGACTGTCTTATAGCAGGCATAGAAAAAGTAGTAATATTCATAATTGCTAAAAGTCATCAAGCAAAATTTGCATATGTTACTGATAGAGTTGAAGCATGGCCTTCAGTTATTTCTAATGCATAAACTGACAGCCACAAGTCTCCAAAGTATCGTGGTCTTTTAGAGCGATACAATACTTGCTTCTGTGATGCAAGAAAACAAGGCAGTGATATAGACTGGTTTGTGCAGTAGGTCTGTGCTCTGCCCCCAAAGGGACTTGGAAACAGAACAGCATACTGCTGTCCGTCTTTCCAGCTTGGCAGTTCCCCTTGTTACTGTCATGATAATACTGCTCTTCATATAATGTTGGCTCATTTGTATTTTGAAAACACAAATTGAAGTAAAGCCATTTTCCTCTGCGTTTCTCAGGAATCTCTTTAACCTCTTGTATTTAATAATCAGCATGAATGTATGAAGATAAAATGTACAAGATGCTCATGGTACATCGCTGCCACTTAACAAGTGTCATGTATTTTGAGTGTGCACGTATGTAAGGCAGAAAGAAAGCATATGTATTTCTCGAGTCTGCTTTGGCTTTGCTGGTTTTGTGTCACCTCTTACATAAAGTAATAACAAAGTGAACACAACACAGATTACGTTCATCTGTATCCCTGAAAGAATTGAAAAGAATTATTTATTTATTTTTTAGTGTGCATGTGGTTACATCAAAATGACTAACAATGCATAGGGAATACTGTCTCATGAAAAAAAAAAAGAAATAAAAAAAAAAAGTAATATATCTCCCAGTAAAAATGCAGAATTAGGGGAAAAAAATAAAAAAAAGATTGTAGGCAGGAAATAGACATCAATTTCTCTGACTACGACAATAGAAGCTAACACCCAGGATGCTATCTTTTGTTAAGAAGCATCAAATTGTTATGTAATTTAACAGCCTGATTGGCAAGGCAAATTTGAGCTAAAGTAAGGTGTGTGTACGGTTTGTCAGATTCCAAGGATAATCATTTGGAGCTAATCCTTTTACTTTTCACAGAGTTGTCTTTATAGAAGTCTTTCCCTTCATGTTTGCATTAGCTCAAATTGGCTATATGTGTAGTTTTTGCATGTATGTGATAAATTTAATTTATAATTAACCATCCGGATTAAGACATCTAGGCAGGCAGAGGAATCTTCAGATGTTGTTAATTGTTTTCTGTAGGATGCGTTTCTTTTAAAGTTTTAATAATTGCCAATTGGAGCTGAAGAGCTTTGTTCATATGATTGTTTTTGCAAGCCTACAATCCAAATGAAATAGCTGAGCTTTTCAAATATTTTAACGGTGATCAGCATAGTCATGCCAGTACACCACTTCTCAGGAGCTTGTGTTAAAAGAAGGTATTCAGAATATATAAAGTGATGTGTATACTTGCTGTTATTTCAGATATATAGGACAAGTTTATTAACAGAGATACCTCTGAACACTGCTGAAACACTAGCTCGTTTTTAGGTGCTAAAATAAGAGCTGAGCTCTTTAAAATCTAGAGAATACTGAGCACTTGAAAATATATCTGTGAGCTCATTTGAAAGTTTGATCCATAATGAGAAAGCAATGCAAGTAGCAATAATGTGGCACTTAATTAAAAACCTTTTGAATATAAAGTGTTATGAATTCTGATTCCTATAAAATTGCAGAAAATGTGCTTTTTATTATGGGACAGCATGTGACATCCACACATCAGCCGACGTCTTGGAAAAAATTTGACTACTTCCAAAGTAAATCACTGCTTAGCATAAGTAAAATCAGCCCCAGCCTACCCAGCAATGCTACACCGAAGTATTTAATATCATTTCATTTGGAAATGCGAAGCAGTTGTCTTAACATGGAATCTCTGTTCTCAAAGACCCAATGAATGGGGTTTTTTTTACTCCTCAGATTAGAGGATCTCTAGTCTGTCTAGCTCGTCTTTCCTTAGCTTTTGCGTATTGCATCTAGGTTGAAGTAAGCGTGGAAGACCAAGAACACTGTGATTTATCAGATGCAGCATGTTTTCCACTGGTGACAGAAAGGTTGCAACTTCTTTGGAAAAAGTGGTGGTTTTTTCCATACACTTGTTCTGTTAAATTTCTATTATTGTTAAAAAGTTTTCCATAGAAGAATGGTGGGAAGTAAAAACCAATCCATTTCCTGATTAGCAACAATGTCAGTGCTTTAGGTTTCACTCAGACGCGAGACAGCCAAGTACCTACTGGTGTGTACCTCATGCAGTTGACTACCGTGCCGGAGAGCTCTTTCCCATCTGCCTGGACTTTGGGTGAATGTGCCATCTGCATCACAAGTGAAATCTGTATCATTGTTGCAGTGTGCTTTTTGCTCTGCAGTAAAAGTCTTCAAAGGGAAAACACGTGTTATTAAGTAATATCAAGATTATTAACATTGTCTGTTTCAACCACGTTAGCATCTGCTCAGTTATCTCTAAATACTGTTTCTTTTCAGCAGTGCCCTGTAACAAATGAAAGTGAAACTTATATTTATACTTGATAGGTCCCAATTCAGGATGGGGTTTCAGTCTTATTTTTGTTATACCTTAGTGTATACCTTGCTGAGAAGTGTTATTCATCCCCAGTAGACAAAGGTGCTTGCAGTTATATGCCACACATCAACACCTGCTTGTTTCCTTTGTTATTAAAAATGTGATATGCACAGAAATCTGGTCTCATCTGAAAGGGTGAAAATAGGTATCAAAAGCAAATCAAAGATTTTGTAACAGAGCACTGGAGCATACCTTCCAAAGCGTCACTTCATAAAGCAGATCTATAGAAGCTAGACCTTGGCATGTATTTTCAAATGAAGCATCTTAGCGTGTTGAGGCTGCTTTTTGTGACCTAATGGGGATTTTAAATGGATAGATTTAACTAGGGAGGTTTTCTTGCACATGACCTTTAAAAGGAAAAAAGAACAATGTTAGCATTCTACTCAAACCTTGTAGTCTGTCACTTTGTATACTGTATCATTACTAGCAAAATTTAAAATAAAACTGCACCCATTTTGCTCAGCCCAGCAATATGAGAGTTCACAGGCTAAGAAGCACGTGTCACCATTTTTTAAATTACAATTGGCATTCCTGAGGAGGCAGCCATTTTACTGAAATATGATCTGTCTATTCTGTCTATCTATCTGGCTGTCCAGTTGGTGTGTTTGAGAATGTCTATCACACACCCTAGTGCAGAAGTGCTACCTGAATAATAAAAACGTATAATCATCCAAAGATTATGTTCTCTCTTCATGAAGTTCAACACAGGATGTGGATGAAAGCATGTACTTCCTCTCTTTCAGAAGAAACTGAGCTGTTGCAGGGTGGATTTGGAATGTCTCATGAACAGTTTGGTGTGCTGGGGCTTTTTTCATGACTATGCTTTCCTGGTTTTGAATGCCCACTTTGATTCAAATCTAGTAATTCCCTAGCTTGTGTGGTTGAGAAAGCAGGTTTTCAGTTGGAAAGAAATCATAAACCAACACAATGATATTTGTGTAAGCATGAGAAAGGCCTGAAACAGCAACCATGCAAGCATTTAAGTACCCCGCTTCATCTCAGTGGCCTCCTCACTTGCAGCAATCCTGCTGACCGTAAAGTTTCGAAAACAAACCTTTTGCTTTCCATCTCCTACTTGTATTGTAGTATGTATGGACTCTAAACAAGTCAGGGTAGTGTGCTGTTAAATATCACAAAGGCAAACCAAAATTCTGACCCTTTCATGTAGAACTCGCAGTCTAAGTGAACAAGTCAGAGAAAAAAGTTCATAAGGAAAGAGTACAGCATGCGTTATTAAATGAGCAGTGATTGGAAAAGCTCATTATTTTAAAGGCAGTGAAATGCCTTATGTAGGTAAAAAACCACTGTGCTAGAAGAGCTGCCTAGCTTTAATGTGCTCTTCATGCACGTTTGTAGGGTAGGAGAGTAGAACGCTACATGATGCCCCTCAGGAGTTCATTGCAGTTCTTTTTTAGACCTGGGTTTTGCAAATTGTTAAAAAGTGTGCAGCTCACCATGACTAAGCCTATGCTTGCTGGAAAGAGGTGTGACCTCTTGGACAGCTGGCTGGGAAGAAAGAATGTCAGGCTGCATATACCATTTGGAAGCCTGGGAACAGCACAACCTTGACATAAATCCAGATAAGCTAGAGATGGGCTTTGAGTAGCTCTGCTATAAAGTGTGCTCATAAAAATGAAGGTCAGTGTCCACAGTTGTGTATTGGTTCAAACTTCTTTAAGTGTTCTCAGGATTGCCACTTTTGGAAATTAGCTGAATCATGAAAAGCCAAGTGATGTACTATCAAGCTGGTGCTGAGACAATGACTGTTGGTTTTGGCATCACTTGCAATACTGCTGTTGAGGAAGCTTGGCATAGGAGGTGGGGTATAGAAGTTCGTACCTTGCTCAGTATTTCTTTAAAGATATATACAGATTGTGTGTGATTAGCTAGTACTTCACCTGTGCTGAATTGCACTAACACCATTAAAAACAGTGAATGTCGACTGATTCTTGTTGCTGAGGTTCTTGTCCTAATAAATTTCCTTTCATGGGCTGCACCTTCTCAAAGTTAGCCGGGCCCCAATTTCCTTCTTTGTTCTAATGCAGAGATTTTCAAAAGATGCACACTGCTGTCACTAGATTTAAGATATCTTGATTATAATTAGAAATATTGAAAAGTAAATCAAACTAAGATTTTCAGGCAGCTTCCCATATGAACTTTTAGATTGTTTGGCTGAGCAAAACTGGTGTCATTTTTCTTTAAAGAAAATATTTTGCTCATGAAAACATGAATTCTTTGGAATAATAGGTAAACTGTCCTTGTTGTTCATAAACATCTTATTTATGCATCTTCACTGTTGCGATAAATTAACTGGGTTTGTTTTATATTTCCCTACAGTTTACTTTAAATAATCCTTCACAGTCTTTCACCACAAGACCACATAAGATTCCTTTTTTAATACCCAGAATGCTGAAATAGCATTTTGAGCACAGACTGTAATGCATAACAAGTGTATAATTTCTTATTGGGAATGCTGTGCAAAAACTTGTTTTCCTATCAGCCAGTCTAAATTTTTTGCTTAATTCACTAGAACCCCTGTGTATCTACAGGGGTAATTTATAATTAGAACTGCAGCAAGCAGTATGCTGGAGAGGCATACGTTCATGGACAAGCCTGTTAGGCTTCGCTCCAGATCTGAGCCCCTACACGCCTCTGTTTGGCCAACAGCCTTCAAGCTGGGCTTACAGTTTAAGGAGGGATTTTTTGACTAATTTGTAAAAAAAAAGGAGTAAGCTCCCTAAGCTCTGGACTCCTTTGCAAATAAGCGAGGAGAGGGAGTGTGCATGTGTGTTTGAAATTATCCATCTGTATTAAACCAGGGTTCTGCACAGTTTGGTGAAGGAGGTGGTGTCTTTTATTCTGCTAAGCATCATGCACATTTATGGCACTATATAAATAAAAGTAATACAGCAGTAATCTAAGTCGTTCCATCAAGGTCTTGCACTCCAAAGATTACCCCCATGATTCTGATTTTTAAGAGCATCACATTGAAGAGGAGAGGAGGGAAAGGAGGAAATAAGAAGCCAGATTCTGCATTTGTGGCTGATTCAGCAGTTGAGGGTGAACGTGGCTTTGTATATTACCAAAATTGCTGTGTGCTCCCAAAAGAGTCTGCTGATGTTGCTTATTATTTTTCTTGTATATGGTTCTACCACAAAACCACAGAAAAGGAAGAGTGGTAAGATTGCAAAGGAGGAGAGAGAGAAATTAAACATAAGGCACATGAATTACGTCAGTTTGTTATTGCTGAACAACTAAGAGATCTTTATATTTACATTCTAAGTACCACAGTCTGCTGAAATTGGTGGAAAGCTTTTCCGTGATTTTGAATCAGGCCAGCAGTTAAGTCATCAGGCAATACTACTCCTACAGTGCTTCCCACTGGTAACTTCCAAAGCAGAAGTTTCCACTGCTGTTGCTATTTATTTAAAACTAAGGCCCCTCACAGAAGTATCATATTTTCAGTCATCTTTTTGCCTTTCACTTAATTTTTCTGCCCATTCCCCCCTCTTTCCAGCTCTCCAGCCTACAGAGCAGGATCTGTACATTAACATCCATTCAACTTTGACTCACAAGTGTTACAGGATTTCAGAAGCAGAAGAAAATCTTTACTGTCAGAATAGCTGTTTCCCTAACTCACCTTCTCTTCCCTATGTCCTGAATTTCTCCAGGAGTTTCAAACGCTCTTTATGCCTTTTCCTGATAGGTACAGAATCATCTCTATTCTGCTTAGTGTTTGTTTTCTTCTTCAAAACATCAAATTATTGGCAGGCTAACCTATAAATTGGAAAATAAACATATTCGTGTAAATTCTTTATAGAGTTGTAGAATTTTGAATGTAAGAATTGTCTTCTCTGGAATGTGAAGTTCATGTTTGACTCAATACATAGGCTTAAAGACTGTGTATATGTTGAAGAGGAAAGCCTTGGAGCTTTTAGGATTCTTAATACGGTCCAATTTTCATTCAGGAGACTCAAACTGTATGCCTCAGCGCTCTTTATTCACCATCAAATATAATTCTTGTGTTTGCAGGTAGCAACAAGAAAAAAAGTTAAATTCAGAATAATTGGTTGAGGTGCTTTTGAGGAGAATTAATGTAACGAGCTGCTAAACTTATTGCCCTTAAAAACACAAATAAGAATGGTGGCCACAAGTTGTCAGTAGGTGGTCTCTTAATATCTCACCAGTTTTGAAGTTATGAAAAGGAGCAAGACTTTTTGAAATCTAGAAAAGAAAGAAAGAAAAGCTAGAAACCGAGTGAAAGAGCAGAGTCGCAGCACCGGTGACCCGAGAAACCTCATTGCTCCACTTATACTGGCACAATGTCACGTTCTCAGCCACTCCATCACCAGCAAGGGGAAAAAAAACCTTTTCCTTTCCTTTTAGTCAAAGGCAGTGGGTAAGCAGAGCACGCAGTTCAGAGGGTCATTAAAAAGCATCAAAGGAGGCAGCCTCATGATGGTAATAAGACGGCTGCAAGGAAATAAAGTGGGCATTGATCTGCACTATCGAGTGTGACATTTTAACCGAAGCTAAAAGCCAAGAGCAGATCTAGCCCTCTTATTCATCTGCCTGCCTGTTTTAGTAAATTGTCTTTTTTTTTCCTCCAACCAGTGGCCTCAGAGGTCACTTCATATTAGCTGGCTTGTTAATACCGAGGCAATCAATACTTAATCAACAAGTAATGGGATTTTGCAGTCATCCTGTATGATCTTTCAATAAAGCCCTGAATCTATCTCAGCCCATTCAGAGCTTGACTAAAGGTGCGCGATTGCTGCAGAGCAGGGATTTGATGGTCTGATGCTCTTAGGCTGATCTGCATCTGATTAAGACACCATGCAGCCACTGTCCTTCACCCTTTTGTTCCTTTATCCCCGTATAATGTAGCATGGCACAGAAATTCGTCATCTTAGCTTTTAGATGCAACAGCAAAGGAATTAATATTTCCTTAGTGCATGATGATCCAGCCTCTTGGTCATGATCTGCAACTAATAAAAAAAACAGTACAGGGGAGGGAAATTACAGTGACAGTGACAGATTTCATGTATTGCCTCAGACAACACGGTTGTAACGAATGGGTCCTTTTCATCTCTAGTCTCTCTGTCCTTCTTACTGAGAAGGAAGATGTGCTAATGTAACAGACAAAGTCACTGGCTGTGGCTACATGAGAAGAGGCTTTACAGGTGATTCACTGGGTCAGGAAAAGGAACAAAAGCCAAAATTACATCCATCTTTTTTCAGACCTTCCAGTATAGCACTGACAAGGCTTGAGGGTGGCTCTGGTTTAGGCTAATTGTTGTGCCCACCCTGATGATACTTCCCTTCTTCTGGCATTGTTCCCAGAAGCTCTGTTTGGACTAATACTGTCCAATGAGGAATCCTAAACAGTTTCAGTCAGAAAACATATCACAGTTTCTGCTCTCCAAAACCAGTGAGATAAGCTGTGAAGAAGAACAACAGTAGACAAAACTGTCAGGGACCTGTGGCAAACTTTAACAGCTATTTCCTGCTTCTCAGACTTAGAAAAAACATTCGGTGAGGAAGGATTTGCCTTCATAAAGGTCCTGTAAAGGCCTTGATATGGACTACTTGCCATGGTTCTCATGATATATTTTAGATATCGTGAACGTGGTTTTATACCATCTTTTATATGTGGCCATGTACAGGTGGACATGCCTACATCATCTCTGGACTTAGAGATCCGTGCCTTATCAGGTGATTTTGTGTACATGGCAAAAAGTATCAGTGGGACTGTTCAAACAAAGGCTGTGTTCTTCTGTGACTTCTGGGTCTACAGAAAGAGGCAGATATAGCACCCCTTTGAAATCTTGCTGCTCTTCACATCACCCACATTTTTTCTGACCAAGACCATGCTTGGCCACATCGGGTAAACACTTGGTTCTGTGGGGACATTTAAGGGAGGGGTTAAGAGTTAGTGGGGAAAAGTAAAGCAAAATGTAACTATATGAAC
Organism: Neomorphus geoffroyi; assembly: GCA_033558235.1. Classification (NCBI taxonomy): domain Eukaryota; kingdom Metazoa; phylum Chordata; class Aves; order Cuculiformes; family Neomorphidae; genus Neomorphus; species Neomorphus geoffroyi. Next base: position 95,376,326 of record JAUMJM010000005.1, on the reverse strand, counting down.
AAAGACAAGAGAAGAAGTGAGTAAACCAGTGACAAGGGAATATGAAAAAAAAGATTGTTGACATAAAATGTGGAGATCAAACTAATGCAGTTTCAAGGGGATACCTATTCTTTCAATGGCAAGAGTGATGTGTGGCTGCTGACAGCAGGGGCTGTGCAAGGGAGGACGGTCACATGAACTGGGTATCTGTGCCTTTTTGTTCACTCCCATTATTGGCAGAAGGGTAATACACAGTATGCATGTGTATGAAAACACGCTTTTCTGAGTCACTTTGTGTTTTATTTGTGTGTCTATTAATTGCTGGAAACCGAGCCTGTGTTTCCCATTTTCCACTCTCCTCAGCGGCTGAGGAGTTCACACAGCTTCAAACAATGGTCTTTCTTTCAATTCTGAGTTGCCATTTTCTCCCATCCCGTTTAATTTGTTTCACCTACACTACATACCCACGTGGTGTGCCTGCACATGCAGCACTGATGCAGGAGAGGGGTAGGGATGTGTCATGCCTGTCCCATTGAACAAAGCACAGGAGAGAGCAGCACTAGATGTGAAATGTCCCAGGCACCTTTGTGGCAGGCTGCAAATGCCAGCCCTGGAGCTTAGGAAGTGAGTGCTGGTCTGTGTCCCTGGTGGCCATTGCAAAGAGGGGAGAAATAACAGCAGCTTGGACACAGCCTAGTTCTGTTAGATACACTGAGAAGATATTTTTAAATTACCTCTGGAGTATTTTGTTTGGTCCTGCTAGGAAAAGAAGCTCACAGATTCACATGCTTTTTTCTGCGATGGATGGCAGAAGAGGACCCTTTTATTTTGGTGCGGAGGCACAAGGAGTATGGATCACAGCTTTGTTTTCTGTGAGTTCCCTTGGGTGCTGCAAGTGGCTGGGGCCTGTGTGGAGGCAGGCAGGGTGGAAAGAGCCCTTTGCTCTGGCAGGTTCAGCCATGAGGATTGTTGAGAGTGGGTACTGGGTGTGCTACCCACCCAGAAGTTGCAGGAGTGCTTTACACAGTGGATTCATTTTCCCCCAGACAGCAAATGCGTTTGCTGTGGCCACAGTCTACTTTGAGCAGACCATTTTTGCTATGGATACATGCCAGAAATGATCCATGCCTGACAGTTGAGTGCTGTTGTTGTTCCCATTTGAGTAAGCACTGAAAACAGGAGGAGACAATTTTTATGCCTACACAAAAGCCAGGATCAACTTGGGCCAATGTGTGGTGTTGGGCAGAAATCAGGATTGGCTCACACATCAGTCCAATCCTTTAATCGAAATGAATTGAACTCTAATCTACTTCTTGGCAATGAACAGCTAGCTAGTCTTGGATATGGATGCTATTCTGTTTCATGGATATATGTGTTTGTGCAAAGTATGGGGGCGCGGGTTAAAATTAGAGCTGTGTGAGCCCTGTAGGGTTCCATTCATGATGAGGTTTGCAAGCTAATCCATGCTGCTTGATTTAGAGGGATTGGAAACAAACCAACCTCATAGATTTGTTTGAAGTGTTTTGTGTGATGTGGGCATAGGAGCTCCATCTGTACTTGCTCACTTGCATTTTCCCTAAGCTAATCTTCTCTAGATGAGGGAGGAAGATCTTAAGGTTTCGTGGTGAATAGGTGCATAGAAAGCAGTCAATGCTTTTGGCTTCACTGATAGTGCTGACAAATGCTGAGTTTCATGAGTTATATACTTATACTTCCTTTCAAAACAGACGGTCTCCAGGTAAAGATTTGCTTGCTCTTCTCCAGCCCTAGCATTTTCTTCTCTTCCGCAGCTGTTTCCTGGCTGGGTCTTAGGTCACGTATTAGTCCTCAAGTCCTTAAAACATAATTAGAGAGGTCCTAGAGACACTGGGACATGTCTCTCCTTCCAATGGCAGAATAGGGAACTACTTTGGAATGCATTATACAGCAATGGAAGAGTAAGTCAAGAAAGAACCAACTTCTTGAATGATTAAATACAACAACTATCAGCTACTAGCAATTCATGTTGATTTGTAACTTATTTTGAGAACTGTGAAAATTCTAGATATAAAATTTATTTCAGCCTACTTTATATATAGCTCCTGAAATCGCTTTTTACCTTGCATGGAAAGATAAACCTGGTGGCTTTTAAATGGGTCTGATAAAGCCAAGAATGTCCTTATTTGGCTAAACTTCACACCTTCAAATCTCATGCAGTGCCATGTTGCCACTACTTACTGTGGGCCAGGTTTTCAGGGACAGGCAGGCACATTTCTCTAAAAATGGAGACTTTTTCTCTTTCATAGAGCATCTGCTCAGGATTTGAAGCTGTAGCTGAGCAGGTTTGAGTGCAGTGTCTTCAGGGGCTAAAATATCCCTTTCTAGAAGATGGCAATCAACTAACCCTTGCACATATCTTTTCTGTGCTGTAACTCTCTGCCGCCAGAATCAATAGCAGCTGTGAAGACCAAGCACATGGATGACAAACCTAACAGTGAGACTTACATGTCAGTGAGCTAGGGCAAGTTAGGGGAACCTGGCAAGTTATACCTTGGGCATGAAGAAAACTGGAAATTAAACAAGGGAGGAGGAAAAATAGGGTGTGCTACCTCAATAGATGCCTGCTGAGGACAGGTCTGCTGCAAGTTCCATGTTGCCGTTACCAATATGTCACTGTCCTGCTGCAGTCCTGATTTCCTCTTCTGTGACAGTACAGAAGTTATCCCAGATAGCCATGAACTGAGGGAACCGAGGTTCTGCTCCATCAGCTGAACTTGTGATGCTCAACTGTTGCTGTGGGCACTTTGAGCTCTTGGCTCAGGCTTAGGGAGGCTGACTTTTGTTCCCATGGCCTTCTGCTGGTGGTTTAACCCCTGTGAGATGGCTGTGGGAGGAAGCAGAAAGTATTGCTAATATTGTGTAGGGCGTTAAAGCAAAAAAAAACCCAACAACCCAACCAGAAAACGAACAACTGCTGGTTTTAAAGTTCTCATTGCTCACCAGTTCTGCACCATCAGTAAGTTTTGGGCTGAGTCTCTGCTTTCTGTTGGGCAGGCAGTTATCTGCAGCTTAATTGGCCATGCAGGAGCGTCACAGATTTAACTCAGAGGATTAGCAGTTGCTCTGGACAGTGTTGCTATTAGCAGAGGGGTTTGAACTCGGAACGGGAAAGATCAACAAAGTGTCTCATACGCATTTTGTAAGCGATGACAGACTACTGTGAGTTACCAGGAGGCTATATTAGGTAGAAATCTTACATGCAGCTTGGAATGGGATAAGCGGAAAAGTGAAGATAGGGAAGAATATGTGACTATTTTTGTCCATCAGCCAGATACGTATTGGTCAGTTTGTTACAGAGGTTGCCTAGAAAGGTCAGCAGCTCAGTGAGCTGTGCTGCAAGACATGCCTGGGCTAAACCGAAACATTCATTCCTGCATAAGCCAGACAATCTCACAACTATCAGCTGTGAGCTGCAGCGTGGACAACAGCTATCCTATTCTTGTGTTACAGGCATGTTGATACTAGTCAGTTATGGCACCTTTTATCAGTTTTCTGCAGCATATCATTTCTTTTTTGCTGAGTTTTGATAGGGTATACTTCGTTTCCAGCTGTGTGCCTCGCACATAAAGCAAGCTACTGGAGTCTGCTTGCTGGCTGACCCCTTTGCACTGAGACAGGACAATGGCAGTGTGACCTGCATTACTCAAATTCCAGCCTTCATGGAGCTGTCATCAGCATGCTTGGAAAATTAATGTCATTATGCTGTCGCTCGAGGCTTGGCATGGCTGTTTCTTACCTGCCTGGGAGAAGAAGCCATGGTGGAAAGTGAATACTGTGGCTTACTGCTGCAAGGGAGGGATAAGCACGCCAAGAGCTGATGGGATATTTGTCTTCATGAGTTTTGCAAATGGAAGTCCACCCTCTCTGTTTAATGCCATAAGCTTTTGCATATCTGCACCACTACCTTTCAGTGGTTACTGGAAACTGTGCTGACTAGGGACCGATTTGACCACTGTTATTCAATGTGGTATTGTGACGCTTCTGAATTTCCACTGGGCATCATCTTGAACCAGAAGGTTGAGGGTGTGACAGTGTTTCTCCACTCTTCCACTATCCTCCTCTGCAACATTTTTTCTGTAGGTCTTCTTGACATGAAACAAACTCATAATGTTAGAACCAGTGAATGGGGTCGTGAATATATTTCTTGTCCCTGACAGCAGCAGCACTCAGCAAACTGGATAACTGTTTAACTATACAAGGGGTGCTGAGTGTCCTCACACTAGTCTTTTGAGTAACTTTGGGAGAGTGTTTTTATTTACAGGTAGATGGAAAAGCTTTAAAAGAACCAAAGAGCAGGACAGGAGGAAAGGGGACATCGCTGCTCCTTCTTGCTCCCTTGCACTAAACCAGCCCACTTGCTACCTTTCCTACCCTACAAATACTGTGAGGATCTACAGTGGAACCTGCTTTCTCTGAAATAAGAACCAGATAATAAGAGATCCTTGTGGGGCAGCACAGTCTCGCTTGGATCAGTCCCACACTGCCCAGTGTTGGAAGTTGGTTCTCTGAATATCTCTTGTACACACTAATTCCCAGATGCTGAGTAAGTGGTTTCTTGACTTAAATCTCAATATTTCTTCCCCAAGTGGTTATTAGATTATAAATGATGCAACTTATTTTGAGTTTTCTTCCTCTTTTACCTGCTGTAGTTTAAGCTGGTAGTGGGAGCACTGAAGTGCTGAGAGAACAGTGTGTAGCTTTCACAGCAAGCCTCGTCCTACAAAATCAGCAAGTAGCAGAAATCTTGCCTTGCACTGGGAGCTTTCAGGGCAAGGACAAGCATCCAGTAATGAGCAAAACTTCAAACTGGCAAGATCTCCTAGCCAGGTACCTACTGTGCAATGAAGCAGCTCGGAAGTCTATACAAAAGCTGTAAGGCATTGATTGGTTTCACCACACAATAACTATGCACATGACATTAACCAACAAATATCCTCTCTGAGTGTTATTTGTTGCATTATTTGTTCATTGGCATTATGAATATCCAGATCAATAAGACAAAATTCCTAACTCTTCATCTTCCTTGTAAGTATCAAAAGATAAAGTCCTGGTCCATGTAAATGTGAGTTAAATAATCTGGCCTAAACGAAGAGACTGAGATGCACTGGAAAATACATGAGAAGGCAGATATTGCTCTAGTACCTATTGCACACACATACAAGCCTTTACCGTAAACACATGCTGTCCAGCAAGTTGTGCCTTTTGCTTCAGCATTGTGGCAGCTGGACACAGAAAGAATAAAACAACTGACATGGTGCACTGAGCTCTGGTTTACCCAAATTATAAACAGTTGTTCATTTGACTGTTTCTGCTAATATCCCAATAAGTCACAAGTAGAAAATGCTCTCTCTTTCCTTTTTTCTTTTTCTTTTTTTTTAAAATTACTTATTAATTTTTTTTTTTTTTTAATTAATCCAGGACTCATCAAAGGCAAAACCAAATTACATCCTGAATAAACAACACAAGGGAACAATATTAGAGGGGAAGGCTCTGCAGGAGGAGTGAATTAACATGCTGTTTTGAGCAGATCAGGTGTGTTCTCTGAAAGACCCAGGGACTTCCCAGCAGAATAGGAAAGGACAGCCTGCCTTTCTGTGCCAAGAGCAGAGCTGGCCTGGCAGCGCTGCAAAGCTGTTCAGCTCTGGAAGCTCAGGTGTCTCCAGGCATGAACATGGCAGCTTCCGTTATCTCACAGCAGTGACATCCTGTGTCTTTCACACTTGATATTTGCTCTCAGAAAAAAAAAGCGCACTTCAATATTCAGGGCAAAACCACACTCATTTATAAGTGGGTCTGTGACAAAATAATGTCTTTTTAATGTGTTGCTTCACCTCATTGCTTTAGTGACTAAGGAAGTAGTGTAGCATCTCTTTAACTTCTATACCTACGAGTCCTTTCTTAGGGTCCTATTTTATTTTAGATAACCTGTGCTTCAGCGTCGTGATGTCTGTAGAACATTTAATATTTGCATTGGAAGTCCTTTACTCAAAGACAATTTTTGATCAATGACGTATCAGAAGCTACTGTTCTTGGCCTGGGATAGCTAAGAAATGTGGAAGGGAGTGAACAGAGTGTCTGTGTTTATGTTCCAAGGAAGAGGCCCATCTGGACTTGCCCTGCCTTGTGCCTTGCTCTTTAGAGGTCCGTTTGCAAAATGACAACTTTCTTTCACAATGACAATTACTTCTGAAACAAGCAGTCATGCTTAGGAGTCGCTGCCTGATTGCCAATATTTACCTTGCCTTATTACATTACTCTAAACTTTGGTTGGCTATCAGAGCCAGTTGATGACTCTGACAATTCGGAATCTGAAGGGCTCTTATGAAATTAAACACCGCCTTTGCGTGCCATACGAGCCTCTAGATGGGCAAGTGAAAATAAATGTTCGAAAGGTTGTACTTTATATAGCCACAGACTTGACCTCTAAGTGCCTTAAAAGGGCTCACATACTTAAAGGTGCATTACCAGGCCTTACACTAATTCACTGTGATAGCTAAAGTGCTTTGTGTATACCACAAGAGACCAGAAGCCCTTGAGGATCCTTTAGAGCAGAGCATGTGGGTAGTTAACATTATTCAGTTTGAATTTTGTATTTGCAGCCAGTCATGAGTGAAAGTAGGGGTAGACTATTTGCATATTGTTTTGGTATAAATCTAGAAAAATACTTCCATATGTGTAAGTCATGTAACTTCATCTTGTGTGTTTCTTAGATGCTTGGAAAACCTAAATAAGATGAGGCCCTCTCTTTTTTATTTTTTTTTTTTTCCTTTCTTCTTTTCCCCACTGAGATTTTCTTGGGATTATTCATCCCTCCCTCTCTTTAAGTTTGCTGGTCTAAGCAGGAATACTTGAGACTGATTTTAATTCTTAACTAGATGGACATGATTTATTAATTCACATTTGAAATAACAATTGCAGTCGGAAGGAATCAGCTGAAAGCCTTAATTACATTGGAAAATATGCTTCAGTGTAGCATGGCCCCATCCAGCTTTCAGAATGCATAATTATCATCATTTTTTAATTTTTATATTTGAAAAATTGTGATGGAGACCAGACTCTGCTGGCTACTCTCACTGCTTCAAAGCGATTCCTAAATCAGAAGTGAGTCTTTAAATAGATCATTTTCTTACTTGCTAGTTAGAGCCCAACCACATATGTAGACTTATTGTGCAGAGTTTGGCCTCCGTGTTTTGAGTATTATTTTTACATCTGAGCCAACTAGCAATTTCTGTGCCCAATTCCAAGGAAAAAAAGATGTTAAACTGTGAATGCGCACTGGCGTGTGAGCTGAGATTAGGTAATTTGGGATCACTCCATAGAAATCGCATATGGGTTTTGAGGACTGGGAATTCATTCCTGTTCAAACAGTGACCAAGTGGGGAATGAGGAAAGCAAGATCAACATAATTAAAAAAACAACAAACCCAAACCCCAAACCACTGAACTTCCTAAAAAGAAAAAATGCACCACAGAAGAAGAAAGAAAAAACAAAGCATTCCTTGCCGTAATCTTGAAATAATATGGCAGTCAAGAGAGATATTGGCCCACTTGACCCAAACGAGGTAATAAATTAGCACTTCTAGCTAGGGTTGCAATTTCTATCACCATTCTGTCTCTTAAGACATCTGAGTATTTTCCTTCATTCTGTGCCTGTCTTTCTTCAGTCCATACTTGTTTCTTTCTGACCATCTTTTAGCTTCCCCGTGAGCCTCTTGCCTTCATTCTGTTATCTAGGTTAGCTATTCATTAAGTTCACTGTAAAAGTGATACTGATTAAGGAAACCTGTTGTAGAGTCAGTCCATTATAAGACAATCACTTTTTTATTTTTGAGTTTGAGAAACCTAGAAAAGCTGTGCAAAGTTTACTTCAAGATTTGGGTTAAAAAGGAAATCCAAAATTGTTTCCAGGCCCTTGTTCAGAACTGTGATTTGGCAAAAAAACTGATCATATCTCTGGTTTGGCTTTGGATATGAAACCAAGGCTGAGAGGTGCCTGGAATAGGTTTGCTCATATTCAGTTGTGAATATGGATGCAGTAGGACTGAAGTGAGGTCCACAGAAGCCCAGCTGCCGTGGTAGAAAGCTAGGAGAAGGTCCTGGTGGTTAGTAAGGCAGGGTCTCTACTTAGGCTTACCCTAAGGCCTCTTGCAGCTTTCTCTTGCCAGTAATTTCCCTTTCCCGGTACACCCTGACATCCTGGAGGTAAGCCTTCCCCTGAGGACTACTGAGCTACAGAGCAGGCTGCAGAGTCTGTTCATCCAGTGTAAAATACTAGGTGTAATGGCTTGCTGGCTTATGGAAGAACAGTATGACTGGCAACATGAACACCCAGTCCCCTAATTCCCTGCACTCAGTGAAAAGCACAGCATGGTGTGTTTTCATATTAAGACGTGGAGATGCTGGAGCTACCAAACAAAGAACTGTTCAATTCTTCATTAGCTTTGCCTGCTCCCTTAGCACCTCCCCAGACACAGCAGAGTGGAAGCATGAATCAAAATGCAATAGGTGGTCATATGGGATACTGTTGAAGATGGGGAGAGAGACAGACGTGGAAGAGGAGAGACTGAAGTAGCTCATAGTTCGGCTTGATTATCATCATCTGGATAGGGAGAAGAACCCAACTTGTCTTAACTAGACAGGAGAAGGGAAGAGGATTATTGTGATGCTCATCTGCATGAGGCCAAAGGAGAAGCTGTGGATCAGTATGTTGTAGACAACACAAAACCAACAGGGTTATTTTGTTCTTCTAAACAGACGTAAAAGCAGCACCCTCAGATATTAGAAAATATTAGAATTATTCACTGGCAAGGTAACGCTGTATGAAGTGTCCTAAAGAAAGTGAAACTTTCTGAAGAGTAAGCCAGCCATAACAGAATCAGAGATGGGCACCACAGACCATATAGACTCTGTCAGGGTAAGAGCAGAAATAACTGGTTTGCACCGTATCTACCAGGCTCTGGATAAGGTGCACTGTTTGCTTACCTCACTATCAAGAAAACTGATTAACAAATGCTGAAAATAGCTCTCAAGAGGGCCAACCACATCCTGGGGTGCATCAAACACGGCATTGCCAGCCGGTTGGTGGAGGTGATTGTCCTGCTGTGCTCTGCACTGGTGCAGCCCCACCTCGAGTACTGCGTGCAGTTTTGGACGCCACAGTATAAAAAGGACATGGAGAGTGTCCAGGAGGGCCACTAGGCTGGTGAAGGTTCTGGAGGGGATGTCGTATGAGGAGAGGCTGAAGTCACTTGGTCTGCTCAGCCTGGGGAGGAGGAGACTCCGAGGGCATCTCATAGCTGTTTTACTGCCTTCTCACAGGGGAGGGAGGTGAAACAGGTGCTGATCTCTTCGCTTTTTCAACCTGTGATAGGACTAAAGGTAATGGCAGGAAGATGTGCCAGGGGAGGTTTAGATTGGATATTAGGAAGAGGTTCTTCACCCAGCATGTGGTGGAGCACTGGAACAGCTCCCCAGGGAAGCAGTCATGGCACAAAGTCTACCAGCATTCAAGAAGCATTTGGACAATGCCCTCAGTCACATGGTGTGAATGCTGGGAGTGTCCTATGCAGGGGACAGGAGCTGGACTTGATGATTCTTTTGGGTCCCTTCCAACTTGGGTAATTCTATGAGTCTATGATTCCATGATTCTATTTCCTTCTCAGCAAAGGGCTCTTCTCAGGCTTTTCCTGAAACAGAGTAATCTGAAATCACACATAGAAGTGCAGGAGCAATTGGCTAAAACAGGGGGAAGGAAATATCACTTTAACCACTCAGTGTCCTTGGCTCATATTAAAAGCTTTTCCCTTTTCTCTCCAAACTTGATGAAACTACTTACACCTGTACGCATGCAGAAATGTACTTCTGAAGTAAACGTGGTAAGTGCTCTTCAGAAGTCGTTGTTAAAATACAGAGGAGGATCCTTCCTTTATTCTGAGTTCTTCCTTCAGATGTGCACAAGTCTTCAAACATTTTTAGAGGGGATCAGTAAAGCAGAAAGATCTTTGTGGTCATGAATTACATGATGAAATAATTCCACTTTTTCTTGCCCCTGAAAGATAGAAATGATACTGTTTATCTAGGCTTTTCCTCTGCAGCTTTTGCACCATGTAGCCTTCATAGAATCATAGAATGGTTTGGGTTGGAAGGGATCTTAAAGATCATCCAGTTCCAACACCCTTGCCGTGGGCAGGGACACCTTCCACTAGATCAGGTTTAATTCACAGCATTAAACTGCAAACCCACATGGCACACCTACACAGTATCTCATTAGCTCTTCAGCGCTTCCACAAAACTTGTCGTCTTTGCTCTTCTCCTTGGGCCCACTGAGAACCACCACCTGTTGGCTGGCTGGTGAGCCCACATCATGTGCAATATGCCCTTCTTTTGTGCATGGACCTTACTCAGACCTGAAGTGCTGTCTTTCCAGGGCGGAGAGATACCACAGGACTTTACTGACACGATCCTGACCTTTCTGTGACTCAGAAATGGCCATTTTTAAAAAATTGAATGTTTATAAGAATAGGCAACGAGAGAGCTAACAAGATAGCTCTGTCTGTTAAATTCACCTCTTGTGTCCCTTCAACTAACTTGTAAAAAATAAGACAAATTCAAGATTGTTCTTGAAAATATAAGAGCAAAATAACAATCTTTTCTCCTCTTGGTGTGGCTTCCGACAATGTTTTCTGTCTGCCAGTGTCACTGTGAGTTACAGTACACTGGGTCATCATTACGTACATGTTGCCGTTGAAGGCATGAATAACCCTAGAAACACTCTATTTTCTGTCTCTGAGCAAGTGTTGTTCTCTACCAAGTGTTTTTCTCTACCCCTCTGATATATACAATGACATATTTAAAATTTACTGGATTTTTATTCAAGCTGTTTGTCTGTCCTTTCCCAGAAATAACACTGGTTAAACATGTACACACGTGTATATTTTTATTATATATACACACACATACAAAAATATGTACATACATACCCACAAACACACACATGTAATGCTCTTGTACGTGCCAAGCTTCGCAGCTGTCTGCTTGAGTAAAGCAGGACAAAGCTCTGGGCAAACTGAAGGTGAAGGAAGGGAATCAAGACTGATCTCTGAAAAGGGGAGACAGTTTCAGCGAGCAATGCAGCTCAGTCATTTTGGAAATTGAGGATTTCTGAGAGCAGAGAGTGTTGTTGCTTTAGGAAATGATTTTATTCTGAATGTTTGAGTACTTAATGAAGGGTAACACCACAATAAGAACAAAGTAAGTTGGTGCAAAAATCATATCCTTATCTGACCCCAGCAGTGAAGTTCCTGAGCATTAAGCACCTTTGCATGTGTCCTCGTTGCTCCTTGGCCATGAAAGAAGTTTATTTTTATTCCCATTTTAATGATAGGAAACTGAGAATCAGGGAGATGATAATCCAGACTTTCAAAGTCCTGTTTAAATAACTAGGTATAGAAGAGGGCAGCATGCCAGGAAAGGAAGATCTTCGGAAAACATTTTTGCAAACATCAAGAGGGAGCCAAATGCTTTCTGCTACGCTGGTCCTCCTGGGAAGAACATTTTCTGCAAACCTAGCCCTAATTGGTGCTGAGCACTGGAATATTCTGGTCCTCTACCCAGCATTATGGCATTATGGGTCAGCTTGGTGTATCTGCTGCATTAGACCATCCATTTTCTAATTAAATCTTTGCCCTGGCTGAACATTCCCCCCCCCTTTTTTTTCTTTATTTGTAAAGAGCAAATTTAGAATGAAAAAAAAAAAAACCCAACAAATTTTTATCTCTCCTTTTTTTTGTCCTTCTCATCTTTCACCCTGGGATTTACAATAGCATGGCCTATCCTACCCCTTTCCAACATGCACTGAAAAGGAGCCACCTGTGGGTTCCCTCTGTTGATATATTTCCAAAAGACCTTGCAAAGTGACATTAATTGTTTTGACCGTGTGCACCTAACTGTTATTACACACTGCTGCCTGACTCTCTTGCATTTTTTTTCTTTCTTCGAGTAATAATCTTGCACTGTACTCAAATATTTGTGTTCAGTCAGCTCAGAGGGAGTCAGCCGAGAAGCCTCCCTGCCATCAGGGCCCTAAAAGCAGAGATGTTCTGAAGTCATTTCAGTGTAGGAAACACTTTTCATACTTATCAGGTTATTTCTTGTGTACAGATGGGACCCACCCATAGCACGTTATTGAAATTAGCTCCTCTCCAGATTCCTTCCACTGTAGCCCGTGTTGGCTGTAGAAGATCCGAGCACATCACCTTCAGTTTGCCGGTGTATGAGTTGTTGACTGCACGAGTGTTATAGTTTCAGGTTGGTTTGGGTTTTGGTTTTGGTCAGCTAGGAGCTGACATTCAGTGCTGCACATTTCTTTCTTCAGCAAAGCCATGAAAATCTGATGGACTTCTTGGGCAATATTAAATCCCAAGCAAAAGCTTTGTAAAAGCTACCTCAGAACACTATCAAATTATTAGTATTCTTTTTCATAATACAGATGGGGTCTCATTTTATTGAAAGAAAAAGAGAGAGCGAGACAGTGTTTTCCCAGCCCTCTTGGGAATTATTTTATTGAAAGTATCAAAACTGGGAAGATTTCTGCCGTGCCAGGGGTCAGAATCTTTGACTAGTTTGTTGTAATGTGAACATATAAAAATTCATTCAGTGCTCATTCTCTGCCTTTTATTTAATGTACAATCCAGGTAGTTCCACTTTGATTCTTTACATTACTGTCCCTTGCACTGAACATTTGCCTTGAGTGTTTTAAATTTCTTTCATGAATTCCAAAGAAAGGAAAACTTCAGGAAAATTGCCATTGGCTTAATATATATCGATGTACTGTTACCAATAAAAGAAATTTTTGTTATTTCAGCTGACACTGAATAAGCAAGTACTTCATATTTCTTCTGGGAAGCTCTAACTTGAAGCATTTTTCTCTGTAATATTTCCACTTAAAAATAGCATTTTCTTACTAGTTCCCAGTGAATCATAGCTGCATACCTTAATGAGTAAGTGTTTAATATTTTAATTTTTATTAATACAGAATAGTAAATGCTACTGGAATTAAACTAAAGTAAGAACTATGACAAGCGGCTAAGTTACATTTCTTCCTGTGCATCATTGTCATCATCACCAAGTACTATCAGTATAAGGACCAGCCAAATCATAATTTCAAAGGAACTGGGTTTGTCAATGATTGCTAAGGGCACAGTTGTCACGCAGACCCTTTATTGTGACAATGATTCATGAGAACAAAAGAAATCAGCTTGATTCTCTCATCAGCAGTGACGTTTTCTTTGGACTGGCAATTAATATTTTTTTTTATAAATAGATTACTTGTAATCTCTAAAGTCAGGTAAACAAGGCAAATATGGAACCCTCTTAGCATAAACCTGGGCTGTAGAGTGAGATCACCAAACACAGCCTCGTTACTTCAATTTTTTGGCCCTTTTCTTATAAAAAGATGCAAGTTCACCTGGGTTGTATATTTAAGTCCTGTGAAGGTTTCTGTCCAGGTCTGAATTGGGCAGTGTCTCTGATGGGCAAGTGAAAATCCTGATTTGGAAAAACTCTTCTGTGTGAAAGCTTGGCTTTTCTGCAGGTTGGCATTGCTTGTTTTAGACTATTTTGGCCAGTATTAAAATGCCTTTAAATTCCCCCAAAATGACAGCTAAGAAAAGTATTATGTTGCTGTTTTGAGGCAGATCTTAAAAGAAGGACTGCTTTTGTCTGAGATCATACGTAGCATTATGTGCAAGTGCTTCTTGTGTTCTTTGTCAAGGGGTTATGAAGGCTTCATCCATGCAACTGGGAATGCAGGAATATTGCCGATGCAAAGAGGAATGTGTTTCACAGGGTTGCAGTATGCACCTCCATGGCCTTAGATGGAAAAAATATGCCATCAGGATGTCTGGATGTCTGTGTTCTCTTTAACCTTTCTGTCCTACACACTGAGGCAGCCATTGGAGCTGCTGTCTTGCTTCCAGCCAAGATTCCAGTCTTTTTCCAAGTATCCCATTTTAAGTAAGCATGTGGTTGAAGTCTTCCTGAGCCCAGGGATGTTTTACCTTACGTATGGTCTAAATGAGAACAAAACAAAGGAAAGGAAAAAAAAAAAAAGCCAAGAGAAAACCAATGTGAACTCAGGCCAGTGCTCGTCTCTCTGTTTCCAACTATGCAATCCGTATTCTGTGAATAAATTCATTTCTGCATGTTTAATCTGACACCTTTTGCAAGCAATACACTCACTCAAAACACCAGCAATGAATAAACACTACCAGCCTCTTGCAGATAGTTGATTGGGTAGCTAATTCACAAATGATTGACTACCCAAGTAGTGAGAGCATATGGAGGCTCTGTGAGCGACTGTCAACACGAGGAAAGTAGTCAGGGAAGCCAATTGTTAAGAACTGAAAACAATAGCGAACAAGAAAGTCCTTGAAGGAATGTGGCACTGGGTCTGCTCGAAGCAGGAATTTATGAAAACGCGTGGCCAAAACAAAAGAAGATGGCTGCATCATTTCCTATATATGCTCCTTGTTGTTGGTTATTATTATTCCAATTTTTGACACTTGAATGAAATGTGGTATAATTGGGCTTCATAGCTGCTGCTTCAGGCGACATCAATTGCCTTTTTTAAAAATGATGATGGCGTTGAGGGAGACTCTTTTTTTTCTTTTATGTTTTGAAGTGCCGTACTCTCAGTGCCACTCGTACAATACACGAAAGGGGCATTGTACTCCTGGGAGGGTCTGCAAGGCTGGGGACTGATCCCACGAAGAAATATGAGATGGAGAAGAAAAGAAAAGTAAACATACTGTGGGATGTTACGCTAGAGCTAATCCCAAGATATGCCATCTTCTTTTTCCTCTCTAGGTTTTCCTCACCAAGAGCTCCAGTATTTTGTATCCTTCCCAGTAGCTCTCAGGGTGTATAACATTACAGGTGTGTGCAACAAAACTCCATTCCCTGCCTTCCTTTGCTTTGATTCAGTAATCAATTCTGTCAAGTTTGAAGGACCTTAAGCTGTCATGAAAGGAAAATCATTCTTTAAACTGTGTTTATTTCTGCTACAAAAAAACCACTTCTGCATCTTTTGTTTGTATTGATAGGTATACTGCAGGATTTGGTTGGCTTATTTTGACCTGAGGAGGAAATAAGATGAGAAGCATTATGTTTTTGAAAGTTGGATTCAGCAGGGAAAGGGAAGATGTATTCATCATTCTGCTTTTGCATTGAGAAGCAATTCTTTAGAAGGTAGAACAAATCTTTAAAAAACAATGTTGAAAATACTCTAATGACTAAGGATACTGAATGAACCTATTGTGGCTGAATCCTTTGCAAGGGATAGATCCTGCTGGGTATGTTTCAAGTAACACATGATACCTCTGATTTCTGCTCCTCCTCAAATCCACCAGTACAGGGCTGGATAAGCCCTAGCACAGAGCAACATTTAAATTCAGTGTCCCTAAGGTAACGTCAGCCCACCCAAGGCTGCTGGGGTGCCCTGCCCTCACAGACCATCTCCTTGACTGTGTCCCCAGCATTAGGGGTTGGGATGTAGAGCTCAAAGAAGTAGAGATTTTTTTGCCTACAGTAGGGGAAGCTTAGCATTGCCTGAATGACAGGAGGAGAGAAGGGAAATTAGTTGAGCCATATCCATATATCTTTAAAACCAAAATATTTGCCTGTCTTGAAGGCAGTTTCCCTTCAGACAGACCCAAATGAAGGGTCTGGATCCAAACACCCCCAAATGAAGGACCATCTGTACTGCAGCTCTGTTGTAGCTGCTTCATAAGAAAACTGCCAAAGGATGCACAGGATGTAGCCCTTCTGCCAGGTGCTCTCAGCAGCAATGGATGCAAGGTTCAGATGTCAGGAGGTTCCTTCAAAATTAGCAAACACATATACTTGCACAGATCCTCAGGTGAGTGAAATGGTTCCCCTTGGTGCTCTCAAGGCAGCAAAATCTCCTCTTTTGCTAAGGCCTAAGTTCACACATAAAGAAAATACTACAGAGAAAAAAGCAGTATAGATAGGGAAACACAACCACAGTAACAGAAATGTCAGTTTATAGTCTTACAGCTTGTAAACAAGACATATGTAAACTCCCCCCTCCATGCATGCACACATGTGTGCACATTGTATTTTGGACAGTCCTTTTCCTCACTTTTCTTGCCCTCTAGCAGGAGTGTTCAGTGCATATTGTCCCTTTAATGTTTCTTTTTGCTTCTCGTCAGCCCTTTCCCCCAGGCACCCCACCAGGAGTTGTTGATGTTGACTTGTGGAGATGCTGTCTCTCTGCCACAGGGTTAGACTCATGTCTTCCTGCTGTTACTTGGTCATACAGATACCAGGGATAGGAGTGTTGTTAGAGACGTGTTTTCCCCTTCTGCCAGTCTCTCCTCTCCTTTTCATTCTCACCAACATGTTAGACTTCGATTGTTTAAGGCTCTGCAAGCTACTAAAACCCATTTCTTCTTCCTCTTCTTATTAATGAGATCCCGAGCAGAGGATCACCCTGTGACAGCCAGCACTGCTGCCAGGACCTGACATGGAGCTGGGGGTGCTGAGCTGTAGCAAGGCCAGCACAGAATCTGGGGTGCTCATACTGGCAGATAACTTCTGGAACTTTGTTGTCTGAAGACATAAATTTCAGTGCAATCCTTAGGTGTAGGCATTTAGCTACCAATGATTTAGGATCTTAAACAATTTAAAAATATTCTTTTTTAACAAAGTCTTTGCAGTTAACCTTTAACTGCTTCCAGTTCACAGAATCCTTTACAAGAAAGGGCAGGAAATCAATAGTTCTAAAAAGCAGTAGCAACAGCCCTAGCATCAGCATATGCTATATCATACTGGTGTGCCAGTGCAAGAAATTGCCTAGAGCAGGCAGGAGGTGACACGGAAGAGCCATCCTCTGCCTGGATTACTTTCGCACTATGTCTGACTCATAAGGAATCCTATAAAAGAACAGGAGGATGAAGGTTGGTTTCATCACCAAGACATTATCAGGGGAACCTGGGGCAAGTGGTGTTTGTCCATACAGGAATTCCTAAATCTGTTGATTTCAGACAGCTCGTTACTGTGTACTTGGCAAGTAAGATTTTGACCTGCTTTTGGTGTTACACTGGTCCTGGAAATTGTTGTTATTTTTGAGGCTCTACTACAAGTGTTATAAAACAGGGAGAGGCTTAAAATCAGGCTCGCTGCTTATGAACCTCAGTTTCTATGCAAACAAACACAACCACACACCCCCACACAGTTCAATGGACTTTCCTGCTTTCCTTTGTTAAGCTTTTCCATATTTTTGTCTTAGATGTTAGAAGGTTGGACACAGGTTCATTCTACACACTAACCATTCCATGTGGATACAGCAAGTCAGTTCAGGTCTTCTCCCCATCCCCTCAATTGATCTGAAATCTCTGCTGTGCATTAAAGGCGATGAAAACACAGTCCTCGTGGCAAAAAAAATTTAAAAATGCTGCTGTTCCACAGGAGTTCTGGGAAGGATGTCCCAGATGGGTGTCTGTGCAACTCAAAATGGGGTGTTTAGATGTCACGTAATTACCTAGGCAGTAGTTTGAACACTTTGAAGCAGAAGTTGGGAAGGGATTAGAAATATTTCTGTCACAGAAATTCTGTTCAGCCTTTGCTTCTTCTTAAGGCCTTGGACATCCTACTTCTTCTGGACTCCAAGGAAGGGCAGTGCAGGGAGAATATTATTTACAGATGTCAAAATCCCCAAGCATTGTCACTTGCTGATAGCAATTATTGTGGTGGCAATGTTGTCGTGGATGTGGATTGTGATCTCCTATGAGTTGTTCTGCCCAGGTTCTGGAGCTGACTCCTATGTGTCTTAAACAATTATTGAGATCTATATGTTCACTTTCCCTGTCTGTAAAAATGGGCTGACTCCTCTCACTGGCGTAGTTGGAGAACAAATTAATGTCAGGCACTCAAGAGGAAAAGTTTTTCAATGTATATTCGCTCTACAGAACTGCTCAATATTGTTATTATTTATTATTGTATGGACTCATCACTCAGCCCCCTTCTGCCAGAAGCTGCTTTGAAAGATGGATTAAGTTCCACAAAAATTATTTTCCTTCAGTTTTCTTTGTGAGATGGTTTAAATGTGGCGGGGGGAGGAGGATTGTTTTTGTGAGGGAGGGCAAAGGAAGACAAGCTGCTGTGATGAAATGGGTTTGAAAATGTAGAAACCAGGGAAAAATAACTTCTAACCTAAAATTCAGTCTGCTGTATTACCAAATTTTTACTCAGATAAAAGGCACAAATACAAAAGAGTATAAACAATCCTTTTACTACCTGCAGATATAACACTTCTGTTTTCTCTCTGCGCGATCTCTCCCTCCACACTAACACAGCAGATGTAAAAGGTAGGGATGAGATGTGAGTAGCCTTAATTACTGTTTGTGAATTCTGCATTTGATGGAGCTGATAGATACCAACATCGCTCCTGTCTCACTCTCTACTTCCAGTGACTTTCCATCTGGTGCAACTCATGCTGTAAGCTCCCTCAGGTTTATGTGAAAACTACTGTGAAAGCAGAGTCATTGATTTTTGTAGGTTTAGTGCCAGAGCAATTTTAGATGGCACAAGGCTGATTTCCTTGACTTTCGCTTTCCTGCTCTTGATACTTCTGTGTCAAACTCAACACCTTTCCCAACACTATCCTCCTCCTCATAATAACAAAGTACTCAGCACCTCCTCCTCCTCACTGGCGCTGTCAGCAGGAGCAGTGGAAGGGTGCTACAGGCAACTGTGTTTGTTTTGACAGTGCCAACTTTCAAAAGAATCTGCTGAGTTAGTGGGAGGTCTCTATGTGTGTGTGTTTCTAAACATAATTGTTTAATCCCATTTTGGGGATATTTTGCCGCTGTGCATCTCTTGTGCAGTGGGAGTGGTAAAGCTACAGCCTAGACTTCAGATCCCTCCTGTGTTACGATAGCCATCATGGTGAAGAATTTGATCTGCTGCGGCTCTCTCATCTCATAGACAGCTAATGACATGGAGGGACTTTTCCAGGTCTTCCAATTAGTCTGTGATAATGGAATAACTAGTGGGGAGATTATTTTCGCCTGCTATTGTGGCAAGACTTCTGAAGGCTCCATTTTGATTTTACGTATGTGACCATTTATCACGGTAAAACATCTGAGTTAATTTCCACAACCAAACCAGTGAGATCAGGATGTGACTCAGAGGCAGGGCCATTTAGGCTGCCAGCAATGGCTTTCGCAAACACATTGAAAGGCCAAAGCCATTTTGCCTGAGTTAAAGGATATTGTTATAGACAGATTCTCACATTTTGTCTTTCAAGTGTCGGTGACACAAGGTGCCATGATTTATGACGTGGCACTGGAATCCCTGATTAATTGTCTCACACTGCTGATGTGCAGAAGATGATGTGCAAAGTGTTTTTCCCAAGCACTTTGTAAAACGTAGTAGGCAGGGAATGAACTATCAGAAACTGAAGTTCAGACATTGGGACTGCCTGCTCACAGAAAGCACGTTAAATCATTGCATTAGTCCTCCAGCCTGTCTCTTATCCCACTTACAGGGCTTATCCCTCTTCTCTGACTGTACAGGGAGATCACAGTCCTAACCTCGTTCCTCTGAACAGTGTCAGAGTTACATGCACAGAGCAAATGCCTTCAACAAAATCTCTGTGGTGACAGAGACCATTTACATATAGCAAGTGAGGCTATTTAGGTAGGTCCCAACCTGAAAGCTACTTATTTCTGAGCTCTTTCAGGACTCAGACCTTGCAAGATACCAAATATAAGTGGATAAATGGCTTTTGCATGTGTAAGTCCAGTGGCCCCTTCATACAGGTGATATAAGCAAGCGGAAAAAATGGAAACTGCCCAAACTCTTTTGAAATAAAATTGTGCATTTAAATCAGTAAATTTCCTGCATTTATCTACATGCTATTGTTTTTTCTTTTTTTTTTTTTTTACCCTGTGGCATGCCTGCTCAATTCACAAAACATTTTTGTTTCCTTTCCAAAATGTGGGATACATCATGAACTTAGCTTTAGATCTACAAGTCTTTTTCTTCCCCACCTAAAAAAAAACCCACCTGCTCTCTCTTTATATATTACCACCCTGCCTACAGCTGAGATAGGGATGCAGGGAGACAGAAAGTTTATCTGTGAGTGTGTTGCTCATACTTCTATTCCAAATGAACATGGCATTATCATTGAACTCAAACCCACTTCTTTGAATAACTTTGAATAACTTCTTTTACGTGGCACAACAGTGCGCCACAGCTTTTAACAAAAATTCATCTGCAGAGGGAACTTAAGTTTAGTGTGTGGGGACTGAATCCACCTGTTTATCAGTTTGTGCACTCAGGGATGAATGCTGCAATAGTCCTTTCCAAAAATAAAACTAAAGCATTTGCTGCTCAAGGATTTGTGCAAAGCTCTGTGTGCAGGGGGACGAGGGAAGAGGAGCACTTCCAAAGGGAAAGGCTGTAGCTCAAAACTCAGCATTACTGGGGCACAGCTCAGTGCCCAGGTGGTGGAAAGGGTGTGTGATGTGAAGGGTTCACTGGTCCTTCCTTCCTGAAGCTTGATGGCAATAGAATTTGTTCTAGTTTCGAGGCGGGACTACTCTCCCTCCTGACATCTACGCTCCAGTGTATTTGTCAGTTTGTGGTCTGATCGTCTGTGTGAACTCCTTGGAGACAACCATACACGTTGAACCAGAGAACATATATCTTTTGCTCTCTCCTCTTATGCACTGCAAGGATATTTTTTTGGAAAGTCACACTATACAACAGCCGTTTCAGAGGGTGACTCTCAGCTTCTCTACAAACAGAAAGGAGCTTTGCATGCAATTTAATATAAAACAAGGTTATGTCTTTAATTAAATTATATAATCCCATTTTTTTGAGAGAAAAGTCCTTTTTATGAGTTTAGATACAAGGAGGCAAAATTTCTGGGGTTTTGTTTTTTCAGTCTGGAGTTTCTTCAGTCTCCTTGTATTGCTCACTTAACTTCTTTGTGTTTATGCTTCTCTTCTGTGGCAAGGGGATAGTGCTTATTTGTCTCTGTAACATTTTGGATATGTGATGTAGTCTTTTTTATAAAATATTCTGTGCACTGCCAGTTGTAAGACTCAAGTGTAAGCCCCAAATATCTCTGTATTATTAATTTTGGCATTAGCAAGATATCGAATTTTTACAGGTGAAGATGGCTTCTCCTTTTTAATGTTAGTCCTTCCTATTTCACAAGGTGAGCTGTGTTTCTGCTTTCTGAGGGAACTGGCCTGGAATTCACAAACCAGAGTTGAATGGCAAAAAAAAGGGACAGAGGAATTAGGAAGAAGGGCCAAATAAGCCAGGCATAGGCACTGCATTTTTCTTTCACATTTCAGTCACACTGTGGTCCTCCTTTTCAGATGAGCTGACTGAGGCAGAAAGAAGAAAAGTACTTTCGATCACATAATAAGCTAGAACTTGAACAGGAATCCAATTAGCTCTTTTGTTTTAACGTTAAACTACGTTGCCTTGACCTCAGCCCACAGGTAGTGTTAACGTCCGTGGCTATTGTCAGGTAGTTGTATGAATGTGTTACAAAATTAAATAATGTGGCATTGTGCTGTAAGACTAGCACTTACGCACTAAATTATCACAGCTCTCCCTGACCTTGGCAGCATCATAGGGTTCATATTTTCAGAAAGATGAATTGTTCTCAGAACAATTTCTTCAATGTTTTAAACACACACACTTTTCTTTAACCTTATGGACACACAGAATTTTTACCTTCTTGTACTGTTAAGATTTTAAAAACACCAGTCCTGATACACTGCCAACTGAAGTCAATAAAAGGGCGCTTGCTGACTTCCGTGCTCTAGTACTTCATACTCAAATTAAGCTATAGGATTTGGGCCTAAAATGGGAGAAAAAGATGAAGTGTGCAGCTTTATGGTCTTGAAAAGAAAATCTTCTAGCCACGTTTTCAACCTCTTGGCCATTCTTTTCAGCAGGGCAGGACACAGTGATTCTCTTTCAAGGCTCATCATTTGCTGGCTAACTTGTAATATTTGTGTAATTTTCTCAAGATTTGCTCATAGTTTGTAGTTTAAGTTCAGAGCAGGAACAAAGGATGAGTTTGTGTATATTTTGACATGCATATTAAGGCAATATTCAGGACTTTAAGTCAGTAGAGAGAAGCAGGGCCTCTTTGTCTGCACCACCTGTTACTAACGGTTGATGATGGTTTTGTTCCTCAGGCAATACAGTAGCCAAACAGCACTGGGCAATTTGAATCAGCCATTGCTCTCTCTACTTTAGACAACAGGGTAGAAGTTGACTCTGCTTTTCATACCCTATGTTAGGCTCCTGTACAGTACTCAGAGAGGTTTGAGAGAGGTTTGTTGCAGGCAGCCAGTACTGAGGCTGTACAGGCATCACGAGGGTAAACATTTGCAGACTAAAACTTCCTATCAGGTATTACCATGACTTGAGCGGTCTGCGTGGACCGTGCTGCCGCTAAGGGCTCTGGTTTGTGTTGCACCTTTGTGGCAAATGTGACTTAACTGTGTCATACAGTATCTTTAATCCGTTCTGATGACTTACTTTGCCCACATTCAAAATTGCCTTGAACTAGACCTCTAAAGTGTTGGCAAGCCATATTTTGAGAGAAAATAATTTGCAGACCAGCTGCACCTTTGGTCTCTTAGTTCTTGTAAGCTCCCATTTATCCAAGGGACTGGTCATGAAATAATGGGTTTTTCAGTGCTGTGTCACCTGTTCGTGCATAAACTCAGCCGAAATATCCATGCATTGGGCACATAGGTGCTAAGGAATCAAAAATATTGTAGTATTTTTAATCAAGAGTACAATAAAAATGCCGTGCTATGCACAGTTCTGGGCTGTGTATCTCAAGAAGGCCATGATGCAGTTAGAAATGGTCCAGAGAAACTGTAAATAATACAGTTAAAGGGATGGAGCACTTGCATTTATAAGGAGAAACTAAAGAAGCTGGGACTCCTTCATTTAGAGAAGGCTGGGAAGGAGGAAGGAGTGAGTTTACAAAGCTAGTGGATGATAAGGTGAAAGCAGAAGGACAATCCATCAAATCCTGCGGTACGAGAGCTAGAAGGCACTCTATGTTTTGTAAGAGACTGTCTGAAAATAGATAAAAGAAGGCAACTTATTTACAAAGCCGTTACAGAACTGGTATGCAATGGCAGTTGTAGGAGCAACAGTACCAACAAAGGGGGATTAGACAAGTTCACAGACACTTGATACATAACCTGATACCAAGGGGGATGGTAGTAGATGGTACATGGCAGAGAATGCCATACCTGGATATCCCTGATCCAATAACCACAGGTGCTGTGAGAATGTGGAGGAAGTGGGTAGGCATGTATGCTCTCCCCTCATTCCAACAAGACTGGTTTTTAAACTGAGTAGTTTGATGTTTGGAGACAGTTTTGTTCATTTGTTTTTCACAGACTGCTTATTTGAATTACAGAATTCTCTGCCACAAGGTATAGCTACTCTAAGAGGTGAATAGGTTTAACCATTACATGAAATCAAAGATTCACCATGAATGTAGATACTTGTAAATGTCTAAATACATAAATAAGTATTTATTTGTTTAAATGAATGCATGTGAATTTTCAAGGTGGGTGCATGTGCAAGCAGTAAAGTTTTTGTTAAGGACCTCAGGTCCCTGCAGGAAGTTGTATTGGTACTGTTCATTACTGTGCTTCCTACGTATTGCTGAGAAGTATCTCCTGTCGACCGCTGTCAAAACCAGGATGGATCATTGGTCTGACTTAGTGCAGTAATCCCTAGGCTTCTCTCTTTGTTAATTAAAAACTACTCTTGACTGGCCATCTTGTGAATAGAGAGATAAAAAAGAAGAATCAAGTAATTTAAAGAAGTTACTAACTTAACATTAAAAACAAAGGAAATGAGTGAAAAATGTATCCTTGTAGCCTTTTCGTGGAGATAGTTTTTCCAGTGCAGTGTAACATAAACAGATTAACTGCAGTGTTTATTCAGTGTGAAAAAGCAGTTCCAAGAGCCCCAGGTGCTTGCCAAGTCCATAATTGTATCTCCTTAAATACTTTCATTACTTGGAAGTACAATAAGAGAAGCAGACACACATGCTTTCTATTTCCTTGTCAACAAAACACCTCCAAGAAATTAAACTCTATTTTCTCTAGAAATTTTCAGCAACATTTTCCCCTCCCTATTTGAAGAGGAAGGGGAAAATGCCTCAGAGATGATGGCGGAACACCACCTTGGAGGGATTTCTGTGTGCAGAAAGAGGGACTGAACCGAAACAGTGACAGTTACTTTTATTGAAGTTTCATTAAATTGTAGAGTCCATTAAAGGCTGCAGGATTTAAACACAGGTCTAGATTCTGTGTCCTACCAACATAATAGCAAATAAAAGAGATGTTGTTTTCTGTAGAGTTTGGCTGTACTGCTTTCCTCACAGCAGAGCTAAACTGAACCAGGGAGTGTCCAGAGTTCATTTAATCCCTCACTTACAGCAAAGCCATCAGTCGTCAGGAATACAGCAAAGACAGCTCAGAGAATGGCTTCTGTGCTAATGTCCATGTAATGCTTTAGCTGTCACTGTGGCTTTGTCTTCGCTGTTACTTCTCTCTCTGTGCACTGAATGACTCATGTTGACCATGGTCAAATAACTTTTCCCAAATGACTGGCGATAGAATGAGAGGTAATGGCCTCAAGTCACGTCAGGGGAGGTTTATATTGGATATTAGGAAAAATTTCTTTACTGAAAGAGCGGTGAAGCATTGTAACAGGCTGCCCAGGAAAGTGATGGAATCACCATCCCTAGAGGTGTTCAAAAACATGTAGACCTGGTACTTTGGAACGTGATTTAGTAGACATGGTAATGTTGGGCTGACAGTTGGACTGGATAGTCTTAGAGCTCTTTTCCAACCTTAATGATTCTATGATTCTGTGAACCTCTGTCTTTTGTTCTCTCCCATGTCTCCCACACTGAAGACAATCACAGAATCATCAAACAGCCCAGATTGGAAGACAACTCAAAAGATCATCTGGTCTAACCTTTCATGGGAAAGGGAACCTAGCTGAGATTATCTAGCACCCTGTCCCATTGCATCTTGAAAACCTGCAGTGACAGGGACTCTGCCATATTCCTGGGGAGGTTGTTCCAGTGAATGATTGTTCTTAATGTAAATATTTTTTTATATCAAGAAGAAACATCTCCTGGAGAAACTTGTACACATTGCCCTGTGTCTTCTCCGGCTCCTTATGAGGAGTGAACTTCTGTCCTCCCTGTAGCCATCCTTTCAGTACTGGTATATTGTGATGAGATCCATCTTGAACCTGCTTAGCTCCATGAAGCAGAGACCCAACTCTTTCAGTCTTTCCTCACAGGGCAGATTCTCCAGAACTTTGATCATTTTTGTGGCCATCCTTTGGACCCTCTCCAGTCTGTCCATGTCTAGTTTGATTTGCAGAGAACAGAACTGGACACAATACTCCTAGTGTAGCTTGAGAAGTACTGGATAGAGGGAGACAATCCCCGGGCAAAAGCTGGGGGAAGACAGAGATGAAGGATGGGAATCCTTGTGGGTGCTGCCCCCTGAACCCACCAGCCTCCCCATTGCCACCCACGGACCCCAGGCAGAGCCTGACATTGGAGGGGAGCCGATGACGCTGCATTCAGGTGCAGGGCCCACTGTCCGACCATCCTCTTCCTCCCGGGCACCTTTGCTCCCACCCCAGCCCGGGGAGCCACTACTCCCCATGCAGGGCATTCACAGGGACCTCCTCCTCCATGGGGATGACCCACTGCACTCTGGCCATAAGTTATAAAATTTCTGCCTGCTGCTGCATCATTCAACACAGAAACTCGTGCTTGTCAGGAGCACAATAACTTCTTGATAGGTGCGGATTTCATCTGGAGGACATCTGCAATAGTTTGCTCCCTTGGCTCATGACTTTACAGCATGTTCAAATATGGATTCCCTGGGCAGTCCAGCTGTTTAGCATAGAAGTGGTAAGTCTCTTCTCTTTCGGATTTGCCACCTCTTTAATTAATTGAGAAAACTGGCAAGAACCTTTCTAAAGGTAGGGGTGTCTTTCTTTATCTTTGTCCTATGTGCAGAGCTGTTTTTCTGGCCTTCCCCTCAGCCAAGCAAAGAAATACTAACTTGGAGTGTGGTTGTAGTGTTCCTTCTAAATGCATAGTAGTAAAATTGGACATCATTAAATGCTCACAGGTCATCTGCAGACAAACCAAGATATAATCTGACCCTCAGCCCTATCCAGGCCTTATTGTTCAAAGAATATGGGCACAGGTTTTGCTTTGGGGTTTTTTTATGTTTTAAGGAATGCCTTAGTCAAACAAAAGTGTGTGTTTCTGAGCTTCTCCCTGCTGAATGCCAACCATATGTAGTCTAATCGAGCTCTCTGGGGAAAGGCATGTGGCGGGTGAGATTTCTTCTTCATAGCAGTCAAAAAAAAATGTTCTGCTTCAGAAATTGCATCTGAACACAAGTGTAGCAAGAATTGCTCATCTGACAGTGAGAACAAGCCTATACAGTTACACAAAATTTGGTCTTGAGAAAAGCAGTCTGCATATTTAATTTATTCCTCTCATATCCCTTTATGTCTCAAGCATTGATTACATATCTAAACAGAATTTCCTTCATCTTTTTTAAGAGAGGTTGTGATGTGCCATGTTATCTCCAACTAATTTCATATTGCACTAACCTGTGGCAGTGAAAAGTGATGCTTTCTCAGTTCTCAGGGGCAGGTGAAAGAATATCTATCCGATGGTCCTAGTAAGATTTCAATTGTATTATATTCGATGCTTGGGGAGATATTGAACGATGTGCACCTGAAATATTAAAATTCCTCCTTTCTCACTGGAGGGGAGAGGTCTTTCTCTCAGAGGAACTTAGCTCAGAAGTAGCCACCACAGGGTAGCCAAGACAACGAGGTTCCCCGAGCATGTTTGTAAGAAGACATCTCTCTTCCCCAGTACCCACAGAGCCTGGCACATTGTGATACCCTTCTGTCATAGACCTGGGAATACAAAATGTGAGAAGACACTTGTCAATTTTATTTCCCTGAATCCAACAGCCCTTTTTAACATCAGAAGAATGTCTGCATTTCCACATCAGTTTAATAATTTACCTGTAGATCACATCCCTTCCTATCACAAAGAAATCATTTTATCCTGCTGTGTAATTAATACACATGTACAGTGTGGCACACATATTCCTGAGACTGCTTATTTTGTCTGTAAATTACAGGAAATCCTATACAATACACCTGGGAGCCCTGCAGCTTGAAATTAGAATACAAACCGTCCCCACCTCCTCCTCCTTGGCCAGCTTACCATTCAAATTTCAAAACTCCTTTTTTTTGGATATGTAATAAATTCTGATAGTGACAAACTCACTCACTCCTATTCAACTTAAATTTAATGCAGGTTTTAATTCCAAAATGAAACCAGTTTATGGCTCACAGAATTACTACAAAGGGTTGAAACTGCACAGAGGTTTCCAGTTGTGGATTTTGCTCTGATACACATGCCACTTACAAATTTGTAACAAAATCCCTATGGTTTACAGGTATATTGGCAGTAAAATAAATGGCCAAACCTTAGTTCTTTGTGATGTCACATCTATATGAGCCCTGAGATAGTATTAAAATAGCAACAGCTGTTACTTGTTGTAGACACGTAACTTTTTAAAGGGAGGCTCCATATTTTCCTTTCCTTGCTGGTACTCTGCACTTCAGTGACAAAAAAGCCCATCAGGAAAATGATAGTGCCAACTGCCAGAGCACAGTGACCACCAGTCCTTATTAGTTTGGAGCAGACTAATTAATGTGCATTACTTTTATTGCATTAATTTTTGGTGTGTGTGGACAGAGGTTTTTCCACTAACATGAGTTACAGAAAATATCTCCAGCCTCTTAATGGTTTATGACCTTTGTGCTGCAAAATGTGTGGCTTTCTGTCTTGCTATTGAATAAATACTCCAGTTCAGGAAAGGTACAGGAGTTTGGGGAAAAGATAGCTTGTAGCTCTCCAATACTCTGCGGGCTGCTGACGGCTGTGGTGAAAGCTTCTTCCCCAGAGCGCTCTGCCAGACATAATCGCATCCCTACAGGTGAGAGAGATAATTCAGTCTCTTTGAAGCTCTCTCCTGGCACTGGCTCCTTCTTCCTTAAACTGGGAATGGCAATTGTGTCTGTTTATTAGCAAGCTTCAGAGACTAGAACATTTCTGTCACTAAGAAGATCTGTTAAAAACAGAAGGAGGCCAATTCTGCTCTCCGTTTCAGCAGGGTAAATCTAGTCGAAACTAAGGCTCACACTATATAACTATTGAGCTGCCTTGAAGTTTGATGATGCAGTTCAAAAAAACATGTTCTCCTGAAAGCATTAATAAGGGTGGGTTTATATGCAGCTTTCCTCGATAGCTGCATTTGGTGCAGCAGTCCCAGTAGGTATTCCTCCTAGGCATTGCCTCGTGTATTTGGGTGAGGGAGGAGACAGAGAATAAAGGAGAAATAGTCTTACTAGTTGAAGACAACTTTATATTTTTTTAATATTCGATTTCTAACCTCCCTCTACCAAAGGTACCCTCCCAGCCCTTGCAAGATTTTATTTGCAATGTTTGAATGGGAGTTTATAAACGCAGAGGAACTCAGCTCAGCAGGAAGATCTGCTTTTTGGGGTATAGGCTTCATCGGTGTCTCAGAAAATCAGAATCACTAAATGCTGTTGCTTTGTAAGGCTTCTGATATCATTGGAAGCTGTTACTTTAAAGCCATGATGTCACTGTGGACAAATATGATGTCAGGGCTGTAAAAGAAGGAAATAAAACTTGCTAAAATTCCTTTTCACATTTGGAAGTTTCTATTTTCCATTGAACAGAAAATACTCTGTTCTCTTCCCTGTGACCTTCACCCTCTTTATAAGTACCCCTGCCAACAGCGCTAAGGGTACACAGGAACCACCATTTCCCTTCTCCCTGTGGGAATATAGCTACCTTTTATTACAAGAACTAGTTCTTTCTTTAATGGTTTTGCAGTAAAAGTTAAAAAAAAGCGTGAGAGAGAAGAAGAAAGTGGCCTTTTAAACTACTACAAGAGGTATTAAATAGTCAGCCAACCTCTGGAATCACTTCTTGTTTTCCATGAAGCTGGATAAGGAGTGTTACAGAATTTTTGGGGTAAAGTTTATTGGAACTTCACAGTAGGACTACAAAAATGTGGGTACTCTGATTGTTTTTGTTTAATAAGACTCAAGGCTCCTGGCTTTACCTCACTTTAAGGTCTTATTGCCCCTTAAATTTTCTCCAGGATTTGAGTGTATGGTTTAAAAAAGTCATTCACATTAATATAATTTTGACCCATCCTGCAGGGCACCATTCGTATTTACTGAGCTCCATGAAACTATGTGTCTTCCATGTTATGGGTGATTCATATGTCCTTTTTATAGATCACTTGTCCAAAAACCTGAGAAGTGAAAAAAGAGTTTGAATCCATTCCAAAAGTCATAGATCTAGGTCGTGAATATGTATCTGCAAGTTTGATTTTGGTGGGTAGCTACAAAAAGGTAAACTGTGGTTTGGGTTTCAATTGCTTCCTCCTCTTCTGATACTGATGTAGTCACTAGATTTGAATTTTGGACTGTTTCCATCCTTTGACATGACAATGGCTCTCAGCTCTCACCAGGAGTGAGCAAAGCAATTAGGAACAGATGAAATGACTCAAGCTCCCATTAGGCTTAAATTGAGCCTATTCTTAAGAGTTGAAGTTTAACTTCAATCTCTTCCTTTATTTCCTGTCCATGTTTTTTCTTACTAGCTAACTATCTCCTATGAGCTTCTGCCACTGAAAACAGGGATATTTACAACAGCAAGAAACAGGTAGTGAAATAGGACCTGCAAGCAAACCACATTTTGTATGTCTAAGTCCCAAATAAATATTGATATTTCCTGAGTATGTCTGATCCAAATTTGAAAACTTTTAGTCTTGTCCTTTGCTAATTCTTACGTTCCTTTGGCACTATTCAGAATGAAATTGTCTGCTCTGTTCTTACTTGCTCTGTCTAAAGGCTTATTTCAGGCATGGGCTTGACAGAACTCTTGAAAAGCTGGGTGAGTCAAAGGTATGCTTGTGGCGATATCCCTAGTTTTGGGGTATAGGGAGTTCAAATCAAGTGTCTGGACTGTAGTGCAGCTCTACGTGGTGCCTAGAGCCCCACCAGACTCCTCCACTTAGTAAAAACAGTTTACAGCCATTTACTAAAGGACTAACAAGACTCACTTCTTTATAAGGGATGTTCTCACTGCTGTGGAACCAAGTTTTATGTAGTGTGTTTGAGAACAGTTTGCTTGGGCAATCTTTCAAGTCCTCTCCTAAGCCTCTTAGATTTCATTATTGATGAGGAATGACTTCTGCTCGTATGCTGGTCTTCCTGAGCACTCCTTTGTCCTGCACACTATGCCTGTCTCACATTGCTGGTGAGGCCATGCACTCAATCTCTTGCCCTATCCAGAAATTTCACTGAGTATTGAATCCAGTCCTGATTTAGAGCTGCCACTGGAAAAGGGATGGTCTGGATTGTGTTCATAAAAGGGAGAGAAATTAGCAATTAATGACAGAAAATCCTGAGACAAAAAATGCATTTCTTTAAGGTTGGTTCAGTGTTTGGTAAACCTTGTTCTTACGCAGGTTTATTTGGCATTATTTTAGACAGAGCTTCTTTGATGATGCTGTGTATGTCAGATTGAAAGCACAAGTAAAACAAATATTTTTCTATGTGTTACTGGTTAGATTATCTTGTTTAAAATAACACTTTTATCATCTAGGTATTTTTCTAACCAGCCTAGAAATGCCAGAGGCTTAGCAAGCTTGGTAGTTCTGGTAGGTGAAAGAATCATGATAGGAGTGAATATTCCCAACCTTGCACAACTCTAATTAACAGTAATTCTCAGTAATGGACTTTGGCTGCAGGCTAAATAAATACCACTTCTGAATATTTTTGTTAAATCATGCCAGATTTTGTTAATTGAAACTCTCACATCTTCTTCTAGTTTAAATCCAACTCCGTGTTCTCCAGTTTCTGTCATTTATGTGTTGCTGAAGTGCATCCGCTAAAAGCAGTGTAGGTAAAGGTGTGCTACAAGGGTCATGTATTGCCTGGCCACAAAAAACAGTCTTTGGGCTGAAACATGGCATGCAATATTGCTGCAAAAATAAGATCTTTTTTTCACCAATTGAAAAATAACTATTTCTTGTCCTTTCTGAGGTATTGACTGCAACTGTAACTGCTGCAGACTTTCAGGCAGAGGACAAAAGTGAAATGTACTTAGTATTAACATCATTCTTCAGCTTGCAGAGGACTGAATTTTTAGGTCCTCAGATTCTCTTCAGGCAAGCTTATTTTTGGAGTTTATTTCTCGAGAAGGGGAAGAGGTAGAATGACTGAAACACAGTTTTGATTGAAAGACTTAAAATGAACGGCAAGCTGAGAGGAGGGACACCTGAGACCAGCTTCTCAGCTCCCGCAACATTGCAGAGCACTGTTGGCATCAGCAAAGCTTTTGTTTCTCTTTCTCTTCTTTATTGGATGAATTTTAACTTTACTGTTTTGCTGCTGAGCCTTCATAAAAGACCCCTACTGAATTCACAACTTTCAATATGTTTCCAGCCAAGCGCAGGGAAACAAGGAAGCACGGTGATGGTAGGCGGAGAAACCATGAAGGAAAGGCAGCAACTTTGACTTTTACTTTGCAAAGTACACGAAGTGCACACATGCAGAAGGCTGGTGATTTCAGGGAGCAAAACGGAAGGGAAGAATGACTTGTCTTGCCAAGCAGGAGAGGACAAATCCACCAGGAAATTACCAGCCTTCTCAGGTTTCTGGTAGTTGTTGCCAATAGCAGAGGAAAAAAAATGCAGAAAGAAAGAAAGGAATTTAAGTGTTCTTAGCACAGGATTCATGTGAAAAAAAGAGATTAGGATCAGGTTTTCAAAAGCATAGGCAATGAGTTCCCTGCCTCAGTTTTGCAGACACATGTTGCTCCACAGCCATTGGCATATGCACGTGCGGATCTATTTTGTGCTTACAGGACCAATGCTAGGCAATAACTGACTCCAAGTGGATGATTTGCCTCCCTAGGGTAGCATTTGATCATCTGCCCTCTCAGTGTCTGTAAAAATTCCATAGGCAGATTTTGCCCCTGGATGCCTATCTCCTTTGTGCTCTTTCAGAAGAGCAAATCCAAGGAGCAAGTTGGTCTCTGAGGAGGTTCTACCAGCAGTCCTAGGGGTCACCTAGGAGAAGCAGGCAATTTCTAGCCCAGAGACAGCCAGAGGCTGCACATGGGCCAAATCACGCCTTACCTGCCACCCAAATTGAGGGTGTGAATATGAGGGAAGTAAACACGGCTTTGCCTAGCTTTTCCTTAGGCACGTAACAGCTGCTCCAAAAAATTCATCCCTAGCTCCTTAGCATTATGGCTGAAAATATTCCATCTGTGACTCAGCCAGAGGAAGAAGTTACAGAATAACTGGGGTTCTTCTGTGTATGATTGAATGCCAGGCATGACAGCAAGAAGTTAAGGATACGGCTTGAACGGTAGCTGAGGCTTCCTTGCTTTAGTGAGTGCGAGTCACACATTGACTGGTATTTGCTTAGAAGGTGGGGGTGATTTTTTACTATTATTATTTTTTAATATGCTTTAATTATATTGAAATTATATTGAGGTTTCAGTTACCAGTGGCTTGAAAATTAACTGAATTATGAAAGCTGAAATGTTGCTAGCAGCATCAGTTAATGACAAGGTCGCCACCACTGTCATATTCAAAAGAAATGTCACACTTGAATGAGGCTGAGATGGCTGCACTGTCCCATGGTTCCAGGTAGGGAAAATGAAGCAAGAGCTCCTTGGGTACCGTTTTATCCCATGTTTGAATCTAATGCTTTCTTTTTTCAGCTCGTTTTGGTTCTGTTGTGTTCCCTCAACATATGGAGTCCCTAGATATTAAGCTGTAACGTGGAAACTTTGGGGGCTGGGAATTACAGATCATGAATAGATTGAAAAGACCCACTAAATGCTCCCTTGGGTTGTTTGTGTAAAGATTAATTTTTGTTGTTTCTGCCTTTTAAAAAATCAAGAAAGTCTAGAATGATTTGTGTTCTACAGGCTATAACAGGGATCAGACTTTTATTGTGCCCTGTACCCCAGCTTACAAATGCCTAGAGATGCATCTCAGGAACTGACTCAAAAAGATGTTGTTAATTTGAAAGAGGAAACATAAGAAATCTTGTTGGCGAGACAGGAAAAATTAACTGTTAAGTTCTTGCTGTTTGCACACTATTTAATTTAAAGCCCTGATTTTATAATCTAGTGTAAATCAAACCAAAAGATAATGATATTGTGCTTGACCCAGTGATACTGAAGGCAGTGAGAGCAGGATTAGTCCTAGCATTCTTCAGCTGGTGACTGAGTAACTAATGGAGAACATCACTTAGAGTCTACTCTCGTCTAGCTTTCTGTTGGAGCTACACTATAAGGCTGAAATTAAACAGTACTGTATTTGATAAAATGAGTTAGTGGCAAGTTTAGGAAAATATACATCTTTTCAGAAGTGAACCTGTAACTTGGCCCGAAACCTAATCTCAGCCATAATTAGGATGCATTGGGAACAAACCGGAACAGTAACCCAGCTGGTGAATGTCTGATAGCTCCCTAAGCTGCTTCAGCACAAAAGCCAACAAGCTTCTTTTACTGGCTATTTAAGTTACCAGCAGATAGTTGGTGGCTATCAGCTGGAGGACCTTAAAATCTTAACCCACATGGGCTATTTGCAGAGTGTTTGCATTTGGACCTCTGTGTCATTAGGATGAAGGAGTTTAATGCACTTTCCTTTTCTTCTCCACCTCCTATCACAAAGTTGTGTTTGTTTGAAGCTCTGTGTGAAGCTGCAATACACCTGATGATCTGTATTAAACCTCCCAGCTTCTCTTCCTTTCCAAACCTTTTTGGGACACCAGAATGCAGACGGGTGTTATCAGACCTCTTTGGATGAGTGTCAGGTAGCAAAACCCATCCAAATGGAGGGCTGTTGCGGCTCACCACAAATTTGGAAAGCTCCAAGAAGCTCAATAAAGACTCTGAAGAAGGAGCTAAGAAAACCAACAACAAGGATGAAAAGTGTAGCCAGGGCTAGGGAAAGAGATGAGCAACAACATCAAATGAGAGGACATGCTGTGGGAAAGAGGTGGCAGAACGGAATAATAAAACACTGTTATGTAACAAAAGACAGAGAAAGAGTGTATTTTGAATAGAAAAAGTATTCTAAGGCCTTGGAAGTGAAATGGTTGAACTGCAGAAATGTTTTTGTTTCTGAAAACTCCAGTAGTAAATGTTCAAGGCAATTTTAGCTGAATGATTTGTTGGATCTCCACAGTGTCCTAATAAAACAATTGAGATTTTTACTCTGAAGACACTGCTTATTTACTTATTTACATGTCTTCTTTCCCTGTTGCTGTGCTAAGGTTAGAGCAACGGGTGGATATTTTCAGACTTCTCCTTGATGTGAAACGCTTCTCCAAACGGGGAGCACCTCAGAAACTCATTTATCAGTATTCCAAGGCTGAGGTAGTTGTGCATTTGCTGCCACCCATTTTCATGTTTCAGTGTTTGCAGTGGGAGAGATGAAGGTCAGGATGATTATAAGATATTGCACTGTAGAAAAGGAGCCAAATAATAGAATAAAAAATAATTTTACCCAATAACAGTAATAATAATATTAATTATATTAATATCTAATTATTTAGAAAAAAAAAAAGTCCTGATAATGCTGAATGAACAATTGCATTTACTCTTCATATAAACTACTTGGGTTACTGTTAACTGTTAATTAGTGCATCTTTGAGGGCTAAACACTTCAGTCTACAATGTTAAAAAGACATTTGTTTTTTCTAATCATAACTAAACTGCAGAGCAGGGCTGAGATTGTTCATTATGAATTTGAGAGTCCCAGCATTTTTTTCAAGAATGCAGCCACTTTTTTTTTTTTCAACAGAGAAATGCATTTAAAACTGTGGCTGTCTTTTTTGTTGCCACCCACTTCCTTACCAATTTTTGTACAGAGCTGTAGTTCCAGCTTTATCTAGATCTTCTCTGAGCTTTTGCAAGCAGGAGATATTGCTGTAAGCTGAGAAGTGTTAGATGCTGCCCCTTGTAGGATAACAAAGTGCATCTTCAAGTAAAGAATTTGGAAGATTTGGGCTCATAAATTGGTTTTATCTGAACTCTCCAGTCCATACAAACCAATATTTTTTCATGTTCAGTTACTCTCCAGACAGGTATATGGTTGCAGTTGTAAGACTTATAAAGGAAACACAGCATACAGTGCACTGAAAAGGGATATAGCAGAGGCAAACAAATCCAAACCACGTGTGTAGGCATGCGTGTATGTGTGTGTGTGCGTGCACGTAAGCTTGTATGTCTGTTCAGATATTTATTTGCCTCTGAACCTGTGTTTTTTCATCAGGGGTTCAAATTTGGTCAAATCACAATGCGAAATGTGGAAGGTGAGCTTGACTTCAGCTGTAAGTGGGATCTACGTGTCTGGCAATTGCCAAATACATCAGAGAGCTCTCTCTGCTTGAAACCGGCTCTCTTCTTCCTAATGGACAGGGAGCTAGAAATCATGATAAGAACCCCTTCTACTCCTGAGTTTTTATGGGTAGTCTCTCCATAGTTAATAAATGAGTTGGGCTTGATGGAAGCGTGTTACAGTGTTTTGGTTTCCAGTCCGCTTGGGGCCCAGGGCTGCATTCTTCTTGCTCCCTAGACTCCCCTTGAACTAAATGGGAGGTGTGGGTGAACAAGATCAGACCCCTCGTCTGCAGACACTGAAGCCACATGCAGCCTTCAGTGACCTCCCTCGCTTTCCACAAACACTAAATTCATTGCTAGTTTAAAAAAATGTGAGGCACTTCAGCTTCTTTTCAAAATAGAGAGAAACAATAGGACACACTGTAGTGAGTTCCAAGTCTTTTATCTTTCTACAGATTCAACCACAGTATTGATTCTTTATTGACCTAAACTGTCCTAAGCGTGGCTGTGTTTTTTTCTCATATAGTCTATGGGAGAGTTAAGGCAGCTACTACTTTAATATTGATTTTTGTGAAAAAGGTGCAGGAAAGGGGGCAATTTGTGTCTGCAGTTGCTCTTCACTATAAAAGATACCATTGTTAGGAGCTTATAGCATTATATCAAGGGTCTTAATCTGTAGCAATCTTTTTTTACAACTTAGAAATAGGCTTGGGCAAATGTGTTATTGGTGTTAATGATATTTTGAAGTGAAGAAAATTTGTCAGCCTTTCTAAGCAAAGTGCTCAACTTAACCATTTCAGAACTTGACAGGTTTGTTACATCTGTTTGCAGGAATTAAGTCTTTTGTTCCCCTGGGAAAAAAAAAAGAAAAGGAAAAAGAATGTCCATTTGAATAAACAGCGATAATAGTGTTATCTGAATAAATCTTTAATAAATTGAAATTATTACTGTAGGCTTAAATAAGCGGTAAGTTTTGACAAGAAGGGCATTATCATCTAATTATACTTACTTTATGAAAGAGAGGGGCAAGGGCCAACCTGTGAGCCGTCTAAACCACAGTAATAGAGTGATCCCCTTTGCAGACTAAAGAAGGAGCCATCAGACAACAATAAAAAACAGCCAGTGCGCTCAAAATTGCAACTGAACCCCTGATTCACACAGATACACCATCTTAATTGTTATGAAAACTAGCAGAGCGGTATGATAAGTGCATGGCAGAACACGTTCTGCTAAGCAGATGAGAGAATCCTGTGCCAGATATTTTATGGTGTTCCTAAAGGTTTCTTTAATTATCAGTCAGTATCGTACATTAGCTTCCTATTGGTGAAGTGCTTGATGTAAGGGTCTGCATCAGCATTTGCAAACAGGTGTAAAGATATAACTGATATGCAAATTGCCTTCTTCCTGTGGGCACCTGGTTTGCTAAGAACACTTAAGAAATTCCAAGATGACACCTGCTAGCTGCTTTATTGGTGCATATTGTATATTCTGCTGTTAGTCTGATCGGCTGTTCTGAATTATAAAGAGCTGTGCCCACTGAAACATGTTGCTTTTTTACGCGAGCTGTGGGAAAAGCAAGGTACACTAACACAAGTAAAAGATGCACAAAAAAGTATTCACATGTCCTCTCAATGTATTGTGTGTGAGCCAGTACATGTGGTATTCCTCTAATAGCTACTATTTACTTTTTTTCTTAGAGAGAATCAATAAACAGAAAAATCATTGTCTGCTAATGTCCATAAACTTTTTGAACATTTGGTTTGTTTGCCAAATAAGGTTGGCCTGTTTAAAACCTCCACTGGCTACATTTATTTCACAGAAGGAAAAAAAAAATTGATCATAATAGTCTGCCAGAATTAAGAAAACAGCATAAATTCCTCTTGTCTTGGGTAACTATTGCATTTGGAAGTACACTCTCCACAAATCAAGTCTCATGTGTACATACACATAGTTTTGTTTGTATATATATATAATATTATATTTTAAAACTGTTAATCTAGGCCCTCTCCTGCATGTATTTCTGATATATGTTTATTCATATGCACCTGACTGCATATGATTCTTCCCCCCACCCCCATTATAATCTTGTCTCATTTAGCATTCAGGATATTTTAAGGCTGAAACAGCACTGTGCAGTAGAGATGGGCACTGTCCTTAATCCTCTGCAAAATCCAGTCAGTGATTTTTAACTCCTCCTTTCTAGGTCTGGATAATTTGCGGTCACCCTGTTGGAGATGGGCACAAAAACCTAGGCGGCTTGTAGGCAGTGAGAATGTTGCAGAGAAGCACCCAACCCCATCAGGGGCTGTGAGGGTGCAGGAAGGGACCCTGCGCTCCGCAGGAACAGCATGTGCACAGACCGGTAATGTGAATGAGAGCAAAGCGTTGAGAAGAGGCTCCAGAGCTATTCAAAACAAACATAAGGATATGGACAAAGAAATTACTTTTCATCTTCTTTGTCTTTTGAAAAGAGTTATCCAGTTATACCAGTTCATCTTATGGCATATGTTGGGCAAGTGCGTTCTGACCCGAAACTCTTAAAGCTCACTGGCTTTTGTACGGGACTGAAATGGCCTACAAGGTCTGTGGCACACAACCTTAATAGCAGGGAGGGCTGCAATCTCACCTACTCCCCATCCTTGTTTCCCATAAATATGTCACATCTCACTGTCTCACAGGAGTCTCAGAAGGCAGGCTAAAAATAGAGACAACACATATGGATGTGTGCTGGGGATGTGGCTGGTTTTAGTTTCCATTCCTTTCTCTGTCACGAGGGCTAAGCAGCCTTTTGCCCTTACAGACAGGCTGGGATCAGCCATTCTTCATGTAAACGATGGTGGTTTGGTAAGAACCGTGAACAGAAAGGTCCTTAAAAAAAGAGATGTTCCGACATTTTCAGGTGGAGTAATTGAAGATGCCCTGCAGTTATTGTACATGCAAGGTGTAAATTTGCCTAGATGTTGCTGCTCTAATACAGCCTTTCCTGCTTATTTTAGCATTTTGTGTACAATTCCCTATAATGTGCCAACACTGTAACCGATGTAACTTCCTGTCTTCTCTCACTCGTGCTGGCAAGCTGAGCAAGTGGGATGAGGTTATGGTAACCAAGAGGGCGATCGCTAGAGTTAGAAATTTTAAGTCCACAAAACCAAGAGTAACCGAATATTTGAGACATGGGAAGCTCTTCCTGAGAAGAATGCCAAGAGCACAAAGTTATATCCCTCCTCGATGTAAGTACATACAGACAAAAATGACTCACTACGTGAGTCAGACAGAGGAGGTTTTATTTACACCACAGAACTTAGAAATAACATTTCCACTAATTCTATTCTGTGCTGCAATTGTGAGTATAAGCAAAAGGCTGTTAACACTTCTGTATGAATCAAATTTTTAAAAATCACTCCGCCCCTCAATCATAACTGTTTTCTCACTTATGTGAATTAACCTACAGAACTGGCACATGAAATAATTTGTTTCAGTATCTATTACTGAATATGTTTTGGCCTGGATCCATAAAAACATTTAGGAATCTGAGTTGCACTAAAATCATTTAATAGAACAAAAAAAAACCCCTATCTTATTCCTAGTTGCTACAAAAAACTATAGCACATTACTCTTTTCTCTGGGCAAATTTCAGACTACATCTCCATGGCCAGGCTTTCCAAGTGTGCTGGGGCTCTTCCTGGCTGGTGAAGGGAGGCATCTGCACAGGCATTCGTGAAATCTAGTTCTTGGAGGTCCTTGTATGCTGAGCGTTGCACGATTTATACTTTGGCAGGATAGCAAACCTGCTAGAAGAGAACTGGCATACGTTTTTACTGTGAGGTATCATAGGACTGAATTACCCCAGTATAAAATACACCCATTTGCTTTGAGATGGCACTGGAACTGAAATGTTTTCATTGTTTTCAATATAGATAAATTCCTGGTAGAAAGAAACCTTTTTTTATGAACTTTTTTATGCAGTAAAAAGTCTGAGCTGATGAAAAATATTTTGATCTTATCCTCCTCATGCCACCATCTCATAATAGCAATTTTTCATGGTAACCAGTCCAGCTGTGTTTGAATGGGTGGTGAAACCTCCTTCTCCTTTCCCAACTCTTCAAATCCTCTGTAAGAGAGAATCATGATGAATTCGTCGTTTGAGTTTGTGACACACACGATTTCACACGTTCGTTGATGGAACAGGAAATCTTTTTTTTTTTTTTTTTAATTCTCATACATATGGACTCATGACAATCATTTTTTCTAAACAAAATACGATGTTTAGGGCAAACATTTACCATGTGTTAACATGCCAAGTGTAAAGAATGGGTGAAAAGGTGTGATGTCTACAAACAGAGCTAGTCTACAAAACGGTTAGTCATGAAAATGGCCAAGGTAAATAAGACACTGCTGAAACTATCTTAGCCCCCCACAAACCTCATGTGTGGGTTTTTATTCGCCAGCAGAGCCAGGTTAATCTTAATTGTGTGTTGTTTTACTTGGCTATAAATGGCTAACCCTTTTTGAAACTTGGCTCTGATTGTAGGTATCACACCTTTCGATTACTGACCTTTCTTGTCTAAATTGTTTTTTTAATACATATTAAATGTTTTTGATCTAGTTTAATTTCCTAGGACATTTTACAGTAGAAAATATTACAGAAAACATTTCTGCTGATAGAAAGACATATTTTAATAGAAAATGTTTTATATTCTCAATGGCTAGACAGGTCAGCGATTCTTAAAACCTGATTCTTTTTGAAAGAAGTAGTGCCAGAAAAACTCACTAAAATTTGGTGTGTTGTTTTTTCTGTGCATTCACTGGCAAAGGGAACAGGAATGCAGCTTTACTGCAGTGTTGAAGAAAAATATTTAAACTGTAATAACCAATCAATAATTATTCTTATTTTCCTTTCAGCGTCATATTTCTTAATAGTGGCTTCAGTATGATCCTCTCAGATTCTGAAAAGATGAAGTGTTTTTCTGTTTGAAGGTAGAATATTAGAATTGTGTCCCATTTAGTTGCCTCTTCTGACAGTTTTATCTGCACTTTATGTATAATGGAAGTATTAAAATTCCTGGTTAACAGGAGGATTTTATCAGTTTGTTAGATTCAGTAACTGAAGGTGTATTGCTATCCACAGCAGCAGTGGCACACACAATCTTGGGACTTGGCCCAGTTCTACAAAATTCGATTGAAGGGCTTCTGTTGACATCAGTGGCTCAAGTCTTTCGTGATGAGAGTGAGGAGTAATTATTTTCTGCATATGGGGTGTCTCATCAGGAATTATGCAGTTTTGAGTCCGTTTCTTCTGGTGGTTAAGTTTGCACCTGAGCTTCTATTATAACTCTGATTTTATCTCATACTTTAAAATCCTCAGAAATGCTACACTGGACTAGGGGGAGTAAGGTTTTTTTTATCCAGTGAGATACAGGTTAGGTGGTCTTGGAACTGTTCCCACTAAAGCAGGGGACAGTATTACAAAATCTACTACCATTTGTACTAATTAGCAACTTTGCTGACAGCCTCTAGTGAGTAACTCATTACTGTCTATTTGTGTGCTTGGCTTATAAATCCCCTAACAGCCAGACTGTGTGCACTGTTGTAGTACAATATTGTTGTGGTGTAAGACCTTTTCGTTGAGTATTAGCATGTCTCCTCCTTTCTCCATGCATAGTGCTTGAAGTATAAGTAGGTCAGTGGCATGGAGACACAGCCCCTAAGTAAGAGGGGCTTCCAGTATTGCTTTTTTTCCCCCATTTTTTGTCCTGAAGTAACGATGAATAAAATCTCTTCATTTCTGGCATCACTCTTGTTGATACTGCTTGTTTCTCAGCTCATTTTAAATTTTCTCTGATTCGACCTTCACCCTTGCTTGTGGGCATGATATCACATATTTTAGCATGCTTTTTTATTTCTCTCCGTATCTATGTTAGTCAGGCCTGTTGGAATTTTGAAGCACTTTTGCTACGATTCAACAAGGATGTTCTTTTTCAATTTCTGTAGGTAGATTCTGCTATTCAGTGATTTTCCCCTATCCTTTGTCATAGGCTGTCTTTTCCATATGGTAATGAATCATTCCCCTAGGAGGAGTATCATTTGCTCAATTCAATGGACTTCTCACAATGCAGATGCATGCATTTCTTTCACCTATCATTTTGATTTTAGTTTTCCTGCAGTTTATTGGCTTCAATCTATACTTTCTTTGTGATCTGTTGCTAAAGCTTCCTTTCCCAGCTCTGATAGGTATCTCCAACTATATTGAAGTCTGTGCTGCACTGATGACATACCTACACTTTCTGCCTTTCTTTGGTATTATCTACGTATTCAATTTAGTCATTTCCAACGTACCCTCTTATGATTCCATTTAGTATCTATCCTGAGCCTCTAATCTAGTTTATATTGTTTTTCTCCAACTTGTCTATTTAGAAGTACTGACAGCACTATGTCCCATTAAACTATTGTCATACACCTAATGAAATAGGACAAGGATGAACAAACATCGCTTAAGCATAGGCTGCACAAACAGAAAGGAGTCAATGTTCCACATGGCATATTCTGCTTTTTATTTATATAGTGATTTGATTTATGCAGTGGTTTGATTTGAGTAGTGATTTGATGATAGGGATGTGCTAGAATAGAAGTATGGCGGATTCTTTTTTCCAGTATTATTTGTCTTGTTTACACAAGCTTTTGCACAAGAGCTGAGATGGGCTGAGGGTTAAATGAGCTGATTACAAACTGGAACTCCTGTGTTTCTTCCCTTATTTCTGATTTATCACAAGACTTTGAACTAGTCCTTCAATATTTCTTAGCTGTGCTTTCTCTGTTTCCAAAACAAGCTGTGTGTTTTTACCTGTTTCATTGTCTGTTTGGTGAGATGGATCCTTCATTGTCACAGTGAGGAATCTTCACTACTGGCATCTGTTGGTGCAGGTTTTGGATCATTGTGAAACTCGTTTGTCAAACACCTGTAAATTCTTTAAGAGCACTTTCAATGAAAGAGAAGTTTCTATTAAAACCTTTTTTTGGTGCCTTAAAAATAACTCAGGACTGGCACCAGATTCTTGAAAATAACAAATGACATAGTTTTACTTCAGGATCTTCCCATGGGTTTGGCTAGATGGGTTTCTAATGAGCAGGTCTTTTATTTCTTGGATATTCTGTATCTCCCTGCCACAATTATTCATGTGCAAGTCCTAGAGCCAAATTCTGCCCTTAGGTGCATGTTTGCTTCTCCCATTGGCTTTCTTGAAAGCTGCAGGCATTTTTTCTAAACCATCATTTGGCCTTCAGTTGTACTGTGGTCATATTTGTCTGTCCAAAATGACTGTGGCTCTCCATTTATAATCTTGTAATTTGTAATCTTTATTGAGATACTGCTGTGGTTTTTCTTTCATTACTGGCATCTTATTGTAATATTGATTTTTTGTTAAATGGAACTGCATTGGTAATTTTGGCTGGCAGCTTCTTGCTTTTGCTTTCTTTTGTATACTTTTTGAGGGTGTATTGAAGCTGATTTCTTTGATCTGACTCTTGCATTTTGTCTGTCTAAACAAATTTGATTTTTGCCTAATCTGTCTATGCAGTTCCCAGTCACTATGGTATCTAGGCACTAAATTATAGCCCTCTTCTGAGTGTTTTCTTCTTGTAACGATGCTAACTTCCTTTTTGAGTGAATGACCTATTCATTGTCATGCTTTTGTAAACAGTTTCTTCTCTACCTATTGATTTTTGTCTAACGCTAGTGACCACCCACTGTTTCAGACTGGGAGAGAGAATAATTGTTATATGGGCATCCACATGCATACAGACACACACTCGTACACCTGCTCTCAGAGCGGACACCTTCTGCAGTTTAGTTCTCGTGGAGAGTTATAACAGTGGGTCTCATCTGGACTGGGGCAAGGCTGAGCTTGGGGGATAGGATGCATGGAGGATGGGCTGCCTGGAGTGTACAAAGCGCAGTGAGAAACTTGAGTGTGTGTTTTGGGAAACTGTATAGGGTTCACCAGTGCAAGGAGCTGCATATGGAGGGTACGGTTCCTGTGCTGTTGGGAGGTGATGCTGGCCTGCAAAATAGTTAGAGAGTGAATTATAGATATTCCTGGCTCTTCCCCATCCCCACTTCCCAGCATCTGTACCCACAGCACTGGCTGTGAGAGGATGGTACAGGAGCACTGCCAGAGCATTTGGCTTGCAGAGCAGAGTGTTTCCCACCCTTACAAACTGCTTTGCTGCCATCTCCTTCTTGCAGTGCATTTCCCAGGCTTAGCAGTGCTACCTTATCTGGCAGTTCTGGTATGACCGCTGCCACAGCCTGGCACTGACTTCATGATTTATGCTGCTGTGTCCCTTCCACCTCCTGTTTCCCTCAGCATCCTCGCTCACTGCTCAGGTGCCTCCTCCTCTCTCTCCTATTTTCAGCAACATCCTTAAGGCCGTTCAGGCTTTTCCTCACTGGTTACCTGGCCTGGATGCTGCCTTTAATGCATCATCCCCTTCTACGTCCTGCCCATCCCAGTGGTGTGGGAGGCTTCTCTGCTGCTGCTCTCTTACTCTACCAAAGCAGAAGCCCTGAGATGCCTTTGGGTGAAGTGAGTCTCCCATTCAGCACAGCAGCTTTCTTGTATTTCACATACCTGGTTGTTACACGTTTCTTAATTGCACAGCAGGTCTCTGAAAAAGACACAGGAACATTTACGTGCAGTCACCTCACCCATTGTATGGGGCAGAGTCCTGTGAGGAACTCCAGACTCAGCACTTCTGGAAAGCAGAGCACTTGATTAGTCATCTGGAAAGGACCGAGAGGCCTAAATTTTGGTGTTAAAAATTGCCATATATGTATGTGAAGAATGCAAATCTGAGAAAACCCGAGAATATTTTGAAGACAACAGGCAAGTACC
This sequence comes from Neomorphus geoffroyi, assembly GCA_033558235.1. Classification (NCBI taxonomy): domain Eukaryota; kingdom Metazoa; phylum Chordata; class Aves; order Cuculiformes; family Neomorphidae; genus Neomorphus; species Neomorphus geoffroyi. The sequence goes on along the minus strand of JAUMJM010000005.1, from coordinate 95,331,789 downwards.
TGGTGCCAATAGCTGTAGCCAACAGCAATAGCTCTCTGTTGTCGAGTGCACACTGGCTGCGAAAAATGAGAGATAATGAATGTGCTGTTGTTTGAAAGGGGCAATTCTAGCCCCTATTTCTGAAGAACTGTCACCCACGGTTTTGGTCAGGAAAAGAGGACAAAGCTTTGTTGCACTGAGCGGTGGGGGGGACCAGTGCTAATTCTGGTAGAGCCCCTGTGTGCCCAGTGCCTTAGGAACACAAGCATCTATCCCCAGTTTTGCCTGCACCTCTCTTTGAAACATGAAAGCTGTGCGTCCCTGTGTGCCAGATGGTTTTCTGGAAAGCATCAAGCCAGCCACCACTCTTGGTGTTTGGTTAACAGACCTGTACAAGAAAGTGATTCACAGACTACAGATTTATTGTCAATTTTGTTATGCTTAAGGCAGGCAGTAATTTCAGTTTTCACTGCCATTAGCTAATAATAGTAATTAATTAGTAAATTGTGCCGTTGGGATCTCAGGGTGAACTAACAGGGAAAATGTAAATTAAAAAAAAAAAAAAAGAAAGGCCACTAATGTTTCCTACTGCAATTGAGGGTTTGTGTCTATCCTATCCCTCCAAACTGAATTTCTGAAGAACAACTTACATGGCCCACAGCACTGTCTGGGAAGTGTAGCAAAATGAGAAGGTACAACAAAAAGCATCAGAAAAGGGCTAGGAAATGAAGGGAAAAGTGAAGGAGAGTTGTGTTACTGTGCTAGCAGCTGGAGGAACAGGACTGAAATCTACCGTAGGTGAAGATCCAGCCTTTCCCCTGCCAATGGTGAAAGTCTCCTTTTCTCAAGTGAAGAGTGTGACCTGAGACTCCCTGCTGGCAGCTGCTGCCCCGTGCTCCCTGTGATCGTCTGCTGCATGCCTTCCACTGCACCTGAGCTCCACATTTACCATCCATTTTATAAAGGTCTGAGCTCTCTCTTATAAGGCATTGATGAGTGATTCAAATCTATATTCACATTATTCCTTCCTTTTCAGGATCTGAAAACCTTACATTACACTAGGAGGGGAGGTGTTTTGTTGTTTTGTTTTTTCCCTTGTTTTACTGACTTCCCACTAAGGAAGTTTTGGATCTAACGCTAAGAAAGAAGAAAACACTAATATAAATCTAGGGGTTTCAGTCTAAGGTCATTTTGAACCCTTTATCTGACTACAAAAGAAAATGAGGGAGAAAAGAATTAAAAAATGTGAATTAGGCTGAGTCATTTTCACTATGAATTTGCAGTTTGCAGCTGTCAGAATCAGATCTGCATAGTTCACTATAGCTCAATTTCCTTTCTGAGTTAATAACACATTGAACAAACATACTATACTAGATTCTTTTTTTCTTTCAAATAACCTCACAGAGGATCTGCATTCCTACTATAAAAATGTCTCTATTAGCTTAGGCTATTTATAGAACATCAGAGGGCTGAAAGATAGTTAAAAATTAATCGATTACCATCAAATAACAGACACTAAAATTCAGTGTATGAAATGCCTTCCTCTGCTGAATAAATTAATACCAAGAGAAGAAATGTACGATCCTGATTTACAGGCCGGCCAGATTCAATTTAACACTCTCCAGTGTGGCTCATCAGCATTCAGAGCTGTGTAGCTCAGGTGGTACTTTCAGTAGTTGACCCATCTTACTTGATGGGTAGTGAGAAGGTGATAGGCTTTGCAAGGCGAACATAAGCAGGTGCAGTGTCTAGAGTGTCCAGCTGCAGCTGAAAGACCTTATGTTCCTTTGGAAGGGCCAGCTCCTGGGGTCTGGTACCTGCTGCCATGTTATTCCTCTTGACCTGTCCAAAGGTGGCACTGGGGATTCATACACAGAAGTAACTCTTTCTACAATCGCTGTGTCATGATCTTTTCTTTCTCTTGAAATAATTCAAAGCGGTGGCAGGGGAGTGACACCATCTGTGTGTAGAAGGTAAACAAATGGGGATTACAAAACATGACGATGCTTCCCTTACAGTCTTACTGGCAATAGTGAAATGCTGCTTTGGCCGATACTCTGCGACTACAATCATGTCATAGACTATGAAGAGAAATAAAATGTTTTATGAAACCAGGAATGTAAGTCATTCTTGAGGTCTGATAGGAAACAAAAGAACTTAGCTCCAAGATTGCTGCTTCTGTATCATATCCGAAACAGCGCTTTGTCCCCAAAAGCTTTGTTTCTTCTGTGAGTGCCAGTTGGTCTCATAAAAGATACCGTGTCCCTGTGCAATTTGCCTTTCTACCAAGGCTCAATTTTGAGCAACAGGTTTGGTAGCAGGCAAAACTACCTGGTGTGAGTTTGTCACTTGCAGGTACTGCAAGACTGCTAAGACAGACCAAGCCCAGGGTGCCTTTGACAAAGCACTGATGTGCCTGCACAGCTCAGGTTGATACTAGTTGAGGGATGGCATTTTTTTGGTGACTTTGGGGTACATCTAAATCTGGGGTAGTTTGTTATCCTACCTTTAGAGAAAGTAGCTAATGGATGTTGCAGCCTGATCTAGTGGGAGGTGTCCTTGCCCATGGCAGGGGGGCTCTAGCTGGATGATCTTTAAGGTCCCTTCCAACCCAAACCGTTCTATCATGCTATGATACGATGGACCTCATGTTTTAGACATATTCTACAGGGAAGAAAGAAATTTGATTAAATAAAGAACAGCTTCTAGGACAGGATGGTGAGTTTAACATCTGCCCCTGTTGATTGCTGACAGACTGTAACACACAGCTTACAATGTAGGGGAAGTCTTTATTTCCTCTTTTATTGCCGAATATATGCGTTTCTGAGCAAAGGTGGCATTTTTGCGCGTCAAAACAAAGGTAGAACTGCAGAGCCTTTGAAACATCAAACTCAGATGGAAAATGAGGATTTGGCATGGCTTAATTTGGGCTTTATTAATGCCTTTGGGGGAGAGGGATGGAAGAAAGATTAGGCAGATCAGAGCTTTAAAAGTCATAGATCATGCATTTAATAGCTCTAATTCTTAAATACTTGAAGGGTTTCATAAAGCCATTCTCTTCAAGTGCAAACTCTTTCCCACTTTTGAGTTTGCATCTAGACCTCCCAGGTTCTTAAAAAGAACTTGCAGCTGAAAATCTTTAGACCCTTCCATACAGCAACAATCTTGTGCCAACAATATGTATGCAGCCGGCATCCTTAAAAGGATCCCACGAGGAGTACACATGCACGCATAGACTCATACTTTTATTCCAGGTGCATATTGTGTTATTTTAGATACCCACCAAATGGGATTTAAAGCTGAAAAAAGAGACTTTTTTCCATTCAGTTACATTTTCTGAAGTGCTACAGATTTAGAAAGACTGGATTTAAATGAAGTTACTACTAGATTTTTTAAAAAAATCAATTCTGGTGTTATAAGAAATTGATGGCTAGATTTCAAGGTGAATTTTATCTAAAACTGAAATATTGACTAAGGCAATATTAATATTTTGTTCTGTTTTCTTTCTTGAAAAGTGGCATTTTTCACTCCACTGGATTTTGTCCTTTCCACAATCTTAAAATAATTTATCACATATTTATTTTAAATATTGTAGTCCTATTTTTAAACTGGCAGTACAAAGCAGCAGTTTTTATAGTAGCTATTATATAATATAAGGAGTTTTCTGTAATAAAATCAATATCATAAGATAAATATTCTGAGCTAGAATAATAGCTAGCATAGCTACTGATGATTTTGCCCATCATAATTGTTTTTAGCATGGCTATCCTTTCCACAGTGTGATTTTTCTGATTGTGTTAAACATGAATTAAGGTAAATTCCAGAAGGTAACATAGCCTTGGACACTGTGACCAACGTGGATGAAATAACTGAAAACAGTATGAGAGCATAGTGTAGGGGAAGGATATCAATAAGATATGGAACTCTGAAAATAAATAATTAGGCAGTAAGGGAATGTGAAAGTGGAGGGTCATTTGTGATATTATGGAACTAATAACATTAAATGTCTCCCCCTAGACATTTTCTTCCAGGTTGTTTAAAATCAAGGTGCCAAATAATACAATTTTAGCTGCTTGTACAGTGTGTTCTAAGACCAGGCAGTGCAACACATATTGCTAAGACTGCACCCTTACAGTTACATGGGCTCTAGAAGAGGCTTTTCTACCCTAGTTGTTCATTTGCACCATCCCACCACAGACCACTGTGACCTAATACAAATGTCTTTTGGGCTATCTGATACCTGAAATCACCTGGTTTATAAAAAGGGGATGGGGGGTGTTTCAGCTTTTTCTCTTTTTTTTGTTTTTTGGAGAGTTCAAAGTTAATTTCTGAGTTTAAGGATTATAAATAAAGGGACTTTTAGAAAGTTCTAATCTCAACCAGAAGTTTTTTTTGGGTTACCAAAGGTTGAGTGTTACATCATTTCTAGGGATTTGTGCCAAAGGTACTGGGCCAGATTCTGCCAGAAGAAATATGGCCCAGCAGATGCAGTACTTGGCTTTGCTCTTCAGTGACAGAGAATCTCGACTTCAGTGTTTGAGTGAACTGTGAGAAAATACGATGAACAGCTGTCAACATCTGCAAAGCCCAGCGGAGCTCATTGTCCTCAGGAACAACCTGTTGGATTTGGACACTCAGCATCATTGTTTGGGCTGCAGGGAGTACTGGAGCCAAGAGCCCCATCATCTCATGTTTGGCTGTCGTGCGAGTGGTAGTGATCGCAGGGCAGTGTCTCCTCTTGGCCAGGGTGTGGGTACAGGAGACTTGAGTGGTCAGAGAAAGCAGACACTGACCACCTGGCCTATAATGTATTGAAAAGGCAATTCCAATAACTCATTTTACAAGCAAGTGATCATTTATCCTACTAGCAAAATCTGTTCAACTCTGGTTGTATAGGTTATACAGTAATAAAAGTTCAAGTATCCATAAAATTGCCATTGAACTGTAAATTAATGTGAGGTAAAGTTGTTGCCCAAGGGAATAACCAAGCTTCAGAAAGTTGTGTCCTAAATTAATTAATGCTGAGTTAATCTCTGCCTAGGAAAAGACTGGGTTTATGCTGGTCTTTGGTTGTTTAGCTCAGGGTGTTTGTTTTCAAACAGAAATTGCCGTTGTCATCCCCATCCCTGCTTATTTTAATAGGACTTTGCGAAATCAGAGGAAAACCAAGAAAAATTTATGAATGAGATGACCTATTTATTTTCGTTCTGTGTTTTGTTTTTTTATTTATTGCTACATATCTCAGAATGGATAGATCCAATCCATGCCTGTGCCACTTCAGGCTCCTTGTAATGGTCAAGAGTTTCCTTTTTGCTTAAGCGAAGGTGTAGATTTACACTTCATGGTTGCTGGTCTCCCTGAACGTCATGGCTTGCCTGTCCTCTCTCTAACCCCTCCCTTAAAACCTTTGTTTTGGTTTGGTTTTTTAGTTTCTTCTTCACTGAAAAAAGGAAACCAGTGGTACTTATAAAAAGGTCAGTTTTAATTATTATGGATGAAGATTAATAAAAACAAAAAAGAATTCGGCCCTGTTGCCTTGGGGATCAACTACTTTTCTTAAAAGCTGTGTAAAAAAGCAGTTGGGGTATCCAGAGCTACGTACTGTGCCATTTCCACAACCAAGGAAGCACAGAACATAGAGGACCCGTATAATGAGGTGTACATAAATTGTTTGCAAGTCCTCTGCAATGCTCAAACTGTTGGGGTCTGTTGCAGCACTTGGGAGTGGTTGTTTGTACAGGGCTTCAGAGCTGCCATATAAACCACTGCTCTGTATTACCAGAAGACTGAAAAAGCTATCTCCTAGATCTCCTGCTAACAAGCCTCAGAGATTTGTATTGAGTAGCTGACTCTTCTCTGCTCACAGCAAGAACCTTTCCACAGAGTTTCTATCACTGGCACTGATGCCGGCCTGCCTGCCGGTGCTGTGCTGAACTGACACAATGGCAAACAGCACTTCCCGTCAATTACTAACAAAAAAGAGTCACCATAATTCCCTATCACTGATCAAGCACTCCTAGTCTGCTTGACACAGGATAAGAGCTGAGGCAACTGGAGCAGGACCTCAACCGCACCATTGGTGGCAGCAAATTTGAAAAACAGTTAAAATGTTTTCTGATTGCTCTTCTGCTTTTTACTCCCTTTATTTTTTTCATACAGAGTTGTTTTCAGTAATTTTTCTGATTCCCTTTTGCCTTACCGTCTCTTCCTCCTTCCATTTCACCTTTGCTTTTTAGGTTTCCCCCCCGTTCTTCTCTTTTTCTTTCCTTTCAGTCTCTATTTGTTTCTTCTGCTTCACAGATTGTCTCTCTACTTGGTTTTCTTTTTCCCAGCACTTACTATATTCCTTGTGTTTTCGCAGCTCTAGTGCTAGTTTGTCTGCCAAAGAATAAACTCCTATTTATGGAAAATATATGCAGCTATATGCACTGCTAAAACATCTTCAGACTGTTTGCTCACAGTCATCCTGCAGAGACAGCATGACACTGTTAACACAAGAACTGAACAGTTACCACTACATTTAGCAGAATTAGTGCCAAGTGGCACATAAGCACACACCTATGCAGTGGTACGGTTTCTGCAATGTGCACACGTGGGTCCAGGTTCATCCACCTGGTTCTGTCTTAAATTAAGCAACTTCTTTTCTCATCTGCCAATGAAACAATGAAGTTTGGGTTTATGTGGGAGAATGCCATGGGTTAGGCCTTTAGATAAAATTAGCCTGCTCTTCCACACTGTTCACTTTGCCCAGGAAGGGATAACAATTAGTGTGGGCCAGTGGAAATTCCTGAACTGGGACATCTATGAAATAAAAAAAGATCATTATAATGGGGTGGTCTCATCTTGTGCCACTAGATCGGTGTCCTAAACAGCAGTACTTCATGTATGATACCTCTTAGAACATTGTTAGGTTTTCAGCATTGTTTCTTCCTGAAGTACAGTCAATGAAGGAGGAGAATTTCAAAGGTACAAAGGGTAGTTCTTCCACGGAAAGTCAGTGCAGATTGTGTGTCTAATTCCCATTTGTGTCTTTGAAAACACACATGTCCCTGCTTTGCCCATGGCTTTAAATCTCATGTGCACACAAACACAAGCCCTATGTTCCTGTTCAACCTTCCACACACAATTTAATTTCCTTTCAGTGTCACAGACTTTCTAGGGTAGCTGAAATATGTCAGGGATGTTTTTGTCAAATTGCTGAGACCAGGTTCCTCAGCTCCCATTCTGCACTTCTGGGGTGATCAGATCGTGATGTTAGCAGAGTCGCATAAGAGCTTATTAGCAGCTGTTGCAGACGCTTTCTCTGTGCTCTAAAAACAACAACAAGAACAACAACTCAGCTGGGAAGAGCATATGCAATAGCCTTTTAATCATTGCTTCAACTCACCATGTCATGATGCGTAAGCTTTCTCATCAATGAGGCTAGGAATACAAAACCAGAGAACTTCTTAAATATTTCAAACACCTGCATCCTGTGAAACAAATTTATGCCACCAGATTAAAAAAAAAAAAAAAGAAAGTAAGAAAGAAAAAAAAATCTCTTGGATCAAACGTGTCTCCTTATCAGGACATGAAGGACAGGAACAAAAATACCCTCCTCCTCCATTTCCTCCTCTTCTTTTCCCACCTCAAACTTGAAGATAAAATTCTGTAATCTGACAAGCCCCTGCAAAGTGATAGCTGAGTATTTACAAATGGCACTTTTCGATGCAAGTCTGCAATTAAAAATTTCCCCAACACCAGCGATTTCAAAGCTAGTTAGGCTCTGTCGTCTTTTTGTCGCTATCTGTGCCACCCAGCTTTGCTGTCCTCCTTTATCTGCTGCAGTTGCAAAGCCAACACAAGTGGCCACACAGAGGGGTACATAGGCAACCATGGGATGCAAATGCCAAGCTTTGGAGTCTGTTTATTCAGCAGTGGCAGGAAAGTCTGTCGCTGGTCACTAGGCTGGAGATGTGCCTACAGGCTTCATGCGGGATGCTGTTCAGCTGCCCACTTCATTGCAGTCACAGCGATGAATTTGTTTCCTTTTTTGAGAAGTCACACAATAAGGATGTTGCTAAATCTTTTATGGAGCCCAAAGGCAGGGCTGTCGGTTGATACGTTTGCTGTGGAGGTATGATTTGTACGACCACCAAGTTGCCCCTTGATTCAGAAAATCCAGTGTCTCAAACTTGAGTGCTCTGCAGTCAGTGAGTCGAGTTCAGCAAGGTAAAAGTGGCCAGCAGATGTCTCTCAGGATATTACTTTGCAGAATCACTCTCCCACTGCCTTTTTTTCCTGAAGTTCCAGAAACTGGGCCAGGTGGGTTATGAGAAATGCTGTATCTTACCTCTTTGCCCATCCTCTGTAACTATTACAACCCATAAATACATACATTTATGTTATTGAGTTTTTTAAAGCAACAACTTGAATTAAGGGAATGTTTTACAAAAATTAAAAAAGACAAGGGAAGGCAACCCCTTTGTGTCTTTAAAACATTTCATTATTATTTACAGCCTTTAAGAAAATGAAGCAGTGTCACTCTTGGGGACACACAATATTTTGGATCACTTTTGATTGAGAAAATCATTAACATTGCTGGGATTCTGCTTCATTGTGCATGGGAGAATTGGTAGATGGCAGGAAAAGTATTCGGTTCGCAGGTGCAGATTGTGTTGACATGAGGCAAATCTGCTAATCAAGCTGTACCTGCCGAGCTATGCTGGCAAATTTTTCCTCGGATAGTCTTGGCCCAAGTCTGAGGTTTTTTTGTTAGCTGACTATATATTAGCATCTGTGTTTAGATGGAGCAAGTGCAGCACTGAGGATAAGTGGTTGCTCATGGCACTAAAGGAATTAGTTTTAGAGGTGAAAGTAGAAGCCTGGAGTCCCTTGATCCCAGTCATGTTCACACCAGACCGCTGCACTTTGGCTTGGGTGGGGTTTAAAGCTCACCACATAGGTCATACAGAAAATGTGCACACTATTAGCAGTTTGCTGGAGCTCTCCATTGGCATGATCCATGTCTTTGAGAATACAATAGTTCATCACCAATCCAATCATCTTTCTGTGACTGAGGGGTTTATGCAATTATAAAAAAATGGATGATTTGAATGTTCTATCCCTCTTGTGGAATTATGTTTGGAATTTATCCGATGAGACAGGGAAGGGATTTTGTTTGTTTTGTTTGATCATTTCTTATCACAGAACTTTGTTTGACTCAAACCACAGTGATACAGGCATTCAAAGACCACCTTCAGATGTAATATTGATTTATAAAACAGCAGTGCACAGCTGCTATGTTTCACTGTTGCATACAGAAGGTCTTCAATTCCCAACAAATTACTGGCATTTCTGCCTATTTACAAATTAATGTTTCCTCTGAACCCTGTGCATTTCTTATTATTCTAGTCTGCTTTCTTCAGTTTCTGCTTAGAAACCTTGTGTGAGTGTGTATTATGCAGGGATAGGGCAGCTTTAGAGCATCAGTTAAATTGGAGTTAAATAAAAAAAAAACTAGATCAACTTTTATCCTTAGGCAAGTTATGCACCGAGTGAAATTAAACCACTATATGTACTTGTACATTGAAGAATCAGAGGTGGAGGATGGGTCAGAAACACTAAGATCAAAGTTTTTCTTCTTTGAAAAAAATCTCTTTGAAAAGCCCCCATGCCACCTATTCTGCTTGTTAATGTTTTGACTGGAAGTGTCTGGCAGTGTCATCAGCAGCAGAATATTTTTAAAGACTTTTTTTTTTTATTTTGGAGCTGACTCTAATAGCAAAGCAATGGATCCTTAGCAGCCTCTGTTATATGTCTCTTAAGGGAATATTTTTGTTAATTGCAAATATTTGATTGACAAACATGGGATGCAATTAGTAGGCAGGCACAGTAGGAATGTGCAGTGAACTGGATCTCTGAACCAACAGATCTCAACTCTCTCAGCTTGATCTGAAATAGGCTAGAGCATTTAAACCATATGTTTCCCTCAAACTTTTCCCTGCCTCTGAAAATTCCTTATTTCCCTCAACTAACCTTCTTTCACTCTCTGCACCGAGGGAGCTAATTCATCTACTATGATCATGTCAAATAAAGACAGAAAATTCTGCACAAGCTTCAGACTTATGCTGCTTTTTGACCGTGGCAGTAAAAATTAATGTGGACAAGACTATACATGCCAGTTGTGCCTTACAAAAGCCCTAGGTGAAAGAGAATACAATCTAATTTAACTTTAAACATTTTGAGCTTAATAGTCTATTTAAACAACCCGGTACCATCTGACTACATTTATCAATTATATTCTTTTTATTTATACAGAGTACTGTCTTTTTGGAAAGGCTATAATTAAAACTTATTTAGATAAATTGTGCTCAGATTCTGTGCCACAAGAAGGATTTCAAAGGATTTCAGTGTTTTTATGTGTTCTTTTTCATAAAAAAGGTTACTCTTAAATCTTTAAAAGGAAATAGATTTTCATAATTAGAATAACCTAATTGTAACCGTTTTCACAATTACAGCTAAGAATTGCCAACAGTAGATGCGGTGTGGTCTTTAATCTACCTATCTATGCCCTGGAATAAATACCTTCTGGGTAAGCAATATCTCTTCTCTCATGGAAGGGGTGCTCATTCCCCTACTTTTTATGACAAGGGTCGACAGCAGGACAACTGCCTCTGAGGAATTCATCAGTTCTTTGGGTTTCCTGACGGTTTCTGCTTGCTCTTTGAGATGTCATAATCATCTCTGCAATAGCCCCGTGTGACATCACATGCCAAACATTGTTGAGCTCGGTAAAGAATGAGAAGTAGGAGCTCCGTGGACCTTCAAGTCTTCTGCAGGCAGATCTGTGCTGCACTGTGTGCTTCAACGTCGAGGCACGTGCAGGAGCTCTGCTGGCAAAAGCAGTCCAGTGTGATGGCTCAGAGCCAGGGGGGAGGTCATTTACCCTGCCAAAAAGCTCATTTGCAGCTATCTTGGATAGGTCCACAATCCACTTCAGCATGCAGTGCAGTGCCAGGAAGATACTTTTTACAGCTAAATTGCAATAGTACTTTTCTTAGACACTGAGGAGTACAGACCCCATTTGGCAACTTCTTCCAGTCTGAGTAGGAGTGCTTGGTATAGGCAAAGAAACAGAAGCTAGACCTGTTCTTTTGCATTAGTATTTGTAATGGGGTTTATTGTATTGTCAAGAAGTAATCTGAGGAAAATGGAGAGATTTGGTCTCTCTTCTCTACTATTTTTTGTATGGCATCAACCAGTCTTACCATAACCTAATTTTATTCATGGAAGTCCCAAATCCCTTTCTATCTCTGGCAATACTCATATGAGTAACACGAGTTTGTATGTACCTACATCATCACAGTCCATTAGAGCATACATATTTAAAAAATCGTGTGAAGGAGCTAAGGAAGCTTTGCTCATTTCGGAAGGGCCTGATCCTGAAACATTTACTCCTGCTGGGGACTACTCATGTGATTGAGGCTGACTCACATAAGTGTGGCAAGATCCAGCCTTTAATTTGCAAATCCCAATAACGGTATGTGTTAATCAGACACTTCATCAGTGAAACGAGTGCTAGATCCATAGTAGCTGTATGGTAAAGCTATAAATACAAGCTAGATTTCTTAAAAACTTCCTTGAAGAATTTGGTCCCTAGAAAGGAAAATGTTATCTTGCTGCTGTCTGCATCCCAAATGTAAAATTTCAGATTTGTTGCAAGCAGCCTCTCAGAACTAAGGAAAGTAATTTCCATCTGTAGCATTTCATCCTATATATTTGTAACATTCTCACTGAAGCACTATTTAACAGGGGCATTTGAAAAATACTCTTTTTAGTAGGTTTAATATTATCTATACCTAATGGCAATTAATGAAAGTCCATTGCAAACCCACAAAAATTTAGACAGAGCTTCATGATCGACAAGTTGGGTATAGCAGAGTTATGTTAAATGCTGATCCAGGTGCATGCTTGGACTTGTCAAGGTAGCCCTTAGTGAGGACTGGTCCCCTACAGATAATTCTTTTTCACACCGGAGCCGTTGTTGTGTCTCTCTGTTTAAGTGCTTGACAGAAAATGTCCACAGTTACTGTGCATAATGCATACTGTCAATTTGCAAAATCTCTCTGTGTGATTTTGTTGAAAGAGGGACTTTGTCACAGGTTTTCTGTTCACAGCCTCACAATTTAAATATTAGTGTTTTGTCATGTTAATGTAATTCTCTTAAAATATTTAAATTGTCTTTAATTAATTGAGGAGGGAGATTATCATTGTGGTGAACTTCTAGGCAGTGTGTGGAACAGTACTGGCACCATTTTGGTGAATACAGGTGATGAATGGTGTTGACATGAATGGCTGCAGTTACACAGTGTGCATATACACAAATTATACCACCATGTGTGTTCCTCTGTGTTATGAAAGCCTTTTGTTTATATATACCCAGCTATACATTTACACATTATGTAAATAAACACACATATGCCCGTGCAATTTAATCGAATATATGGCTATGGGTTAAGAGGCATGTTACTCTGATGAAAAACATCTTATGGTACAGAATAAAAATATTTCTGACGTGCTTTTGAGACTCCTGTAGAATTTAAGAAGGAACTGCAGAGATTTCTTTAAGGTAGTGATTCAAATAATTTAATAGGAAGGCACAGTATTCTTCAAAAAGCTCAAGGCTGTTGAATGACAGTCATAGAAAGCCACCAAATTTCATCTTTATTCATCTTCTTTTATTCTTATTCAATTACAAGCTTTTCCACCAATCTTTGGTATATGCAGAATGGAGCATTATGCTGTGAGTTTTGTTTCAAATTGGATACATACTTCTAAGGCAATGTGCAAGAAATTATGCCTGTGGATCAGTCTTTCCAACCACAAATTCCCCCCAGACCAACACAAGCATCTCAGGGTGGAACGAAAAGTTGCCCCTGGTGCATTAAGTTGGCCTTGGGGGCCCAACGTGGCTTTGGTGTGCTGACAGAGAAGCACCAAGGAACAGACTAGTGGTGCATCCTGCCCACTCGTCTAGGTTGTCGCTGTGGCATGCAGTGCCTGGAATGGTCCACGTATGTGGTCTCCCACTGGAGAAGTGCCTTTGGGAGCTGCAGGAAGTAGTGAACCCTCTGCTGAGCCCTAGCAGGAGGGAGCTCTTGCTGGACCTCCATCTGGGGTTGCATTGCATGTGTCGCACCTTCTCGCTGGTCCTTATTTGGGAAAGAGAGGGCCTGTGAGGCACTGATATCTGTTTGTCTCAGTGTAGGGTGCCACAGGCCATGCCGCAAGGTGATGCGTCTCGCTCTGGCAGAGCCCAGATGCATGTGTCTGCCTCACAAAGAAATCTCTTTCGCTTTTTGTTTGTTGTTTTCCCACCCCCCATCTCATGCACTCAGCCGGAGCACCTCTTCTCCAGCTGTTCTGTGACACTGTGCAGCCATCAAACGCTGGAAACCCGGATCAGAGAGCAGCAGTGACAGACTCCCTGGTGTAGGCAGGCCAGGTCCCAAATCTATTGTTCATACGAGAAAGCTCAGCAGAGTGACTTGACAGGTTTTTAAAGCACAGGAGAACTTTATCAGGAAGTTTTGTACCTTTTCTACCCTTTTCCCTCACTCTGCCTCGAGCCAGATGCAAAACGTGTGCCATTTTAGCAATTAACAAAAAGAAGAATATTGCTTCTGAGCACACGTACCCATGGATAATCAGGTGTGTGAGAATCAGCAATCCCTTTGCATGCAAGGGCTTACACTGCGATGCTTTGTAGTATTGCATTCAGACACCGTGTTCTATGCGTCTTTGTTATCGTCGCCTGATAAATAAACAGCCCTAAAATTACAGAACTTATTATGGTAATTGAGTGAAGAAAAGGAAATGCAAACCCTGCCTCACTATCTATTACATTGCCACTGCTAAAGTTGCCTAAACCTGCGCTACTCAAATGATATTGTAATATTAGCCTTCTTTCTTTTTTCACAATGATTGTTTTCTGTCCATCTCAAGCTGGATGTCAGTTCATTTAGATTTACATCAAGTAGTAAATTAAAATAATCACTCAGCAAACACTCTCAGCTCAGTTTTCTCTTTCAGTCAGGAGTTGCGAGAGATGCTTGAAGCATTCAAGCAGAAAATATTGCTGTCTAGATATTTGTCCTCTGGGTGATAAAGGAGGCATTGTCTTGGGACCCACTCAGGCCTCGGAGCTGATAGTAGCTGTGCATCACAGCTGTGAAGTGCGCTTTGTTATGTGTCTGAGGATTAGGGTTCAGGACCTTGTTTTTCTTGAAATACCAGACTGATCAGAGCTGCATATGTTCGGGGGAAAGCAGAGGTCGATGGTTCTCTGTCCACATTTTTACTAGATTATTCTTGGACAGAACTCTGGGAGAATACCCTGCAGCTTAAACCATCCCAAGAGTTTTTCATATTCTGCATTATAACCGTCATGGAAAAAAGGCTGTAGTTTATCTATCTACATTTGAAACAAAAGACCACAGCATCACAGACTCTTTGGGCTTTGGACCAGTGCTGAAACACGCTGAATTTTACTCCTTTGTGTTCCATTTACAGTACAGCTGCCCAATCAAGAAGCACAAAAGCACCTTGATATAATAACCAAATCCAAAGAATGTCTGGCCCTAAGGACAGCACGATCTTCAGACCGACAGCTAATCTTAAAGCAAGGGTAGTACTGGGGTGATGTACAGAACAAGGAGGGGGGTAACAAAAAAAAAAAAAGCTGTTCTATATCTCTAAGTTGTCTTTCAGAAAAAGAGAATGTAGATTTTTTCCTATTTAAAAAATTAATCTGCATCCTCTTTCCCAAAGTAAGGAAAAAAAAATGCCCAAACAACAAAAAAGTGTTTATTTCGACAAGTAAGATATGCACCGAAGCACTCGTAGCGTAGATGCTGTCATGAATTAAGGTAATACTGCCATTCCAGTGAGTGTAAGTCTGAGCACTGGCTGCAGGGTCTGGGTGCTATCTGCTCAGCCTCTGAAGCAGCCTTGTCTTTGTTGCAGCACAATATGGGAGTATGTGGAATTGAGGATTTGGGGCCAAACTGTCTCTTCACTTATGTTGCTGTGATACCGCAAAAGCTAACTGGATTTTACTGATAAACAAAGAACTAGATGTGGATAAGTGACTCTCCTGTTGCAAATGAATGTACGTATATACATTGCAAAATCAACTTTTACTTTCTGTCTGAATCCACCCATTCCAGAATGGGGCCCTGATCAATACACAGAATATTGCCTTTGAAATCATTAATATTAATCGCGTAACCCCACTGATGGGATGGCAGTGAGAACAACATTTTGGACATAGATGAAATAATGCCTAAGGATTCATTCCTGGCATTTCCCTGCTTGAAAATGTGTCAGTGGGCACAACTTTTAACCTCATCATATTTCTGCACAAATTCTGAGAGCCACCCATATATCTTTACTTTTAAAACTAGGCCAGCATGGTCAATGGTTCCTTCTGAAATGCAGAATATGGAGCTACATACTAACATTGTCTGGGCTTAAGCCTCAGGTCTGGAATTGCTTCCCTCTCACAGAGTAGGACATCTGCTCCACCTCTCTGGAACTAGGGGAAAGGCCAGAGTGAAGTCTGCAAAGTGAAGCCTGGCTGTCGTCTTTGCTCTAAGTTCTTCCCATTCAGCCTTCCTCCTCAGAGCCATCCCTGCCCGGCATTTGGCCTGCACATCCCTACCATGGCTCCTCCTTCGGTCAGTGGGGTAGCTCAGGTGTTCCTCGCTCTGTGGAAAGGTGAGCTTGGAGTTGTGCCAAGGCATCCTGGAGGTCATTTGAGACATTAGTCTGAGCTTAGTGGACTTGATGAATGGTGTGGGGTTTCCATTGTGACAGGGCACCAGCTCAGGCTCAGCTGTAGACCAAACAGCCCCTGAACATCCTCTTACCCGTCCAGTCTTTTTATGGATATCATTGCCATTCAGAAGAGACTCTTGACAATTTTCAGTATAGGAGGACTTGGCAAGAATGATCCAGAAGTGTTTTTCCTGCCTAGACAGACTGTTTTCCAAGTGATAAAAACGAGTAGGTTTTTCGACTGAATAGCCTCAGTCAGAGATCAACCGGTGTAATTATTGTTTGAATTAAGCTGTGGGCTTCAGATATAGTTAGTCATTTCTGTTCTCATCCTCTGTATTGCGAAAAGTCCTCCAGCTCTACTGTACTGCCGTGCACGTCTTCTGAGGGCCCATGCTGGAGAAAGGATGTGCTTGGGCCAAAGCTGTGCCGTGGGGGGAGGTACATGGGGGAAAATGATTTCTTGTTAGTTTTCTGTCTGCATGGCAGAACTGATTTGCTGTGTTTGTGCATTTCTGCCTACAGAAAGCTGGCATCGCATTAAGGTATTTATTACTGGAGATATGCTAATAGCAAACTTTCAAAAAATTCATAGACTAGCAGCCAGTGTCTCATTTGTTCATAAGTAATCTTTTACATGTAGGTATTTTCCTTCACTTCTGCTTCCTCCCTTATTAGAAATGACCATCGGGTACTGACCTCTGCTTTTGTGCTCATAGAAATCCTCACTGTTTAATTTGTCCTCTGGCTTTTTTTTTTTTTTTTCTCCTCACTAAGATTTTTAAATGCATTTTTGTTTTCTTTTACAATGCTTTGAAAAGGTTTGGTTTATCCTTCCTCACTCATGTCAGCATAGCTATCTATCAGTCCTTTTTTCTCCTTGGGCTGTTACTGCTGATGGGGTTCTTTTATTATGATGTTTACCATGCATTTTCCCCCTTCTTTCCTAGAACAATTTTACTTTTTTTTTTTTGTCTATTTCATACTTCTTTTCTTCTTCCTATATCCTGGCAAAACATATAAGAGGTGCTAGTTACTTTTTCTCTCTAATCCTCATCCACAGCCCTCAGTTCTGCTTCCCTTTGCCCTGCAGAGACCGATATCTCTGGTGATGCTTTCCCAATGCCCCTGGGCTTGGCCCCATTCCCTCCCTTCTGTACCTTTGCTCTCCTCTGGTCTGTCACACTCTGTAAACAGCATGACACAAGCACCGTGCACAGAGTGAAAGAGCTGTGCAGGGAGGCAGAGCACTGTGACACAATGGCCTGAGCTGCTCGTACTGCCTGAACGCCGCCAGCGATACAACACTGGTCAAGGAAGGACACTGGAGAACAGCAAGAGCATCCCTTTTCGGCTAGGTCTGCCCCACTAAAGTCAGGGAGCCCTCTGAAGTCTTTTCTGGAATTTTTAGCTAAAAACACAGATGAGGCTCCTCTCTCAAAGCTGGACAAGAGAAAGGGGAATTCCCTTGTTGATTATGTTAAAAAAAAAGACAACTTCCTGAATGAAAGATAAAGAAAACGTGCTGGAGCAGAAGACATTTAACAGCCTACAGCTCCTTATGTGAACTCGCATTGCTGAAGAGAGTTGGCGGCAGAGATGTGAAATCTTCTCCTGCTGGTATCTATTCCCTCTGCTTGAATGAAGGAGACACAGGGGCCAGGATAATTCAGGGTAAGGTATTTTGCAGGTGTAAACTGACATACCAGTAACTACGTTATCTTTGTGGATTTAGATGAGCTGAAAATCAGGTTTCAGAGTTTAATCTGATTGGAATTCTTCATGGAAAAATGTACAAGCATTCACACAAGCAAGCATACTGTGATGCTTGCTGAAGATGTTCGAAGCATACATAATTTTCTAGGTATCTCAATACCAATATGAATGTGGAATTGCTGAAATTATCAAAATATTGACATAAAACCCTATGCAAAATCAGACACTTTTGTTTGTGAGTGGTGTGACTTCGTTTTTTTTTCCTGCTGTCACCAATCGCTGCAATCAGGGCTTAGCATAAAGCCAGGCACTGGAAGGGGGAATTCCCCTAGTTCTTTGCAATGAAAAAAAAAGAAGAAAACAAACAGAAAAAAGAGATCATTTCCTGACTGCAGGAAAAGGACTACTGGGGTAGAAGGTTACCAAGGCCTCCGGCTCCTTATGTGTAGCTGAAGAGAGTATTCAGAGAGTTCAAATACAAGTAGGAGATCTCCAGGTGCAGGAAACAAGCAACTTAGAATGAGCTGAGAGAATTAAACATAGAGCAGAAGGGCAGTTACCCTGTGTGCACCCATTCCTGGCAAGAGTAGTGTACAACAAATTCTTGAAAGAGACATCTTACAAAAGCTTCATTAGAACTTCTTGCTAATTTGTGAAATGTCAGGAATGGCAATATTATTTTCCACTCAGCTGTTGGGATCTCTGTGCGTATGTTTGGTTAGATGGTACCTTCTGACAATGCAAGCAGTCCATGGTAAAGTCTTGGTATGGTGCCTGGCAGAAAGATGTTGCTTCAGCATAAATGAATTAAATTTGTAATGTCTTTATTATGTAACACAATCAGTATTGTGGCTGCTGCTGTGAAACATGAAGAATTACACCTGTTTTCTGCTGTAATTGGATTGGATTGACATCGGGATAATCCATTCCTAGTGTCTTCCTGATGGAGATGGCCTGAGATCCACAAAGGATCTTAGAAGTACTTGTTCTAGTTCAATGTTAGGAAACACTAGAAGTATGCAAAATGTAGGCAAGCCGAAGTGCATTGCATTTCCTCCCTCTAACAACATAAATATTATCTTGATTTTTTTCTACAGCTTTCTTGGTGATGGCGGGATCACGTGATGGGTTCGCTTTTGCATACGAAGTCATCCCTTTTCTGAGCAGCACCATGCATATTCTGTACTAAAACGGTAGCTGAAAAGGCAGAGTTGGCTGCAACTGCTACCTGGAAATCCAGAGGCTGTTATCTTCCTTATTTCATCTGTTGCTAGTCAGCTGGAAAGCACAATGACCTATGAGTAATGTGGTCATCTCAGACTCATGCTGATAAAACCTTTACACTACCACCTCTTGCCATCTCTCCCTTTCTATTTCTCTGAGATGTTCTGATCCAATCTTGACTTGCTTTGAGGTAGGGCATTCTGTCTTAATGCCCTACCCCCCCCCCTCGGAGAGTCAGAAAGAAATGATTTTGAGTTGGGTTTTTTTGTTGGGTTTTGCCTGATAGACTTGTCTGCAGAGCTTCTATACCAGTGAGAAAGTCTATGACTCCATGGCCATAACCCAGGGGCCCTTTTGGACAATGTTCCTCTCAATTAGTGGCTGCTATTGAAGGCATAGCAGAAGAATTTCCAAATCCCAGAATATCAGTTTAGTCTTATGGGCAGCGAACCATCAAGTGTAACTTAGAGCAACATAGAGCTAGAAGACAGCAAAGCTCAGTTGTTCTGTGCTCTCTCCACCTTCTTCACAACGCTGCCTGTATCCATTGGGCAGTTCACTTGGCATATTTGTAATCCTCTATGCTGGCTTGTGCCACTAATGACTGTTTCTTATTTATTCCTTACAGATCAGCCTGGTGGATTTTATGATGGATTTCTACAGCGAGGACAACTGTCTGTGGATTTCCAGGTAATTGCCATTTCTTTTGCTTTTTTCATGAGCTGCTCTAGATATTGTAACCTTTTCTTTGATTTTAAGCTGCAATCTTCTCTCCTTACCCTCTACATTTGTTACCTCATGATCAGACTGTTGTCCTAAGTTGCATCTTAGAGCTTATTTGAAAGGTAAAGCAAATGGTGTTCCATCTACCCAGTCAGTGTCTAGTTCTTCTGTCCCACTAGAAGTGTTTGAAAAGAAACTTGCAAACTGGGTAGTCATATGGGAGAGGATTTACTTCATTTTTATAAGGGCATAAAATAATAATAAATAAAGGTTGAACTAGATGAAGAACTGTCTGTCTGTCTGTCTGATCCTGCCTTAACTATGGTTAATGGAGGAACTGAATGGCAAGGCAATTTACTTGTCCTGAGAGAAACACTTATTTTTTTATCTGGACACAGCCCTCACCTATTCCTCACCTTTATGCAGGGCTGAGATTTACTTTGCATTTTTGTAGTAGGTTTTAAAATGTTTCATGCTTACATTAACTTCATTCCTTTGTTTGAGAAACTCAAAATTAAAGTGAGCACGTGCTACAGTGGGGACCTACAAAAGAGCATTACATGCAATGATTTGAGGACTACCATATCACGAACACACTAAGCCCCAGTCCTTCTGTCATACCAAGCCCATGGCAGTAGCTTTGTCAGCTGCATGATGAGGTTGTTCAAGGCACAACTTTAGTGAGTCAGATAAAGCAAAATGTTTTTCGGTTTGGCACTCTGCCATCCTAGTTATGATGTTGGTATTGTAAGCTCTTTGGGGCAGGTACTGCGGCTTTCCGTATGTCTTGAGTAACTTCAAGATTATGAGTAGCATTCTGTGAACCAAAGCTAATAAATCAAAGCTAGCTTTTTCTCATGTGCTTCAAAACCTACTCCATTTTGGAACGAGAAAACCACGTACAGCTCACTGCAGGCTTTGTCAAATTATTCCTCCCCTTCACACTTGGACTCTTCTTCATTTTCCACACACTTAATACTCACCCAGCTCCTTTCTGTAACTGGCAGCTGATCCAATTACACACTAGAGGTAGAAATACTGAAGTCTTACAGTTCAAATGTGGAATGATATGCATAGTCACTTTGTCACTCAAATCCTTTAAAAAAAAAAAAAAAAGAAAGAAAAATCAGACTAGCTGGCCATAATTAAGGGCAGAAAATAGAGCACACTCGTAATATCTCTGTGGTTTGCCAATACAGGGATGTCACAAGTAACAATCAGGAAACCAGAGCCATGTGGCTTCCCAGATAAAAACACGGACTTCGTACTTCTGGGGCTACAGTTCAAATCCGGCTTAAGGTTCTAGATTAAATGAGACCCGAGACCCTTAACCTATGCCAGAACACGTGATCCCTCCAGGGCAGAGCTGAGATTATTGGCAGATCACTGTGATGAAACTTGTGTTCTGTTGCCTTCAACACACTTAATGGTATAAACAAAGGACTTAAGATCTAATCCCTTCCCCAAAGTCAAGAAGCCAGAAGTTTATGGGTACCAGCACCCAGATACAGAGACAAGGAACTAGGAAAACCATAATTATCAGAGGGTATGAATATAGGCAGAGTTGGGTCACTGTACTGTAGGTCTCGCTGCAATGAGGTACTTCATGGTAATGGACTCATCTGCGGCTCACAGGCAGTGGCATCTCAAAGGCAGGCTAAATCTGGGGTCAGACGGATGGTGCTGTGTTCTGCCTGAGGTGTTTTCTGGGCTCCCTGAGTCACTTTCCATTGCATTAACAGTCCAAAGCTGCAGCCACAGTCAGATGTGGGATCTCAATGGCACCATTAGCATGTGCATCTCTTGGACTTAGATCACCTATGCAAAGTTGTGCCAAGAGAGAACTTGTTCTTTATTAGAAAGGATCCCAGTCACTTACTACGGATAATAACGAATGTCCGATAATAACGAGCCACTTTGAATTAGATGTAAAGCTAGGATATCAGACATCAAGTAGCTAACAGATACTCCTTGCTTCCACTGTTGGCATCTGACTGCTGTGTGTGTAGCAGACCTCTATGCCTGGTTCCAGAATTACATTTTTTGAGACTTCTGGTTCAGATTCTCAGCTGGATTTTTGTTCAGAGTTCTGCTCAGAGAGCAGTTTTCATTCAGCAGAGCACATTTGTAAAAATACACAGCAGTAGCAAAGGATCTACCACTGTACCAAAAATATAGGAACCTTCAAAGCCTCCAAGCTCCTCCAGCTCCTACCAGAGAGCTAAAGCTGAGAATCCCATATGACAAAAAACAAGCAATAATTAAAAATCCCTACCTAGCCCAAAGAATTCCTTTGTTCAAGGTTTGTCTTTGCCTACTTGTAAATTATTTCATTTTTGGTTGTTCTTTAGCTCAGTAATCTGAGCTTGGGAATAGAGAAGTCTGAAAGCAGGGTTACTGTGAAACAAAACACCTGTCTTTCAGTCAAGACTAAATTGACAAGCAACAATTTAGTTGTCTAAACTCAGAGCTTTCAGGTTTTCAGGCTACATAAATGTCAAGATGCCGAGGTAGGGCTCAAAGGTGAGCGACAGTGTAGGCAAATATATGTTGGATCTTCAATTATCCAGACCCTGATAACTCTCAGTTACCTGAAGTTTAAGCATGTCTTCCCCCACTCTTAGTTTCTACATTTTTCTGTAAAATCCCTTCACACTGAATCACCTATGTCTTTGCCCAGCATAGCCTGTAATGTCTCCTGAGGAGCTTAGCGTATCTGCCAGATCACAGCATGAACAACCCCTTTCTGATGAAGCCTGTAATTATCCCTTCATGTTACCTGTTACATTTGTATAGAGGTATTAAAATAAATAAAACATTGTTTTCATCTTTGTTGTCTCCAGCTACATTCCACTTCTCCATAGGACGGGTGTCACTGAGGCAACTTTCATCCTAATGCAGAGTGTACGTGCCTTGAAACACCACTCCTTAATGATTCGTTGTAGGGAGGTTGTATCCTCCAATTCACAGCCAGAAGATAGGATGGACTTCGCTAGTTAGCAGAATTCACCATCAGTAGGTTGGATTTCATGGAACAAGTTCTTCCCTGCATTGCTCTCCTGTAACATCTTTGACATTGACTTATATCCAGGAGTCAAATATGCCTTGATTTCTATAGTTTTGGAGCTTAAAAGCTGCTGAAATCCAAATCAAGACCCTCAGAGAAATTTTGCTTTCCACGTTCCTGGCTTCAACACTTTTTTTTCAATACATCCCAGTTACTTTTGGGGGATTTTGTTGTGATTTGATTTCAGAGAGGTAGCAGTTCACATTTACAGGTCCCTGCACCAGCTATAGAACTAAATCAAAAAGTTTTGGATGGCAGAAGAAAATGTCTGGCAGGATAGTATGTGAGGCCTCTTCACATCCTTTATATTTTCTGGCCTTTTATTCACCCCATTCCTGACTTACATTTGCCACTTTAAGTTTCTTCCAGTGCTTTCTAGTATCTTCTGTTCTCTCTGTGGCAAACAAGTGGTGAAGGGAGTCCGTCTCCTTTTCTCCTTGCTTTTCAGCAAGCATTTTCCTCTTTATCCTTCAGGGGAGGAATCTGAAACAGAATGAGGATAGGAGATTTTTGTTTCATCCCCAACAGCAAGGACTCTAGGGAAAAGAGCATCTGAATAAGCCAGTATGATGGGCAGACCATTCTGAAAAATGAGAGGTGGCATACGCTAATCTGTGCCACGGTCCCTTTTCAGATAAATGTTCATTAGTGGCACTGTGGGATAAAAGCTGCTGTACAAGTGTTACCTGCTCTGCACTGGAGGATTTTTTTGATAGAATGAAGCCCCTGAACAATAAACTGGCCTCCATACAGAATAATAAGGGCATTTCTGGCCAGGTCAGGCAATGTCTGCCTTCCCCTTAGCTGAAGGCAAAGAGCTTGATCTTACCAGAACAAATGCCATAAGACATGGAGGATCCTGTATTGCACAAGAAAATAAAATCCTTTTTTCCATTGAAAGCAGAATCGCACAAGTGAACTAGAAGGCAAAATGCAATCCAGTTTCATCTGTTGCTTTGACTGGGAATGGGAAGAAAAGAAAACTAAACGGGGATATTAAATTGTAAGTTTTATGGGTAAAAAGAAATCTCATTCTCCCGACAGCGAGCTAATAGTGCGAAGTATAGCAACAGAAGACAGACCAGACGGTGCCCGTTTCAGTATTTAGGAAGTTCTTGTGTCTTAGGTGTTCCACGGCCATCAAAATTTCAAATAAATTAAAGTTACATTTTAATTGAATTAGACAATGAGACCAATTTAAACATTAGTAAACAGATGCAATTTTGCGCAATGCTTTAAATTACGTTTCTCACATATGCATTTAATTTAAATTTATTGAGATGGTTATTTATGTTAATAAAATAATTAAAAGCAGTTATTTAAGAGTAACTATGAAATAGCTGTGTAACTACCTATATTAATAAGACAGTTAGTTAAAGGATAATGTCTATTGCTTTATAGTGTAATTGCAATAAACAGCTGCTGAGTTTGATTAAGAGCTGAAGTGGAGCTAAAGTGTTTGAGCAATCTCAAAAGCTATTTGTTGTAAGTGTACTACAAAGCAAAAGCGATTATTCCTATTATACAAAACACCATAGCATAAACATTAAAATATAACTCCTTAGTAGGATGCTTTTTTCTTGAGTTATTCAAGCATCTCTCCGTGAATGGCGGGGCTAGAGAAGGCAAGATGGGGTTTTAGTGGAGGAGAGACTTGGAGGGGCAATAATTTTTTTGAGCACGGTTTTGTTCATCCCCAGAGTCACCCCAGTGTGAGA
Source organism: Neomorphus geoffroyi (assembly GCA_033558235.1). NCBI lineage: Eukaryota > Metazoa > Chordata > Aves > Cuculiformes > Neomorphidae > Neomorphus > Neomorphus geoffroyi. The sequence continues at coordinate 95,307,543 of JAUMJM010000005.1, read as the reverse complement.
GTACACCTAAGTGCCAGGAAGGGCACAGTCTGTGCTTGTGAGCTGTGTTTTTTTCATGGGTGGCATCATTTGAAAATCTCTAGCTGGATCCCTTTCAAATTTTATAGAAAAATTTCAACCTTAGACCCAGATCTGAGTTAGGAATTCCTTCAGCTTTTTGTTGGCGTATAGAAAGAGAGTTGAGCACATAGTAAAAATCCTCCTGCAACTTTGTCTATGAAATGGCTGCTGCTTCTCCATAACTCCATCATTAACACATGAAGCAGACACTTCCTGGTCCCCAAGCGTATCCTGCTTTATGACACTGACACGTACCTAAACCACAGACCATTAATTTCAGTGGGATCAAGTAAGCAAATAGGCTTTACTTGTATTGCTGTTGTTATTTACAGACTCCGTGTTCTTCTGCTTCTGGGCAGTGGACTCACACATAAGACATTTGACTTTAAAATTTCTGCTATATTAGAGTCCCACAAGTTTTGTAGCAAGTCAGGAAAGAGCTGCTTAATTACTTAAAAGCTGTTTTATTTCACCCTTTATTTGAGAGCAACTATGAATGGTGAACTCTGACACATTGATTGAGGCACAAATGGGGATGAGTAGTCAGCTCCCTTTTGCTGCTCCTAGTTCATGCACGTCTGTCGCTGTATTAACAGTGAAAATCTCACAGAGACCAAAAGTGCTATGAAATGCTGCCAAGCAATATTTTACCAATAGAGATCTTGCATATTTATGGTTTTTTCTAATGAACTAGGTTAGCCAACTCCTAGATTAAGGGTTTTTTTGAGGGAAGAACATGTCCTGGGTATCCTTCCTGAGGTCCTTCTCAAACTACTGGCACTTGGGAATCTCTCAAGCAAGTTCTGACTTCCAGCCACAACCAAACATCCATGGGAAAGGAGAGTGAATCTGTGCTGTGAACCAAGCTCAGGTTCCAAATGTACCGAAGTCCATTTAACCAAAACCCAGCAATTCATTTGCATCAAGGTTCTAAGAGTTTCACATAAAAGTGTAAAAGAAAAAAAAAATGTTACCAGTAAAGCCTATAGTAGTTTCCTTCCACACAATCTATCCTGAGATAACGTATCTTAAGCTAACCAGTCATTTATAAAATTTTGAAAAAGCTGACAGGAAAAAGTGACTTTGCAAAGTCCGATGCTCAGTGATTAATCCAAGCGCCAGTTCGCTACTAATCTTCTGAGGAATGGCTTTGCTTCTGGATTATTAAGGAAGCAGGCGTACAGGTGGCTGGGTACCGAGGGGGTGAGTGTATGCACGTGCACATTTGCAGGCAGACAGGTAGGTCAGATTCCTCTCCATGAGAGCATTGCTGCTGCTAAGATCTTCCCAAATAATCTCTGTTGGTGGCTGAAATGGAGCACAGGACCTATTCTGCTCTGATGGCTCCTACCTCAGGAGGAGCTTAGGCAATGGCAGAAAAGCCCACCCAGTGTACTTGTCTTGTTAAGCTTCTGGGGCTCTCAGGCCTTCCTAACTCTGCCCTGGGGAAAAAATGTGTAACAATGGATAAAAGACTTGGGCCTCCCAGCTTAGTTACAAAGGATTCTCTTCACTCATCCTCTTAGTGAGAAATCCAGTTGAATGCTTTTTGAAATGTTTCAAATATTAAAAATAAAATAAATCTTCTTATTCTGTTCCCTGGCGAGATTCTTGACTGCAGTGCCATGTTGTCATACACGTCAGGTCCTTTAAAATGTTGAAAGGACCCCCTTCAGTGATGTGGCTGCAGCCACACGCACGGAGAAAAGGTTATTCAATTCTTTGTGTTCCTTCAAAAAGTTACAGGAAAAAAAAAACAATGAGCCTTGAGAAAGGGAAGATACAGTGGTTATTAAAATAATTTGGTGTCAAGCTGAAGAACGCTCACTGCTACTACCTGGCTTGGTTGGAATCCATTTTGGAAAAGAGCTAGAGTAGGTTTATTTGTTCCAGCTAGAGAGAGGAGACTATTACTGTTCCACCTGGGCATATGAATCATTGCAGTTTGTTGCTCGTAACAGTTACTGCAGAAAATACTTGGCAAATCAGTCATGAAAAGAACCAAACACTGTTTTCAGCTGACTGAGAAACTGGTTTGCCTTCCATTTCCCTCTCTCCTGAAATGTTATCTGCTCTTTTCCTTTAGTGACAAAGTCAGCCTAGAGATGCTCTACATCCTCTTTGCACAGGGTTTTCAACACAGTAGGGTCAAGATGCTTCAAGAAACTCTGAGGTCTCTTATAATCGGAAAGAGTTAGAGAAATGAAAGCTGTCTATGTGTGCCATCATCAAGGGAATCAAATGACTCTATTACTCATGGTCGCAGAATTCAATTTTCCTTGCATAGAAATCTTTGACCAAACACATCGTTGTCATTGCTTTGTAAAGAAAATTTCTACATGGGAAGCTCTTGGAAGCAGCAAAAAGATTTGTTCTCTCTGACTTGTAGTCTCTATCCCCTGCCAATGAGCTGTTGAATATTCAGCATCACCTGATTTTAAACTCTTTCTTTCTAGTCTTTGGTGTTTCTCAGTTGTATCAGAGATCATGCTGGTGTGTTCCTATACCACCTTCAGTTAGAGCACGAGAGCCTGAATTTCTTAACAGTAGGGTTTTTTCACTAAAGTATATGTTTAGATTCATGTAATAAACATCCACTTGCCTTGTTAGATTTTTGTTGTTTATTTGGGTTTGGGTTGGGGTTTTTTGACATCTTGCTATCTCTGAATTAACTTCGGTTCATCATTCAAGGAAATAAACAGCACCATTTCTTATTATTCATGCTATCAGAGAGTGTATTCCAAGCCCATACATATCCTCCAGCTTGTTAAATAATTCTTTATCCTTTAAGAAATTCCCATTAATCTCTGACCAAGAAGAGCAATAATAGGTTAGTTAGTCATCATATATAAAAATCTGAATCATTTTTACAAGTATCTTTAATGGCTTCCATTAATTACGTGTCTTCATAAAAAAGCTACCCCTCTCAAACACAGCATCCTTTCATTCTTCAAGAGGATCTTAGTTCTGAAATAACAGAAATTAAGGCACTGATGCTTTGTTTGGGCAAATTAAGCAGAAAAAATACTCACACAGCTCAAGCAGAAGGTACAGGAATCATGTGTTCTATTAACTCATCAAGTACCTTGTGGAATATTAGCAGAATTTTACAAGTCAACACAGTGGACTATTGTGATTAGTGTTACACTGACAGCAAAATATTCCGTGTGGACTGCGTTGTGATTTTAGATGCAGCCTGGATGAAGATGAGGCATCTCTCTCGCTGTTCCTGGCTTTACCCTAACGTCCTTGGCTCAGGTTTCATAGTGGTTGCATGGTCAGCTTGAAAGGGGTTGTTGCCCAAGGGCACAGTGCACCTTTCTCGTCCCACCTTTACCTGCTTATGCCTGCCTGCCCTGCTGTGAGGAGTGTTGTATTTCCATGTGCTCAGCAGCATCGGGGGGCATTTTTAGGGTCAGATGATGTTTTAGCCTAATTAATTCTCTGATCAAATGCACATCTTTGAGTGGGCAAAAATGGTCCCATCAGGACTGGAAAGGTAGGCAGGACCAGACCTTTCAAGGATAGCTCAGACTTCTGGCAGATTACAGTGCCCATAAAACCACAGCCAGGATCATTATGTCGTTCGTTCGTTTTTTTTCTTGCTCTTTGTTAAGTATTAGTTTGCTACCTTAAATATGCAATAAAAAGCAACATTTGCTGCCCTACCATCAGAGCTGCACTGGACAATGTTTTCAAAACTTTCTAAAAGGCCTCTCCTCTGTGTCCATCTGTCTTCCTCTGAAGTCACCAGAGACCCTGAGTAACGTATAAAAACTTTCAAAGTCAAATGTAAAACAGAGGCAGCCTATAACCCTTCATGGCCTCTTTAAACCCTTACACAGTCCATAGGCTGAGAAACACTAAAAAAGGAAGGATAGTACTGAAGCCTCTTCCTCCCCTGTTTTATTTCAGGTCATGTAACTTTACTCACTCTTGTGGAAAGCCTGAGGTGCTCCAGGAGGGGTTTAAAGAAGAGATCTTCCTCTCCTGTTCAGGTGAATAGTCATGAATTAGACTCTTGAGAGACTAACACATTATAAATACATAAGCTAATGTTTTGATTACACATACTGTTAAAAGATGCTAAAAATACTTCTACTACAGTTAGTGCTGGATTTTTATGTATTTACTTATTTATCATAATTTCTCCTTTATCTTATTTTCTCCTTCCATGAGAAGCGAAGACTATCAATAGATAAGGGAGATAATTTTGTGTTTTTGTATGCAGTATGAGTCCAGAACTTGGCCAAGACCCAGATCTATTGTGGCAAGAAAGTAATAGATGAACTAACTAGGGACCCAGACTCTCTGGCTAGCATCCAAGAAACATTAAAAAAAACGTAGTTCTGCACATAACAAGTAGGAAGATGCATGCAAATGTTGATGTCTTATTGAAAACTGTTAACTTATTAATATGTTGGGTTTATAGACATGCATTTGGATTTTTAAAACCTGCTGTCTAAGTTCATGCCCTGAAAGTACCTGCTTAACTATATGACTGAAATAATATTTAAAGCAGTGCCACATTGGCGAGGTAGTTCTGAAGAAAATGATACTTCTGGATTCCTAGGGCTTAACTGTTTCTTTTGGGAGCATCGGCTCTGAGGTACTGGCAATGGTCCAGTTCACTGAGCAATGGTCCCACTTCGTTTATTTGCCGTCTTCCCTACCTAGAAAAAAGCAAGTCATGCTTATGACCCTTTGTTTCTTGTCATACAGGTGGGAGAGCTCCCTGTCTATAGGTGCCTGTGAAAGATGCGGGTTAAGAGTTTTGTGCAGTGCCCAGAGATCTCCTAAAGCCTTTTAGAAGGAAGTTCGTAAGAGCATTAGAGACTGAGGATCATTGCCTAATAGAAGATTTAGGATAACAGTGATGCCAATGCCTAGAATGAATCTTATTCCTGTGGGCCTTCTAATGGGTGCAAAATATGGGCTCATATTACCCCATCCACATTGCTTGTGACTTCCAAGTCTGGAGAGCATTATAGTTGTTCATGTAGGACTGCTTTGTCATCTAATCCCGGTAAGATAGAAGAAACTATTCAGTCGTGTGTCTCGCAGACAGTCAATCCACTGAGCAAAGCATCTGTGCTTACACATAGCTACAGGCTGGAAGAATAGATGAGGAAAGATGCTCAAGTCTCTATTTCTGTGTGTATTTATATGTGAGCCAACTGCAATCCAGCTCTTAGTTAATGTCATGCAACTTGTTGTAATAGAACACCAAAAGGTTTTTATTTTCATGGCCAAAGGTGTCCTCGCCATTTTCCATGTTGATCTGAACATTCAGAAGGGTTTTTTATTACACACACTCAGCCGCGTGTGCAAAGAACTGTACAGAAGCAAACATGCTTGAAAAGCAGGTGAGCTCCAGTTGAGACAGTTTATATGGAGCAGACAGTGCTTTCCTGTGAAACAATACAAGAATCTGAAATTATAATTTCTTTCTACTGCAGAAATAAGCAAACAGGTTCAGTGATTGCACTTCATTCACAACCATAACTATCATCACTGACATGACTAGAAGTGTCAAATACCTGGGGTTTATGCTTTTATAGTAGTATCTTATCTCTTTCCCTCTAGAATTATTATTTTTTAGTAGGGAATAGCTTAATGTTAGGGATAACAGGTGAATGGTGGGACTTGGTTTTCAATTTTTTTTTACCTGACCTTACCCTCTTATTCCCGTCTCGTTCATGCTTCGAGCTTTGTTTGAGCTGGAGGACCAGTTTCATGGTTGTTGTTGTACTAAGTGAGCCTGCTAATACAGTGGGTTTTTTTCAAATCTCTCAACTCTAATTGTTGCATGCAAATTGTTTAATAAATAATGTTGGACAGGAAAAAAAAGAATAGATATTAATTAAGAAAAGGATTTAGGCTGACTCAGTCTCATACATGAGACAAAAGGTTAAGTAAATGCCAAGGCCGCTATGCCTCTTCAAACAATGAATATTAGTTTTAGAATCATTAATGTCTGCTTAGAAAACAGAGTCATACTGGAGACTTGTATGCCAAAATAACCAAGGCCAGGGCTATTTCTTTTCAATCTGAAGTTAAATTATTCTCCAATAGCGGGCTAAATGTATGCAATTAACAGTGCTAGGTAGGACAACAGGGAATGGCACTTTTAATATGTAGCCAAATTGAGATCAAGTTTTTCTTTGAATCTGGTAACTTAGACATTTAATATGCACAACCGAGCTCTGCAACAGAATTAGTGAAAAGAAGCAGATAATTAACTCCTTCACTGCTTATCAACGGAGACAGAATCATTAGATGGCTATTTACTGATTCCTGTCTTCTAAAGTTGCTGAATCTACAAAAACAAAGGGTTTTTCAAGTGCCTTTGATACGTGGGCAAAGATTAAGAGAGTTATGTAGTCTTTATTAGAAAGAGGATTACCACATCATATTTTTAAAGAAAACTTCATCCTAGGAAATATTAGTTTCTTGGGTTGGGAGGAGCTGAGGTTGGAACAAACATGGCCGTATGAACTTAACTAAAAGTGCATACTCCCCCTCTGTGTTGAAAAGATGAAAGGCTCAATCTTATATTTTAAAAAATAAATAGCAAAAATCTTTTTAAGTCAGTGGTTCACTCCTACTGGTTTAAGGACAAAAATCAAGGTGTTTATTAAAAGTAACCAGCACCTTCACATGCAAAAACATGCTCTGTACTAGACAAGACATATTACTTTCCACATTAGCATCATCCATTTAGTATGACTGTGCCTAATAATACTTCTCATCCAGTGATCTCCAAGAGGATGAATATATTTATTCCCAATTTACTGAAGTGAAGCGAGGTAAAAGATGGTGAAGTGATTTACATAAGGCAACTGAGTTGAGCGATGGCCAAATAAGACTGAAGCTCAACTCCCAGGTCAATAGTGCTAAAAAGTAAATCTCATGGAGTTTGATTGAGATGGCTCTAACATACAGATTTTGACTGGGCAAGAAGCCAAATCAAATTGATCCTGTGTTTCTAGGGCTGGTTTGACTCCGAAAAGTTGAAACCTGCAAAGTTAAAATGTATTTTTAGTTCTGTTTGTGTCTAAATTAAGTCTGCACTTCCTTACTCTGAGATCTGCTTGAGCTTAAAGCAATAAGGCATCATTTTCCATTATCCGTAACACAGCATTTTCACCTGTTGAGAAGGCTTTCAAAGCAGTGCATTTGTTGCAGCAGTGATTCCCATTGAAATCAACAGCCACATGCAAACAAATCATCGGATTTGAAAATGGTGCACTTAAATAGTTCAAGTTTTGTTTCTAAGACTGAAGTGCATTACAGCTCTCATTTAACTGAGTAAATACTATTATGCTGAAGTCCTTTGCATTGTCATCAACAGGAAGAGATAGCTTTGCTCTAGGGCTTGTTTCGCTGAAGGGTCTATACTGGAATGTGTTGTATTTGTATTTAATATTTGTGCCCTATCTAGAACTCCCTCTCCAATTGCTGGTGCTTGCTGCTTTCAAGAGTGAAAAAAACTTATCTGGAAAATGAGCCCACCCAGGGACACATACTCAAGACCAATTCTGAGCCTTATACTTTCCTTTCAGGTTTTTTACCAGGAAAAAGCAAAGATGTGGCCAAACACCAGATTCTCACTTTCTGATACTGATCTCCTGTCTTGATCAGTGATTCATTAGTTTGTGCTCAGGCTTGACCCTGTATAAGAGATATATAGCTGCCTGTAGGAAGGTAACGTGATATTTTATCAGTCCATATTTAAGTCATCTTCTTTAAGACCATTTTTCAACTTGTTAGTTTTTGTCTTTTGAGAATTTTATTTCTGGAGATCAGGGCTTTAGATGACTAAAATTTGCCCTGGCCTTACTGCTGAGAGTAAACGGACTCCAGCAATCTGAAGATCTCCGAACTGAGGCCATCACAGTGGTCCCAGCTGCTCACAGGATCTGAACTGACCTAGAAACTGCTTTCCTCTGGTTGCAGCAGCCTGTTTCAACACTTGAAAAATATAGGATTTTGAAAATGTTTAGCGTTCAGTAATTTCACTGTGAGTTCGTGCCAAAAGGCCAAGTATGGCCTCATTGTATTTGCTGAAGGTCTCGCTCTGGTACTGTGGCGTGGGAGAATCATCTGTCAAGCAAAACATGAGGTCAAACTGTCCCCTTGCATTCCTTATATGGGCAGTCTTGCATTTGCAGTTGTCTCTTGGTCAACTTGTCTAATGTCACCGAAGAGAAAAATCTCCGGGTTGCTTAGTGTTATGGCAGAGTCATACTCATGATTTTATCCTTTATGGATACACCTCAGCACTCTCTCTCATTCCTTACAGACATTGCCTATTTACTCATCCCTCCATCCATCGCAATTGCCCTTGTGGCAGCACTGTATTGACCAGCTTGGGGACAGCGAAATGTCCCTAGATCTTTCCTCCTGATGTCACTAACCACAAAAGCAGTCCAAATCGCTATACGGGAGGTGAGATTGCCGAGTCTTGGGAGCAGCTTGGATGTTTCCTTCTGCAAAGTGCTTTTTCACACAGCGACAAAACATTCTTGCCTTGTACTTCTTCACCATGGTGTTCCAGAGCGATGACCAGGTAGGGGCTGTGATGGCTGTGTGCTCGATGGGTTTCTGTAGCCACCTGTGGTCCTGGTGCCAAAGTGATAGGGACATCTGGGATATAGATACACACATAAAGATATAAGCCTCATACCAGCAAAGGAATTCCTAAAATAGTAAATGAGAAGGGAACTAAAGCTTTATTTGTGTAAAACTGCTCATAGAGGTATTGATATTAAGGCAGCTTCTGCTGTAATTTTGATACTAACACGCTTATTGCGGCAGCGGCTGTAAGCTCAGGGCAAGCTCAGCAAGCACCGGTGAGCGCTGGCAGCCCTAAGCCACTGCTGCCCCAGCTAGAACTGGTCCTGCATTGATCTTACCAGCTGCTCCAGTCCTCTCTTCCCGCCCTCCAGGCTGCTCCAGGCCTTTCTCTCAGTGCCTTCACAGCCAGCTCTGATCTGTGTTCCCTCGGCTCCCACTTGCTCCTCCAAGCCCATGCCTAGCCGCCCCATGCAGCCACCAGTGCTACTGCCAATCGTCTCTCCCCTGCTGCTGTGAGCCTCTGAGGATCAGCTCTCTTGCCTCCCTGACAGATGCTACCTCTAACCTCACTGAGCACCATCAGAGCCCCTTGTTTTGTCTTTTAGCTTTACTTTCTTCATCCTCCTGCTTCCCCAGATAAGCCCTGTCCTGCTCCCCAGGCATGGCAACTGGCTGGCCTCTCTCTCAACACCACTGCTCCTCCACCCCAGCTCTCCGTTGGACAAGATCCAGCCATCACATCTCACTAGGGTGCAGAGATGCTTATGTTGAGGTCATCTTTTCTCTAGACACCCGATCAAGTTTGGTAGCATAACCTGTCCCATCAGTCAGCGTATCTCTGAGTGCAGACAGGCTGGACAAGGGCTTGGCTCTGCTCCTTGCAACGTTTAATCCCCAGCACCAACTCGCCAGGACATCATAGTCTATTGGGTTCCGCTCAGGCATAATTCCATCATTACCATGGATTTGTTCGCTCACACTCCCCACGGTGCTTTTAATCAACTCTCCGTCTTTGTGCCTTCACACCTTTACGCTTTTCATGATTGGCTCTGTTACCTTCTGCCTCTGCAATGAAATAGTACCATAGAAATCCTCCTGCCTCTTACATACATTAACAATTCCATTTCTTCTCTCTCTGGTCCAGTGAAGGGATCTCCCTCTCCCACAAAGGCACCACTGTCTATGCAAAGCACTCTGGTAAGCACACAGGGAATAGCTTCTATTCATTATTCCTCAAAGTCCAGTACAATGGGTTGTAATTAGTTACTGGCCTCTTTGGTTTACTTTACCTTCAAAGGGTCTTTTATAGTTTAAAAATGAAGGGAGATGCTGACATTAATTTTGACTGTCTTTCCATAGCATTGTACAGAGAAGATAAAACTAACACGCAGGTAAAAGGATAAGTAACTTACTAGCCAGAAAAAAAATAAAATAGCAAATAGGGTCATCTTCACATTCATTTCATGAAAGTGGTGTGGTGTTGGAGAAAACTCATTAGCCTTTTTGTTCTGCATTATCACCATCATTTATCGGCAGCTGTATCACCTGTCACAGCTACAATCCTTTCTGGCATCCAGTGTGGGACCAAAGGACTCCCAGAGAATGCTGAGTTTGGATACCAGGGTTGTGCCACGTGATGCACAAGGCACTATATTAATTGTGGCAGATAGAATTTTTTCCAATGTACTTCTAAAGGGACACTCAATAGTGTGGTGCAGTGTGATTTACCAACTCAAAGAAGCACGGACAAATAAAACCGCATCATGAGCCTGTCCTTGTTTCCCGTAAACCTTTGTTAGCTGGTTAGCACTTGAAGTATTGCAAGTTGTTTGAAAACAAACAAACCCAAACCCGTAAGTGAAAAAAACATTAGGCTAATCAGTCCACACAAACGTGCAGGCTGCTTTTAGCGAAACACTTCATTTCAGTTACGTCTTAAATGATGGTGACCTGTTAAATCTTTAAAGAAGGCTGCTTCTTTAAGCTATGACTCTCTGATTACTTTTGTGCATACACACACGATTCTCCACTCCAAAGCAGAGTTCAAGGAGTAATTCTAGAAATCAGCTAGGAGCTTCTCCATGAACCAAGGCCTTTAATTATCAGGTGATAATAGTCCACATTTTGCATCAGTGCAGAAATATGTGGGAAAGGAGAAAGTTACAGCCTCGTTCAAGCAGCTGAAGTTTAAGCCAGTGTTTAAAGAAGTATCTTGTGTAAAAGTGGCACACATCTGCCATCCCACTGTGTTACAATATTTTGAGCATCAGAGCAGGATGTGTGGAGGCTGATCATGACCCTCTAGACTTGGGCAAGTCAGTTAACCCTGTGACTCAGCTGCTGGGAGTAACAGCATTTGCTTACCCCACAGGCAGATTGTGAGGATTAATTAATATTTGCAAAGTGCTTTGAAGCTGAAAAGTAGCGTGTGAAGTACTATAAAGTATTATTAATAGTGATAACAAACTGATAATTCTGGAGTATATGAGTCTTTCCTTAACCTTTTCTAGCCAGACATTTCTTTGCGAGCAGCTGAACAAGCAACACCACTACAGCCAGATTGCCCTAACCCCTGTTTTCCAAAGCACTGGGACTCTGCTGATTGAGCAAGGCACTAAGTACAAACCACGTTCCATTTCACCTTTAATATAAGCTATGCTATGTTTTAAAGTGTGGTGTGACACAGTATAGTTCTAGTGTACCGAACTAATATGCCTGGGGTGATTCTGACTGTTAAATCTGTTAAGAGTAGAGCAAAATAGCTGTGGAAAGATTCTGGCCCTTTATTTTAGAGCATGTTTCCACAAATTTTCTGTGTTTCTGCATTTCCCTTGTGCCATGTTGATGGCTGCTAGCAGCAGCTTCCCACTTGCCTACTCATGCTTTGCTTGCCAAGCCACAGTGGCTTGCATAGTGACGCACCACACAAACACTTGCTGTACGAGGTTCACCAAACCGAGCCTCTTGTTGAAGCATATGTCTGCACTGAACAGGGAAAAGCGCTTTGATTCTTAGCAATCTGCCTGTGTGAGCAGCCACATGGGGGAAGGTGGAGGGCAAGAAGCAGTGATGTGCAGAGTGTAGGACTGGATGTTGCCAGTAATAGCTCCTACTGTTACCTATTTGGATTTTAGTGGACTAGTGTCAGCTGCAGTCAAGAGAACGTCTGTCAATGTGTTTAATTTGAAACAAGAAACAGTTTCAGGCTAGTATGGCCTAGGTCTTTAAGGCCAGTTTTCTGGCATTATGAAAAATGTTTTTCCTCTGAAAACTTTGAGATCTAAGAGTTTTGTCTGGAGTGTAAACAGTAGGACTCTCATGAAGAGTAAAATTTATTTCTTGGCTTGATAAGGTCAAGTAACTCTAACTGGGATTAGCTAATGTTTCACAGAACCTGATGTTTTTGTGGCTAGGGAATCCCTTGAGCAAGGAAGATATGTACATTTGATGAAAGCTCCTAATAAAATTAGATACTGCTTCTAAGCTTATCAAAAGAAAATGGAAAGTAATGAAAATGAAAAGTGCAGCTCTGGAATGTTGCAAAATCCTGACAAGACAGCAATCTGAAATTCGCTGTCCATGATTTTTTCTATTTTTCTGTCCCATCTCCCATGCACACACAATCCACACACAAAACCCCTGCTTCTTTCTCTAGTCAGATGGACCTTGGTTGTGTCACTGTCATTTTTTCTCTCAGCAGCTTCACCTCTAAACCCTACCAGAATGAATAAAAAAAGAGACAAAACAACCCAGCAATCAGGCTGTGGTAACTTGCCAAAATCCAAACTTTCTCTGATGAGTTATTGCTGAAAAAAAGTAATCGCCAGCAAAACAAAGGATCATCTTCAAGACATCAAATAAAGCTGTCCCATTCCCTTAATCTGTTTCCGAATTATTAGTGCAGACCTGGAACATTTCCAAAAAAGCAGGAAATTAAATGGAAAAGTCTTGTGATTTTGACAATTTGTTTGTGGTCAGAAAGCAAACTTAGGGGCCAGTGTTCTGGCTTGTAAATGAGCAAAATAGGAGACAGTAAAAGGAAAGCAGAAATAAGAGATAATGTGTTGAGGAAGGAGAAAGCACTTTCATCACTGCGAAAAATATGTATCTTTAAGAGTTTTTCTCCCTCTTTGCGAACAATTATTTTTTTCACTCTACGAAAGATTTGCAATAGGAAAGATTTTCTGGTTTTTTGTACTGTGTTCCTTTTCTGTGTTCCTAGACTATTCTTTCTTTGTACTACCTTTATCAGGAAACTTGCTTACCAGAGACACCAAAAGAAATACTTTGCATTATCCTTTTCTATTTTATGAGGCTGTTCCAAGATAACCTCTACCATACTTGATATTGGTTTCTAAAAACAAACTGGGTAGTTGAACAAATGGGGAGGAATACATAATGTCAAGCTACAGGTGAGAATAGTGATTTTATTATTGTCTGAGGTACAACAGCAATGCAAAATCTAGCTGTCCAAAACCTGAAATTTGATCACTCCTTTTGGTTCATTGCTGATGCATCCTGATACCTGATGCTCTAGAAAGGACATTGCTCAGGTTTTCTTTTTTCTTCCCCCCTCCTTTTTTTTTCCCCAGGTTGCTTTAATCTGTAATATCAGCAATAATCACTGTGGTATTGTTGCCTAGGCATTCTTGAAGAGTCAGAAGTGGACTGTAATTGAAGAGTTCATTACCGAGATCAGTTGGCTCCTTGATTACAGTGGCAAGGTGAAATATATATCCTCACCAAAAAGCAACTGCTAAACCTTCAGAGAAGTCACCCACTTTTCACTCTTTTTCATTAGGACCCCGACAAGCTTGTCAGCAAAATTAAAGGTATGTCATTCACATCGTGCATGCATTGCAAAGGACTATAAACCTGCCAACCTCTTTGATGAAATAAAAGGGTTTTATTTATGATTCATGTAGGAATATGAGGTTATTTTTATTCTGTCAGTACACTAATAATCAGACAAGAGCTCAGGAAATGAGAAGGCAAACTGACAGGGAAGGTTCTGATAAAGGGGACCCCTCTAGGGTATTTTGCCCCCTTTGTAATCTCCTCCTTTTTAGTGTGAGGTTATGAGCATGGCATAGCATGATCTTGCAACTATCTTGGCTCACAAGAACAAAGAGAGTAACTGCCTAGCAGGACTTGAGGTATAATTCCACAAGAAAAAGAGAATATTTCCACCATAGAGGTCTGCATTGCTGCAGTGATGTGAATAGGAACTTCCAATCTGGTCTTCCAAGAGCACAGTGAGTTTTAAAGATGCTCTTCTACTTGCTTTCCTACTGGGCAATATAACCACTCTTAACAAAAAAAGCCACTATAAACCTTATAGAGAGCCATTCCAAATTTGTTACCTATTTGTTTTATACTCATTTTTACGGGACCCAAAGCAGGGCATTTTTCAAGCCCTCCCAGTCCAGCTCAACATGAGATACCACAGCACAGTAAAGGGGAAATAGGGAAGTAGCTCCCTTCACAGTCCCTGGTCAACATTTATGCTAGCAGCATAGCTAGGTAGCAGACTACACGTCCAAATGTGTCTTCCCCTATGTGTTTCAAATATCTTGGCAGTTTGAAGCTGCTTTAGTTCTGTCCCAGCTCGGCAAAGCTTCTGGAAGTGCTTTTTGTGCTTCTTGGTGTAAGCTGTCATTCATACAGCAAGCACAACCATGATTACAGAAACACTCCTTGTGAGTAAAAAGGTATCACTGTATTAGCTGGCTGGCCTTAAGTACAGTAGTTTGCTGAACAGTGGTGTGCTGGCAGGAAAACACAGCCTAGCAAAATATATGCAGGATGAAGTGAAACAAAGTTCACTGGAGGAAGGAAAATAATACTAATCCTTCATTCAATAAGCAGTGAGTTAAGTACATTTTGTGTGTTGAAGAAATGTAAAAGCAAAGGGAGGAAAGCACACGTATAAAAGTGGTGTGACTGCCTTCCCCTTTAAAGACAATGTATGGGACATTTAGGTATTAATACTATCAGGAGTTATACCCCAGCTGCTAATATGATATGTGGCCTCTGCTTTAAGGTTCCACCAAGCTTCAGGATGTTTGAATTCCCTCTAGCAGAGAATCCCCTTGAAGTGAGAGATGATGCTAACATTTTTGTGGGTTGTTTAAATCGTTGAATAGACCTGCAGAGGATAATAACCAGTGTTTGAGATGGGATTATATTCACTGCTTAGCACTGCAATCTTTGTGATAATTTTCCATATCCAAATTTGTGCCTCACAAAGGTTTGGATTTGGTTACATGGGGCTCACTCTGTAAAGACGAACCATGATCCATGTATCAGAGGTGCACTGAGCAGATATGGTCTAGTTGTTGGACTCAGTCCCCGTGATCGTTTTGGGGTACTCTTGAGTGACTCCTTCCAGGCTTTTGTTGCTTGCCCTGTGCCATCCTACTGATGCTAGGATTAGGGGTAATGCATTAGGCATGTGTTCCTTTATATGGAAAACATAAATTGCAGAGGGCCTCACATAAATATAGAGACTGACTGCACTACTGCCTAGAATGTTTTACCTATTCTTTTTCTTAGCATCAGGATGCTTTGAGGGTAGTCACTTTCTTTTCCTATGAATAGACATGAACCAGTCTTTCTTCTTGTTAGTCTGGGGGTTTTGTTTGTTTGTTTCTTTGTTTGTTTGCAAAGAGCTACAGCAAAAGGATTTATAACATTTTGAAACTCTTGACGGCAAAATGTGCTGCAATTAGCAAAGGAGCTTCAGGACAGAGGCAGTACTGGAAAGTATTTTCAGTGCCTTCTTGAAAATTAGTTAGATGAGAGGGGTTGGAAGCAGCAGGCTCCCGCTGTTTGCAGAACACTTGGTGCTAGTCTTTCTGAGAAGCCAGCCAACTGGCAAGAGTTGACTGGGTTTTTGACTACTGTGTAATATTGAAAGGACACAGAGTAGCCTCAAGGTGTTGCTGTCCCTTTAAAAACCTCCTTTCTTCTGTTGACTCTGTGATTTACAATAAAGCATAATTTCATTTCTTTCAGCTAATTACAAACTGCTCCCTTCCAAACTCTTGATCTTTTTATGCAGCCAAAGGCATCACTAGCAAATCAGACCCAAGATTTAGGAGGTTGTGGTATTGCACCGCTATTCCCATAGCAGCTGAGTACTTCTTCTTGTACCTCTCAAGCCTGCCATTGTGCTGGAAAGTAGAACAGGTAACTACTTCATCAGTCTGAGATTTCATTCTCGTGGAGCATGGAGGTTCATTATACTTACTTTATCAGCAGTAAGGTTTACTGCCGAATCCATGAGAGATATTCATGTGAAACATGAGCAGAGAGAGAGGCATTGCATCTTTTCATTAATAAGCCCTCTTCTGGGATCCGGCATTAGTGAGATTCAGCGGATCATAGAGCACAGGGGTATCATTTTTACATGATTACTCTAAATTCTTAAACCAGAGGCTTAAGAGAGAGGCTTCTCACAAAGGCAGCTGTGGGAATTGTTAAATGATTGGCACAGCACTCACGATGGGCTGAACCACTCTGGATACCTCCAGTCATGGGGAGTACCAGCAGTCATTTTATTACCTGCCATTGGGGGAAAAGTGGAAGAGAGAGAATGTATCAGACAGAAGAAGATGTGCTATCCCTGCAAAATATCTCTGTAATTCTGTCTTTCCTCCTGAACAAAACTCTTGCCATAATACTGATGCAGGGCTTCGTCACACTGCACAGGCTAAGCTGTTCTCTTCCCTTACCATATCTGCTCTATGTCTAGTCTTCTTTTTAACCTGTCTGACCCTACCTTCTCCAATACGGCTACTAAAATAATCCCTTTGCAATCTCCACCCCCAAATAATTTAACTGAGCAGAGGGTCATTTAATTCCACCAAACATAATACTTCTGAGATATGTTGTCTAAACGTGGGAAACTTTAGGTGGCTCAGAGGGCTAGTATGCAACTAGCAAATCTTTGCTAGATTGTGAGGTTGATGACATTAACAACAGGGAAAGGTATCTATGGATTCTGGACACCTACATTGTCTTCTTGATGTCACTACATGTCTCTTCTGTGATTTCATGTGATTCCATCCAAAAATGCTGCTTTGCACTCCCTCTAACTTAGATGTTCAGTCCTGTCCTGCCAGGCCATGTGCAAACCAAAATCAGGAAATCATGTGACTGAAATAAAAACTCTTATTTTCTCTCTGGATTAGTTTTCCACTGGATAAGTTCCTCAATCAGTTCCAAAATACAAATGTTTATCCCAGTGTCAGGAAAAGGATCCCATAGGGATCAAAGGGTGTGGACTGTTTCTATCATTGACAGACAAAAGTGTTGGCTGAGTTGTGGCTTCCAATCCCCATTTATAAAATGCAGATAATAGTGATGCCTTATTTCTTTACTTCTTATGTTAAGGAAAACATCATCAACATTTGCCACATATATTTGCATTTGTTCATAGAGCTAGCTCTCAGAGCTGGCTTTCAAAATATGCAAACTGTGCACAACTTGGGTAAGTAGATGTGCAAGATACAGAACGCTTATTTTACCAAGAAGCACTTTCAGTGGGAGATCTCCTTGAGAATCAATAAAGCTAGTGAAAAGCATGATGCTGAACTACAAACCACAACTTGTCAGTGTTCTCTTCCAGAATCTATACCTGCTCTAAAGCAATTGCTCTGATAGGCAACAACTGCCAGAATCTTTCCAAGATATCATTAACTCTGAAATATGAAGGTGACCACTGCTCTGTTTACATTTCCGTGATGCGTGTTAACAGGAAAATCCATCCTGAAGTATTTCCCCAGCATGTTGAAGTGCAGTTGCAAAAACTTGCAGCTTCCCAGTCAGCCTTGCTGGTAGCTAGAGATTGCTTTAAGCACTGCATTTTAAAAGAAGAGAAGAGAGGAGGATGAGGTGAAAGAGAAGACCACAACAGACCTATGAAACCTAAGAGCCATATTGGAATTTTCTGAAGTATCCTGCCATAAAGTGCTTTGAGCATTGGTGCAGATCCATCAGTTTTCAGGATTTAGTTACAACAGATTTTAGGCAGAGATGTTCCTCTTTGAGAAGACTTCTTTCAATCTAGTGCTTTCTACAAGTCTGAAAAGATAAACAAGAAGCAAGAAGGTGAGGTCATGCAGGGGGCTGAAAAATCCAGATCAAACAGCAAAGAACACCCGATTAGAAGCCAACACATTTCTCTTTTCAGTATCTCTGAAATTGTTTGGCAGGCTTAATTAGAAACAGGTGCAAGCTATAATATTTATTGCAACAATGCATCATTTTTGTCTGTTTCCAAGGTCATCGTTCTAGCCAATAGGAAGCCAGCAACCCACAGGGAGTATAACTTAGTCTATATGGGTAAAACGTGAATTGCTTAACCCTTTATCTAATGGAATGAAATACAACCTTGCACAAAGCGGTAAGCTAACAAAATAGAAAAGCCTGTGAGAAATCTTTCATGATAACAGGTTCCAGTGAAGTAAGTGACATCACCAGCTGAGCTAATAGCCAGCCTTAGGTAAAATGGAGTAGGTGCAGATAAGGAATGAGAAAAACATATTTTTTTACTTCTTCTCTTTCAAAGGCCTGGGTTTATGTAGAATTTGCTGCAGTAAGAGGCCATGATTGCATGTTATCTGGCACCTACTGTACAGTTGGGTCTCATATGCTGCATTCAGCTAAGCTTTAGCAATATATTTCTTTGACTATGTGTGTCTCTAGAGGAATCAGGCTGCAGATGCACCTGTGCAGAGGCACCTAGACACTGCCTTTTTGAACTGCCAGTTGAGTGTGCTGCGATTTTTCAAGTGAGAGAAGCCTGAGAGAGAAAGTTGTTGATCGTTCTTGCCTTTTAAGACAGCAAATTTAGAGGCAAGGTCCATGTGCTTCTCTTGGTCTGAGGGCAAGTGTCTCAAACATGGTTTCACCCAATCCCACAACACTGCTATTGGTTAACAATGACAGTGCACTTGGTTACAAAAAAAGACCCATTTTCAAAGCTAGCACTTAATTCCCTCTTGTGAGTTTTTCTCATATTCTTTGCATGACTTCTTTGTGCTTTTGTGATCATTTGAGAGTGAGGATCTTCTTTTAAATTCTGTTTCATTCCTTTTAAATGTGACAAATATAAATACGGAAACAAAGCAGCATGCGTTAATAATAGAGATGTGTGAAATTGTGGGATTTTTGCCTTTTTGCAAAAGCCGCAAGAAGTTGCCAGTATTTCTGCAGACGGAAACTATTTTTTTCCACCTTCAAATCATCACACAGCATAAAATCTGTGGCTATTTGTGTATCTTTGGATAGATGCTAAAGGTAAGAAGGGAATACAGACTGTATCTTGAGAATATACACAACACACCCTGCGTCCTAGTTTATTCTTTTGGCACTCGCAACTCCCTGAAAGGCACCCTAGCATCTAGTCATAACTGTTGCCCAGATTAATTGTCCTGTGTCTGCAATCAATTACTAATGTTTTGTGTGATCTCAGGAACATTCTTAAGAAAGTATCATCTGTCTATTAAATACAAAAGTAAAATAATCCAAGCACATGATATTGGTGGATTTGGGGTTAAATTCTGAGTGACTGGTTAGTGAGAGACATATCCTCTACTCATTTTTGGAGACCTCAAAAGAATAAAAGCTTATGTTTACAGAGGATCCCTTCTCCCCTACACCTCAAGTAATGTCCCAGCACTAAATTCTCCATTAGTTCAGACCTAGCTGGAAACTTTGCAGCTCAGCATCCTTGCTAATGTGTTCCACTTTTTAACTGAGCCTGGCTCATGGCTTGCAAATCCTTTTACTAGTAGGCTGGTGAGTTTGTACATCATCCTGTGCATCACAGGTTTGCTTAGATGATCTGTTTCTTGAAATATTTGTAAAGTCCTCTCACTGTAAAGTTTCCCTCCT
This sequence comes from Neomorphus geoffroyi, assembly GCA_033558235.1. Lineage (NCBI taxonomy): Eukaryota > Metazoa > Chordata > Aves > Cuculiformes > Neomorphidae > Neomorphus > Neomorphus geoffroyi. The sequence continues at coordinate 95,288,001 of JAUMJM010000005.1, read as the reverse complement.
CTGCCCTTCCTCCTCCTCAAAATTAGAGGTCTCATACAGGGCTAGCTCTGAATCTGGCAATCTGTCATATTGTTATAGTCGAGCCTCTTGCCAACGTGTCACAGTTGTGCACAATAAGGAACAAAAGGCAAAAAGGGAGATTCTAATTGTCCAAAGCATCCTAGGAGGGCAGCTGCCATCCCATGGAGCACCTCTGGTGCCAGGCAGCCAGTAGAATTAAGGGAGGGCAGAGGAAAGCCTCACTGCACTTGTGAAGATATTTCAAGTCAGTATTTGCACAGTCCTTCAGAAAGTGCCCAACGTGAGTAAAGGTGCAGGGATGTGAACGAGGAAGCAAGCCTACTGCAAGGCAGCTGAGCAACATGTAAAAGTAATAAGCACACTTGGGACTTCTGGAAATGTACCAAGGACACTTGGAAAAGGGGATGGTGATTCTGGGAGGTTCTGCTCCTGCGAGGTGTTTTGCTTTGTGTCGTGAGTGCCAAGCCATACTTGAATTGTGTTTTAGTGGGAATCGGGCAGCTTGAGTTACAGGTGTGTGGCAGGGTTAGCTGCTTTGGTCTTGGGTCGTTGCTGCTTTGTACTTAACTGAATTATGCTTTCCCTTTCTTCTTTTTTTTTCCTCATTGATAAAGCTGCTTTTGAGAAAAGTGATACTTTGCATATCTGGCTAAGTGCTGTTAACAGCCTCTGCCTGCGGTTTGTTAAAATTAAAAAAAAAAAAAAAGAAAAAGAAAAAGAAAAAAAAAAAGAAGTGTGATCTTGCTGGAGAAGTAATTTGCTTCTCTCCAACCAATGATGGCTTGCACTTTATGCAAATTGGTATCTAGGGACAACAAATCCCATTTAATACATATGCATAGTTCATAAAAAAAACGACGTGAGAGAAAGAGAAAAAAGATAAAGCAACGAGTCAGCAAAAGAACAGGTTCCGAGGAAATTTATTGTCCCAAATTGGACATTTGTAACAGATGATGTGAACAAGTGTTAACTTTGTTTTCAGCAGCTCTTCACGTACATTCACTAGACATCACACAGATTATGTTTTAAGGATCTGAACTGTAATAAAAAAAAGTGTCTGTGGGCTTTGGAGTGTTGTGTTCCATATGGTTGGGGAAGTGCGGAGTTATTGCGACAAGCATCTTGTGAAGCTCATTACGCACGGCGGTGTTAGATGCGAATTGCTGCGCATCGCTATAGGGTACGTACATGACATCCCACAGTCAGCAGATAGCAACTGGAAATGAAAGATATGAAGGCACAGAGTACAGCTTCAGGGAACATGTTAGACAAAACATCTGCTGGTATCAGAAAGCTGCATTATCAGATCATTGTGGCCATGAATTTTTTATAAAGACTTTTTTTTTTAAAGCTGCAACTTTGAAAGTGACATTTTGCAAGAAAGTTTTTGATTGAAGTGTGATGTCAGGAGAAAGGCCAGTCTAGTTTATTATCTATGTAACAGCCAGTATTGGCAGCCTGAATCAACTCCTTTCTACAAGCAGTTGAGTTGGCCATTCACATACAAGTGCTTTTTCCCATCTGATCTTGATGGCTAATAAAACCTTGACCCGCATTACAGGTTGTAACTTCAGTACCAGGCTCCTCAGCGAGGAGTTTTCAAAGTTTTGTTCCTGCAGGGATGCTTAATGACACAGCTGGTGGACTTCTGAACAAAATTCACCTGAAATGCATAACTTTTCTGTTCAGAAGATTGAACAAGACGTGCTTCACCTGTGCAAAGCGCAGAGAGGAGAGCTTAATGTCCTCATCTAATTCCTGCTTGAGTTGGACCTGCACCACTGCAAGGTGTCTTGTCACTACTGTAACACTGACAATCAGCTGCTCTGCAAAAATAGCCACAATTAAAAAGGCCATCGTATGTTGCTTACAAAAGCTTCTCAGGCCCAATGGGGGCTGTGCTTTGAGCTACAGACATCTCAGTGCTTAGAGGGGCCTCCTACCTACTTAACATTCCTGACATTCATAAGGGCAGTGAGAAGGCATGAAATGTATGTGTGTATTGTAACTATTTACATTAAAACGGCCAGGCATTTTCCAGTCTCTCACCTCTCCCGTCCTAGCTATGAATTTTCCTTCCTGTCACTTGTGTTAGAGGGTAAGGCGACCTCCCCCTCTTTAGCAACAGGTACTGATGAAAAACATGTTTCTTGTTGATCTGCAGATGGTCTCTCTCTCTCTGCAGTCAACTGCTTCAAAACTATGCGTCCAAAAGTGAGCCAACTAATCTCCCATGCCGATTCACAAATGGTCACCTCAGAGAGAACACCAACATTTCCCTTATTTTTTTAACTTCTTCCTAAACCTTCTCACTGTGTGTATGTGTAAGGGAGGGTGGAAGAATGGAGTAACATGTCCAAAAGTATTGTGACTTACAAAATGTTTTTGTTGTCAGCAGCAATTTTTTAAGTAATGTCATTCATTAATATAATGAGGGCCGCAGAGAAATCCAGCAGTGATTTGCACTCCGATACTGATACTTAGGAAGCCTGAAAGTAAGGGAGGGACTTTTGCTGGCCTGACCTGTTGCTGAATGAGGCAATTGTCCGGTGAGAGATACAGCCGCTGAGAGCAGCTGCCGAGAGAAACGGCGCTCCCTGAGATGACAGCACACGTAGGCCACGGCTGTAACATCATTTTCCCAACTGCTGCCTTTGAGTAGCATTTAAAAACAGCAGGCCTGGCATATAGAACATGTAGATCAAGGTTTGGCTGTGTCACTTACCTAGACAGCAGCTACATCAGGAATGTAATTCAGTGTCCTCACCATTGTATAAAAATAACCCTAATGGGTTTTTGTGATTGCTTCCTTGGGATGAGATTTTAGAAAATACCTAAAGATAAATTTAATGAAAACAGAAGCAGATTAAAGGTAAGTAGTTTTTTTAAAAAAAAAAAAAAATCCTGTTTAATTAGATTTTGGAGATTGGAGTTTTATTATGAACTGAAATTTTGATTTTAAACTTGCTCATACTTATGAAAAGAAAAAGCTGAACACGGATCTGCATTTCCCAAGAGGTTGTTTCCACTGGACTGGCTCACGTCTGTGCAACCAGGCATGAAGCTCCCAAACCCTGGATTATTCTGATTTTGAGGGGGACAAGGAGGAGATCTGGCCTTATCTGAATACCAGTCATCAAGGACATAGTTATAGTTGTGAAAATGTGAAACAGAAGCTGCTACATTTTTAATGTTCTTTCTTAAAATAGTGCAGAGGTCTTATATCTGTACCTCATGTTCCTCTGTTGACGGCACCCCCATACCTCCAGCAAGCCCAAGAGGGAGCCTTTGCTGGGGTCAGGCACTGTGTAGCTGGGAACTTGGCTGGACAAGTTTATCTCTCCAGACTGGAGGCTTTTTCCTTTGAGCCAATGTCCCAGCATCCTGGTAGGAAACATCGTGTATTTAGAGTTAGGAGGCTGACAGTACAGCCCCTCAAAATGAGACATCAACCAAATTTCTTCTTAACTGTTGTTGTCGTATGCAATGACCCAATACTGAGCAAAAATGAGTCCTGCAGTCAGTTCTATCTGTGCAACTGTGTGTACAAAGCAAGCGGAAACATTTAACTACCTCTTTTGGACTTGCAGTCAGATACTACAAGCCAATATATCAACATATACTAATTGGTCTTTGCTATTGCAGCAACCATGTTTTTAATGGCAGAGGCTGAAATGTGAGCATGTAGTCCATCCCCTTCCTTTTTTTTTTCACCTTAGCTTCTAGTTTGGGTTTACACTATGCTTTGCAAGAATGTCTCAGCTATTCTTCAACTTTTCTTTGTCTGTGTGTGCTCTCCCGCATAACAGAAACGTTTCTGAACAGGCAAAGTTTCAATGATAAAATAGATATGATAGAACATTTCTGAATGTGTGTTTGTCTATATGTGTGCATATAATATATATATATAAAATTTCCTAATATATATATAAAAGGTCTGCCCCATCTACAGACGGTTGTAGCATGGGAAGCTTGTGAAAAGTACAGGCAGTATGCCTAGCTGGCAGAGCAAGCAGAGAGGGCAAAGAGCTGGCATTGCAATGTAGCGAAAGAGCACGGAAGAATATATGGACGTGCAGCTAACAAGAAGGGAAGGGAAGTGGCTGGAGGGTAAAGAGATATAATGGGTCCCAAATGTGGCAAGCACATATGCTGCCATACAGCAAATGCAAAATGCCACCACTAGTGACAAGTGTATTGCACCTAAGGAAAACAGCTGTGCCAAGTGCCCAAATCCACATTCAGCCTCTTGACCCTGTGTCTCTCTGATCTGATGTGGATTTAACTGGTCAGATCTGAGAGCCTATCCGAGTACGTGAACCACAGAAATAAAGGCTCAGTAAATCTCTGAATTAGTTCCTGCACAGCTACTTATTTTGCACTTGCAGTCTTGCATTTATGAAATTGTTTTGTCCTTTTCTTTTCTTTTCTTTTCTTTTCTTTTCTTTTCTTTTCTTTTCTTTTCTTTTCTTTTCTTTTCTTTTCTTTTCTTTTCTTTTCTTTTCTTTTCTTTTCTTTTTTCTTTTCTTTTCTTTTCTTTTCTTTTCTTTTCTTTTTTTTCTTTTCTTTTCTTTTCTTTTTTCTTTTCTTTTCTTTTCTTTTCTTTTCTTTTCTTTTCTTTTCTTTTCTTTTCTTTTCTTTTCTTTTCTTTTCTTTTCCTTTTTTATGCCATGCTTGGTATCATGCAAACACTTTGATTGTCTGTGTAGATCATTGCATGGTTTACTGCAGTTCTGTGTTACAAACCCTCCTGCATAACCCTATTATTTGTTAATAATTTTTCTATTTTGAAGAAACAGCCCTTGACACCTAAGCTGAATCTCCCCTTCTTAGGCATAAATATAATAAAGTCCCCTGTGAAGAACATCCCTCTAACTGGTCCTATCTGCTCTGTATATATTTGAATACATAAAATATTAATAAATGGTTCCAAATGCTTAATCATATCCATTTGACTCAATGAGACTCAGTGTCTGTAGGGTTTCCGTGTTAACTGTCTCTATGGTATCTACATACTGCTGATTTGTTGTTGATCTTGAGTTTTTAAAGCAAAATAAAATTGAGATTTGCCGTTTGATTTGAATTAATCATTTCTGATTAGACAGAAACAGATCAGACTGTTCCGGAAATACTTAAATCTCTCCAATACAATTTCATGTGCTATTCAAAAAGAAGTAGTTCATATCTTAAGTAAGAGTGCTTTTTATTTAACACTATTTTTTTCAGACTGCTAAATCTTATGGAAGGGAGCATTATGATGATGTTCAGGGTGTAGGAAAGTGGGGTTTTTTATGAAAATGCAGATATTTTGGAATGGAGTCACCTGGTGGTAGATGTCATGAATGTACATAAAGAGTTGCTTCTTAATATTATTAGTTCGTTTTTTAATTCTCATCACACTGACTGTCCATCTAGAAGCTTTGATAGATTGAGTCAGAAAAACAAAAGACTGTATTTAGTTTAATAAGCCAATTTAAAGAGGAAGGTTGGAATTATGTATGGCAGAGGACAATTATGCAAACTAAATGATTCTTCAATTAATAATGAGATCCATGAAAGGCAAAGGAGAAAAGATCCTCCTTTCAGAAGGAGAAAGCGTGTGGTTCCCCATATCAGGGTGTGTGAGGGATGCAATGCTGAAGGGCAGTACAGAGGACTGAGGGCGACTGCGGTGGGTAGGTTTCACGCAAAACCTGTTAGAGGCTCTGCTGATGGCATCTTTTGGGTGGAAAGTTTCCAATGGAAATTTTGCACTCCTAAACGGGTTCACCTCAGACCGTCTCCATCTCACGGGACTCTTTTTAGAAAGCAGCAAGCAGACCTGGGCTGCATAAGCATCCACCAGTCCCTAAATCGTGAGTTTATCAGTTAATCACAACCCACTCTTTCTCTCTTTGTTTACTTGCAGCCTGGAAAACAGGCCTTGGAGAGACACAAACCTACCTGTAGAGCCATTGCTATGGTCTTTTTCATGCAGCTTTTATCCTTCTTCTAAATCCCTGACTGTTGTTAGCCGGCGCAACAAACCATATGTTAAAGATGTTGAAGAGTAAATATGTTGCAGACTGTACCAGCATGCAGAGTCAGAGGGGAAGCGAACAATAATGCTGGGAGAAGGGGAAAGAAGTGATTATCTGCTAGTGATTATTCGGAAGGGCAATAGTGGGAGGTGCTGTAAGTGACAGGGATTCACTATGGGATGCAAATCACTTAAGGCAAAGCCATTAGGATCAATTTAAAATACCAAAGAGGGAGACTAAAGTGACAATAGCATATTTTAATTGAAATCTCAAATATCATTCTGCACGATATGGTTGAAAAGACCAGGCAGAGTTACTTTATCTGGATAGAGGAAAAAGTTTTCCTTTTTTATTTAAAAAAATGCCCGTTTTTGCAATGATCAAAATGGAGCACAATGCTTTTTAAGAAATTCTTAATTCCTGTTTCTATATATTTTTCTATTTTAATGTTCTCTTTTCTCTTGATGGCCGTATTATAAATGAAATTAACTACATTACTACTGCTTTTAATCTGATTTTAATAGAGCCTAGGGCTGAAGCATGGAATCAGCATGTGTCCCATTAAAAGAAAAATACAGTTATAGAGACAATAAAAAGCATGTACAGATACACACATTTATCTATGCATTAGTTGTATTTATTGAGCTAAGTAGCCTATAAACAGACATGGGGGTTGATTTGACACCTTTTCAAAGCTGAAGTCCATATGATGGGTTCGTTACTGGTTTTGGCAGCAGAAATGTGAACTTGGTAAAAGATCCTGGCATGGAAAACCACGGAGTTCTGACATATTCCATTTGCTCCTAACTCTTTGATTTCTACTCACAGAATCTGACATATGTTGGGCATTGACCTTGCTCTTTTAAATAAGCTTATTTTAGACCTTTGGAGAATGCTGTCTGTTTGGCCTCGATGTAAGCTGTTAGGGAAATGTAGTACAAACACAGAAGTTGTATGTTTTGAATGCCAGAGATGTTAAGCTGACGCGCAGTTGGTAAGATCTGTATTTCTGACTGCTTTCTGTGCTCTTAGCAAGGAAGTGTCCTTAAAGAAAGGAAAATTATTTATCTTGCATTTTATGAGGATTTGTGTTTATTTAGTTTTAGCGGGAAGTTCAGGATCAGAATTCTTTTTCAGTCTGAAATATTCTGATTGGGCTCTCAGACACTTAGTGGAGTCAAAGCAAACATTTTGAAAAGTAAGTGATTGTTTGGGGTATCCCAGGTCAGAAACCTCAGAGAGCACCAGTGTCTTGTTATATTGTATAATCAGCCCCCTGTAAATGTCTCTGAATACTGTTGCTCATATAACGGTAACTTCTCCAAAACTTGACCTCTTCCTTATGGAATAAGATACCACTGAGTGCCTTTCAAGAAGACTTGTAACCTTCAGTGTGGAGATTTCCTTTCCAGTTGTCATAGGGGAGCAGCTTGTATGAAAGTTCACAGTGAAAGTGCTGCAATCTTGCAAATGCCAGCATGTATCGCTATGCAATAAAACAAATCACTGGGTCCCAACATGGCAAATTAGAGTAAGAGAATGAAGGTGCTTTTATGAAATGGGTAGAAGAAAATGTCCTACCTGTGTCTGCCTGTGTCTGCTGGAGTCAATAGAAAGCTCCTACCAACTCCAGTAACAGCAAAAGCAGAAGGAAACTTGGAAGTGCAGTTGTGATGTGTGTTTGATGTTCTCCTATTGCTGGTAAACAAACTCTTGCACCCTAGAAATTCAATTAGCTGGAGAACATGTCCCTGGAAAGGGTTGCTGAGTTTAGCCCTATCTGAGTAAATGGCAACAAAATTCTACACAGAGGAAAACACATACCAAATTGCCAAAGTAAATGAAAATTTGAATTCATAGTTGTATGAAGCTCTTCAGGACAAAACCTGGCTCCATATGCAGCAAGGAGAGGCATCTGAGCTTTGCGAGAACATTAATAATCATCTTCTGTGGCCCGTGGATGGTTGTGAGCACTGGCTTCCTCTCAAAGAGTTTGGCTTAGTTGGCTTCACAATCACACAGGAAGGGCATGAAGACCTGTCTTCGTTGACACTGAGTTAAGAGGCTGTAAGCATTTGATGAGGAACATTTCCTTGGCTAAAGGAGTTAGGAGTAGATTTTTTTACCGCTCTCTGCAAACTTGTCCCCCTGATTCAGCAATGGCACCAAGAAGCCCTCCTGTTACTATGAATAACCCATCTCCAGCACGTATATGGGATTCGTAAGCTGACCCATGAAGTTTGTTACGCAAATATGTGAGCATTGTGCCATAGTTGCCACTGCTGGTTGCTGGTTTATGTAGGATCAGTTGGACCTGTGCCATCAGCCAGCGGGAAGGATGGCAGAGCTGCTGCCATCTGTAAAAGGGGCCTGCCCGAAATTCCCTTAACCATCACTCACAAGCTCATTTTTTTCAGGGAAAAGGCTTTTATTTGTTGTGAATTCTTCATACAGAAAAGCTTCTTACAAAAACTAAATAATGTAACATATGCTAAGTTCTGGGTAGATAAAAATTGAAAGGACTGTGGTGTTTGTGCAAGTGGAATGATAGTGACAAGCACCACATGAATTCCCTGAAGATGGCGTCAGGGGGCTCGATCCCCCATAAAATGATGAAAGACTGATGTAATTTTGTTTTGTGAAACGATTTGAGCATAAATGCCACATTCTTTCCCATTAACAACTGACTTCCATTGTACCAGGGTTTTTTTTCTTTAATATGTATTTTGAGCACACTGAGAACAAAAATTTCCATTGTGATAGTGCTGCGGGAAGATTTAAAAGTTGTGGCGGACTAAGAATTGAAATGCAAATCACACTTGCACACAACCTCCTTCTGAGGCCCAAATTTTTATAGATCAGGTTCTGCAGCCCCGATGAAGAATCAGTGATCTGCCTTTGCTGGGATTCACAAATTAGTTGTGGCCTATTGTATCATTTCCTATGATGTAATTGTAACTTACCAGTTGAAAGTTTGTCACTGAAGACAGTCCCCTGATCTTCCATTACGTTTCCAACTGTAGGGCCGCTGAGGATCCTTTCACAGACAATGCAAGCACACACATTACATCTCCCCACTCTGCAACATGCTCTTGCTGAATATAAACATAATGTATATATTGATCCTCTCCCCCTTGCTTATTTTCTCCCCCAGTGTGCAGGTGGTAAAACAGTGACTGCCATGAACTTCATGTTAAAAAAAGAAAGAAGGAAAAGCAGTTGTTTGGAGGCTGCTAAATAGCAAACTGCAAGCTTATAACGTGGCTGCTGAAATTGCTACAAGGATAATAGGGCATACATGCATTTGTGGGTAATTCTGTTTGCTAATTGCTCATGAAATTTCAGGTAAGAAACATCCTATTTAATTTGTTAGAATAGGTAATGGCCTGGGGTTTGCATTTCAGGGTGGGGTTTTTATTATTATTTTTATTGCTGTCATTACAAATACATGGCTCTTTGTGTTTGGAAGAACACTTTACAAAAATGTTGGGGCAGTGGCAGCGCCGAAAGTTTTTAGCCATGCACATGGCAGTTGGTAACAAAAGATCTCTCGCCACCATGCTATACATCAGGGCAGGATGCGTTCCTGATTGAAAGAGGACAGATCCGTCTGAACACTTCTTCAAGCCTTCACCTCTCTGAAACACAATGTGCCATCAGGAGGAAAGGCTGTGTTGAGGCAGATGGTTTGGGTTACCAGGTCCTGCTTGTTGGTTGGGGCTGGGCTTTCCCTGTGTTGGTGCAGACATTTGCCCTCCCAATGTGCAGTGTCTGCACTCACCATCCCTGAAGCACAGCATCCGTTACCAACCCAGAGCAGACAGCTGATTAATGGACATACAAGAGTTAGAGGAGTTGGATCCTGTCGTCCTTTTCTAGCAATGGGGTGCAAACTCATTTTTATAGGGCCCCGAATCTATCTGAAAAAGTAACACTCAGTCCTTAACAGTTTTGAAGTAGTATCTTAAACAAAAAAGGACAGCTTTGCTTCTTGGTGCACTGAACCACGGAAGCCTCCCAGGAACCATTCTGGTAGCCCCTTTCCCTTCCAGCTGTTCAGAGGTTCTTGACTATGCAGAAATATGCTGAAAATTATTACCAATGGTGATCATAAGCTCAGAGCTGAATCTTCTGATTTTCCTCTGCTTACCATGCTCCAGTTTTAACTAGTTTTACTACTTATAACTAATTAGCTACCAGCTAATACTAATAGCTACCAGTGTTGCAGCATTTGAGAGTTACGTACACATTAATGAGAATTAGCATTTGTTGACAGCCATGGTGGGAGTTGCCTGTCTAGAGCATTTCAGGGGGCCTCATTGCTGTAATGTTTGATTGCCTCCTTCAGTAATTATAATTGACACTGAGCAAGGTTTTCATAGGTCTCCTTTGACTGTTGAAAGCCAAAAGACATATTGAGCTCTGTCTGTTGTGGAGGCCAATAATAATATATTGTCCAATAACAGTCTCTTCTTCTCACATGAGAGCCACGCAGCACAAAGGGATGGAGTCGGGGGTCTCTGCTGCCACACAGGAAGGTGGCTGCAGGGTTTCTCCAGGGCAGTGGCTGAAGGTTGCCCTTGCTCAGAACAGACTCTCAATTCATCCTCCTAGCAGAGCAATAGCCAGACTGCTCCAAACATCGCTTTTCTGTGTTTCTTTCACTACTTTTTTAATAAGTGGAGAACAATTTAGTCTTTTTAACTTAAAGTCGATTGCTTTCTTCGTTTGGGAATATGAAGGTAGATAAAATGCTACAGAAACTCAGCACACCAGCAGTAAATAACTCTAGTGGGCCTTTCAGTGCCTATTTAAAAAAGGGTACATAATCAGAATTAAAGCTGTGGGTTTAAAAAGCTGGAAGAAATATGAGCCCCTTGTAAGTCTTGAAGGGAATATAAGTACATGGCTGGTACTTTTTTAGGAATACCAATTGCCTGATTGGAAAAAGAGGTATAGGGGAATGCCCCAGCCCCCCTGGTCAGCTTCCCGAATCCGCTCTACAGAGAGAGGTATGTGTTATACATCCAGCCTGCGGGCTCTGGCTCAGCTTTGCACTGAAAAGTGAGCTTTTTCCATTTGCTACCGTGGAAAGGAAGCTGCTTCCACCCTTACCCCGAAGAAGATGAGCTATAGGAACATACAAGGGGCGTTTTTATAGTTAGGGGGCCAGAAGGGGAAGCAGTGGTCATAAGCAGAGACTGGAAGTTGGCTTGTTAAGTAAATCTCAGGCTGTAGCTGGTTTTAATTTATTTTTTGTTTTATGTGCACGGGACTGGGTCTTGCAGGCCTGGCTAATATCAAAGCCTGAAGTTTTGTAGATTTTTAATCAAGGTCCACTTTGGGGGGTTCTGCTTTTGATGGTTGTGGATATGTAAGCGTTTTTTGTTATTTTTTTTATTTTTTCTTACTGTCGTGTCTGGATTTCTTTACTTAAACTTTTCCATTCTTCAGTCTTGAACCAAGTGAGTGATTTCAAATTACCCAGCACTTTCCAGAAGGGGCTTTTTTGTTGTTTGTTTTTTTTTTAAAAAATTTATTTTGGATTTTTTTTTAAGTGAACACGCAGTCCAGTTTCTCTGAAAATCACAAATGGCGCCTGCAAACCTACCCCACTGCCTCTCTCTAATTTGGCATTCTTATCACTGCCTAAATAGTTTATTGTTCATCAAATCTGTAGGAAAGGAATTTTATATAATTTTTTGTTTGTTTGTTTTGTCCCTCTGCTGGCAGGAAAAGTAAATCCCAAAGTATTTCAGCAGGTGCTATTAATATGCAAATAATGGAGAGTACACTAGGTCTAATAGACCTCCCAACTACATGGGAGGTGTCGCTGTTGGAGCAAATTAGCTTTCCATAATTTGCATGCTTTTCAAAGCCTCCTGGGATTATATTTTAGATCACAGACAATAAAAGCATATGCTGTTAGTTTAAAATGTAACTAATTTTAGACTTTGAAATAATTTTAACCTAACTTCTTAGGGGTGTTAAACTGTTATTTGCAAAAAAACTTTTTATACAGCTTCTAATTTTCATGGCCTTTCTCTTCCCCCGTTAACTGTTCAATCTGTCTTTTCAGGTTGAAAGTGAAGAAGGGAATCTTCCATCTGGATACATCTTGAAAAACAGATATTTCTCACAAAAACAAGTCCAGATTGTCCTAGCTTGGTTCTGAGCCTCCATACAGGTCCTGATGCAATCTAGACTGGGTGGTTTAGGTCAAACTTCTTCCCTCCCCTTTGGCATCTCTGTGAGATGTAAATCCATTCAAAAGGAATGCTGTGGCTCCTGCTGACCACTCAGACAGTGAGGATGCTGCTTGTAGCATCAAAAAATCTTCTTTGCTAGCTCACCAAAGTAAAGCAACACTGAACTGGTGTGGCACAGATTCCCAGTACTCTTGCCAAGTCTGTTCCCAGAGTCTATTGGAAAAGTCTGTTTAAAACACATGGGAAGGATTTCAGTGCAGGTTCATCCTGTAGAGTCAAACATTATTGAGTTGTACCGGCACCTTATCAATGGCACTTTCCAAATTGATATTGACAGCAAAAATCATACTGTTGACATCTGTGGTTTGTGACAACTTGAGAGATGGGGCATCAGCTGTTGTGCCTGAGAATTTGTGTCTTTTATTTCAGGTAACGCAGTGATTGCTTCATATCTGAACATGCTGCACTGCTTGAAGGGACTGGCCAGGTAGGGTGCTTACAGGGCAGCCACTTAAAATCAGTCTGTTATCCCCCTTCTGCTCCTCTGTCTTTGGGTATTTGTTAGGCTGATAGAAAATGGTTCTCCTTGCTCACAGCACCATCCCGGTCTTGGCTGCCCTAGTTCCTCCTGCTTTGAAGGACTGCAGCAAGAGGTTTCTTAGAGAAACAGAAGGCTTAGCTGATTCAGATAGGCTTCAGCAGCAGACTGTCAGTGTCAGCTGAGGGAGTCTGTGAAAGGTAGAGAGGCAGTCATTTTATTTTGTCTTTCTGCCAGTTGTCCTATTGCCCAGAATATGTGATTTGCGAGTTTCCTTTGGCACAGTTGCTCCATTGCTCATATATCTCCGTGCAGAGTTTCCAGGTCATTTGGTCCACAGGGTGGTGACCATCTTTTATTTCAGGAGGGACAGAGTTCAGGGGTAGGATCAGATGTGTGGAGGAGGTGGCAGCCAGGTGGAGATCAAGTTGGTGTTATCAAATTTATTTCTAGCATGGGAAAGGTGAGCGTTAGCGAGAGTGCGTATGGCTGAAAGATATCCTTTGACACAAGGCCAGGAAAATTCTCTTGGGATGCACTTTGGCCATACAACAATGTGTGCTAAGACCCTTCTGGATTTTTGAGGCCACAATTTTGCCATCAATGGTTTTATAAGTGTATTTCATACACGCGATATATGAAAATGCTTCATTTTCCAATAACAAAAATAAAGCCCTCAATTGATGTTTTACTTAATAGTATTGTGAGTTTTGATCTTAAGAATGATATTCAGGCATGACCAATGCACTGAACCCTGTTGAAAGGGAAAACCCTTCCCAGCATGAATCCATTGGAGTTAGTGGAATTGCAGCCGATGATTGTCATGAAGACAGAATTAAACTATCAAGTTCATTCCCGCTCCCAGAGGTGGCTACACCACTAAACTGTCCATGACACGAATTATTTTCATTGTCAAGAATAGTATCCAGTGATGGAATGAGTGCCCTTTAAATGCCGCTCCTACCGCACCAAGCTGGATTTGCTCTAGCATGTGATACTGCTGTGTCCCACCTGCTGTCCCGGGTACCCCATAGGTCTTTACACCAGGGCATCTTTACTGCACAAACCTGGAGAAGGCTGAATTTTAAAATAATCATTTCTGAGGCTGTAAGTAAACCAATGTGAAGAAAAAAAAAGTGCTGGAAGTGGCTTGTGGTAACTTCATTGAAAATGCTGGATGTTTTTTTTTCTTCTCGTCTCACCCTAAATGTTTTCTAGCATTAATACCAGTGACCTCTCATTTCTGCTGCTTTTCTTTAATGGGATGTGGCTTGCCTGTTATAAACCTATACATTGGAGCTGGAAACAGTTGCTTTATTTAAAAAGAAAGAAAAAAGAGAAAAAAGGGCTCTGATTACTCAGGTGTCGATATAAAAAAATGAGATGTTGTGCCAGATGGCTGCATTTGTGAAGCAGAGTGTAGTCAGAAGGAAAGTGGAAGGAGACAAGGCAACTGTACATCAGAAGTGTGAAAACATGATCAAAATACCTTCAGCCTTGTTTCACCAACACTGGATTGGAAGGCAACTGTGGTGAGATGCAAGCAAAGCAAAGCATGAGGAGATACTGTTTGGAAAACAAAAATGTCTTTTAATAATGAACTGCTTGCTTTCCTCCAGTAAAAGCTTGGAAGTTTACAAAAACTGAGAGACTTTGTTATTAAATGGAAGGACTATGAACCAGTAAGCCTCAGAGCTCTGTATCTAGTGTCAGTGCAAAGTGTGACATGCAATAGAGTAAAATATTGATAGCAGACTGTGTCACAGGCTTAGTTAGCATTATAGCAGGATACGCTGCTGCCAATCATCTGTAAGTAACCGCTCTCTCCGGTGACACAGACAGTCAACAGCTTCGTGCCATGGCTGCAGATGTCCAGGAAGAGTTTTCTAGTAATGTGTGAGAGAGGCGTTACATCTTACTTCAGGCACATTCAGATAGCTGGCTCATGGCTTTGCCCATGCCCACACAAGTGATATCCAGGAGCCCAACTGACTGGTGGTGGTCTGGATTAGTGGCTGCTCTCACAGTTAAAAGGGGTGGACTTGTAGTAACAACACTGGTTATTTTGTACCTCAAACTGTTTGGACACATTGCTTGTCTCGTTGAGAAGCTTTAGTCAACTTTTGATGCCAGAGCAAAGTGCTTGCTGAGCCTGTAAAAGCTGAGAACTTGGCAGGCCCGAGAGCGATTGCTTCTTTACCCTTTTATATACTGAAATGAATACCGGGTACTTTCAGCTTTGCTTCCATGCCGCAGCTTTTGGCTGTCACATGGGGAAAAGTTTTGAATAATTTGTTTGATCTGAGATCAGAAATCCAAATTTATTTTTTTTTCCATGCTTAAGGTGGCTCTATTCAGGCTGCTTGGTAGCTCCACGCTCTCTCCCTCCTCTGCAGTCTCTCAGGAGAAAAAGAGAACATGGGTACAGAAAAGGTCAATCTGACAGCTTGACCTCTGCTTGCTTTAGTTATATCTTTGTTTACAAACTTTGTGGCGCTTGGGTTTCATCACAAGAATCTGAAATCATAGTTTTCTTATATTGCAGTTTGATTAGAACATTGCAAGGAAAACCTGCATTGATTTTCAGCAAAGCCGTTCCCAAACACACAACTTTCTCACCTTCAGCCCCCAGATGACTTCAACATTTTGCAGATACTTTCTAGCAGTGAACTTAATCCAAATATATTGAAGGTAGGTTACATTAATAACAATAGGTATAGAGAATGTGGCAGGAACACATATCTTCCTCTGATTCTTGTTCTGTTAATACTAAAGTCTGGGTGTGAAAATTTCATTCTTTTATTTTTATAAAATTTGAATTTCTTTAATAACTTCAGATCAAAAGTTTATTCTCCGCGCCAGGAAGATTTTTTTTGTTACAAACTGCATTGTTTTATTTAGGGAATATGTTCACAATTGAGAAAGAATTGCCTTTATTAACAAATCAAAAGCTTATGCTGTCAAAACTGAAATCGTTCTACCTTTTTATGTGCAAATTAAAGCTTCTGTCAAACCTTCAGCCATGGCACATTTAATTTGTGGAAATATAAAAATATCTGGCTTAATATTAAAATATTCTACACAAAGAAGGAAATATTTTTCAATGATGCTTTGCAGTCAGGATTCTCTCAAAATCAGATTTTAAAGGAATAAAGTGATGTTTTAACAGAATTTATTTTTCCCTACTTTCACCAAAATTCAGTGCAGTACTGAGAAGTGTGTTTAAGTTATACAGGTATTTGAATACCTTCTTGGATCATGGCCTTTGGAAATGAACCAAGCTAAATGTAAGTGCATCCAGGGCAAGGGAGCTACATCCCCTGTATTTTTCCTTATAAAAGGATCATGAGATTTTTATTTTTTTTTTTTAATTGGTAGCAAAGGTACTGAGAAACTTTTGACTCTAGATTCAGTAAAGTTAGGGTAAAATATAAAAGGCAACTATTGGTTTCATGGTGAAAACTTGTGTTTTGCAAGTCTTTGTAATGAGGATAAGATTCTGCTTATCTAAACTTGGGCACCAGTTCTATATTTGGGCTTCCAAAATAAAGAGCTGTCTGTTTACTCAGCAGCGCCTGGGAGCTCAGCATTTCTGGAAACGCGGTACTGCGGGCCTTGATTCAGCAGCATCCTTCAGCACGTGCTTTATTTCAAGAACATGAATGAGGCCATTGATGAACCCTGATGTTTTGAACTGGATGTTTTGTTAGATACTTAAAGATACATAAATCCTATCTTAAACAGCCAAATTTAGGAAGTATTTGAAGAAAAAATGGCCCCGAACCTGACTATCTCTGGAGCGTGTGGTCAATGCATGAAGTCATGACCTGCGTCAGTACAGCAACTTAATATACACTAAAAGTGAACTCCTTTCAGCTGAAAGCAGGTTGAGCTTGACCTAAGACAGTTCACACTCACCCTAAGCCTATGTCTATCTGGGTTTTTTCCCTTTTTAATGGGGATAACAGCAAGTTGTCCTTCTACTGCTCACCTGTTTTTGTTGGGAGAACAAGGGAAACCCTGGTCTTCAGCCGCAGTGTTGCAAACCACCTGCAGAACCTCCTTTTCCATTGCGGTCATGGCTGCTTTTTGGCTTATTTGTTTTTATTCTAGCATCTCTGCAGACTACTTCATGTTTCATTCCCAGCTCTCAGTCTGTGACCAGGGAGTTTTTACCATGTCTCTTTGAGAGGAGAGGTCCAGTCAAAGCGGGCTGTGTTTGCCTGTTGCTTTTTTGTCCAATCAGATATTCTAATACTTAGTCCTGTCTTTGGGGAGGTTTTAGTGGTGTTGAGTCCATTTTAGCTCGTTATTTCCAAGGCCTGAACCAAGGACATTTGCCCTTCTGCAGTGCTGAGAAGAGAATAAGTGGCTGTATCTGAAGGAGTGGACTCATTCCCTAAATGGCCCATTCCCGGTGCTCAGGGCAGTGCATGCAGTTATCATCCTGAAAAGGCCATCTGAGCAGTGCATTAGCATGTGTATATCTAGGCTGGGATGTGCCCATGGAATCACAGCACAGGTGTTGCTTTTACAGCCACCTGGCCAGCTCCACCATAGCAATGCTCAAGCAGAAGAGTCCTTCCAGCCATACTGGTACTGTCTTTGTCACACCCTTCTGTGCAGAGGGTGCAAAAAATATGAATTATGTCAGCTGCCAGAATTTCCATTTGGTTGGTAAATTATAGTCTCCAAGGATCTAGAGCACCCACTTCTATACTGCTTTTATGCCAATGTTGTTAACAATGCATTATTCTAGCATCCGAGCTTTTAAATCGTTTATCTTCTGGGCCATCTTTGTTTCTACAGACTGAATGAGGAATGTATTAAATTTGAAGGTGTTTATTACTGTTATTAGGCCATTAGCCATAATTAATAGTAAGACAGCTATTGAGTTTGTGGGTTGCCCCAGGTTTTGCCCATATTCTTTTTTCATATCCACTCCTCAGCATGAATTATATGATCTTCATATTCTGCCTCTCACCATTAAAAAACAACAAAGTGGTTTGGGTTGGGATCTCCTGTTTCAGGCCATAAACATATTATCCAGCCACCCCATAAAGTACATTCCTCCAGCTTACTACTTGCTATGAATTCTCAAGTATGCCTATGGCACCCAGTGGGTTTGGTCTCTCCAGCCAGTCAAAAATCCTACCCAGCAAAGCTGTAAGGCTCCTTGTGAATCAAGTGCTAAAACTTCACCCAAACCGGTAAGTTGTGTCACGACTTCCTTGGTTTCTGCCAGGAGCCTGTAAAATGGTAGAGTCTGTGCTGTTCCCACAACATGTCTCTGTGCAAGGGAAAAAGGTCTCCAGACTCCAAGATGTGCTGCCAGAAGGGCTGGTGGGAGGCAAAGGCATGAGTGAGAAACCGGACACCTCCCTACTGACTTTCCACAGGCAGGAGTGCTTTAGTCTTGTGCACTTGATACTAATTGGCCTGTGTGCAAGCTGGACATCTCTCTCTTTATTATTGTTATTATTATGCAATCAGACACTACTTAATTAAAGAATGTACCAGGGATGCACTATTTATACAGAAACTATGTACACTGAAATCCTTTTTCTCCATGGTGATTGCAGATAATGTGGTATGCTCTGCTTTGATTCATTAGTATAGCAAAAGAGATATTCAGAATTATTTGGTATAATTCACAGCACTTCAGAATGCATATATTTTCATAATACTTTATATCTTCTGCTTGTGCTAGTAACTCAAGCGTACGATGACTGGTTTGCCATACCACTGTCATCTTAAAATTGTGTTAGTGCCGTTTTTTCATTATAACTGGCCAACCTGGAAGCTCATTTAGCACAGTATTTATAGGGAGAGACCACTGTGCAGTGATGTGGTTGATTGCAAAACTGCTTCTGAGCTTACTGAGTTTCGCTGGTGCCTCCAGATCCCAGCCTCGCAGCAGACCCCAACACCACGGGTGCCTAACTGAAAGCCATGGGGAACCCTCCAGAATGCAGAGACTTTCTTCTGTACCCCCCAACTGAGAACATTTTCCAAAGTGACAGTTAGAAAAAAATCTTTAAGTAGTTGTGTTTCTTCTGTTGAAAAAAAATGAACACCTGTGTTAATTTTAATTGGTTCATTTTATTTAGGATAAAATTATTTTTTTATATTTCTCTGGATAAAATTTTGTGCCATTTCTACTCTGGATTTTTTCTGGCAAGGTTAGTAAGCAAACTCTCAGGATTAGCAATGAATCACCAGTATCTCCCTTCCCATTTCACATTCATTCCTTTCTTGCCTTATCAGGACCATCCTTCTGGCTGCACTGACCTGGGCATGACTTCATCTAATCCAGTGCTGGAGAAGCCTCGGGAGACTTGCCACGTACATTCATGCAAACAGCCAGTTCCATCCTGTAAAAGTCTCTGGTTTTAAACACTCTTGTTAAGACAGAGTCTCAAAAACTCTTTCTAGCCAATGGTAACCTTGTAATTTCAAGTGTGGGTTCAGATTTTTTTAACAAAATCAAGACTACAATTTCTGACAGTAATTTAAAATAGTTTAGTTTCACACAACTATCATGTGCAGATAGATCTCACCACTACGCTCACAGCAGAGCTTGTCCAAGGCACCTTTGGAGACAGGATTTAAAATTATCACTACTTAAGTGATTAAACTTAGTCTTAGACACCCAAGAGCAGCATGTGCAATTTTTTTTCCTCCCCCCGTCCATGCTGTGAGCACTTCTCATCTCTCTCTGACTTTATTGGGCACTGTAGTGTATTTGCACACCTCTGGAAATCAGTTGCATAATTTAAATGTCTGACTTTAGTTGCTTGGTGACCAGGGTTTTTCTTTTACTATCACAGATTAAAATGTTCAAATCGCTATCTGAAAAATCTTAATTTAGCCCTGCCAGGTTTCTTTGGCCTCTACCTGGCAAATGGAAATGTATTCAGGCAGCCTTTTCCCTCAGTGTACAGCTGCTTCTTCCTGTAAACATGAGGTTGCACATTTAACTGATTTACCCAATTCAATTCCCTCTTAATCAGTTATATATTTTTTAAATAATGGCCTGAAAAATTTTCACAGCAATTATCAGAGATAATCATTTAACAATGAAAAGCTGCTTTCATTCCTGAGAATCCCCTATGTATGTATTTGCTTCTCTGTCTTAACATTTGAAATGTTTGGGGAAAAAAATTAAACACAGCCGGTGACTGCATTTAATGCACAAGATTTCGCACCTCTGGGCTCTGTATTTATAGCTCTGTCATGTTCCTTTCTTGTACTGACCTGAAGAAGAGGATTTTTTTCCTTATCTGATGAAAAGGTTGTCTGTCACAGTGTGGTTATTGCAGCACAAAATATTGCCTAAAACTTGACCCTGAACAAATTTTGTACAAGGACAGTTTACTCCAGAATTCCAAAGGAGACAAAACCCTCCTCATACATAGCCAAAGGTGTAAGCTTGTTTGGGTATATAAAACTGGGGTGATTCTAAAAATCCTTCACGAAGCCTCAATTTTAAATGCGCTCAGCCTCTGATCTCAGTGAACCCATTTTTCTCCTAGTGTTATGCCACTGAACTCAATCATGTTAACAAGTATTTTCATTGACATGTGATTCAGAAATTTAAAAAATACATGTATTAATCATTGTGTGGCTTGAAAAAAAATTAAAGGTACTTTCAGCCTTATCAAATGATGCTGTTCTGAAACTGTGTCCATAACCTTGGCTTTCAAAGCAGAGGGGCTTGTACCATTTTCAGTGGGCATCCAGCAGAGGGTTTTCAGCTTCTCTCCCATTGTATGACACAAATTCTTTCTGCCTTAGTCTTGCTGGCAGCAGCGCTGACCCACGTCCCATGCAAGCAACAATAATGCAGAAAACTTGGGACAGACGTGCAGCTTCAGCAGTTTGAGGAAAGGAGGGGAACGGCATGACACAGTAAGAGCTGCTAAATACTATCAGTTCTTTTATTTAAGAAGCCAATGTGTACAAAAAGTAAATAAACATTTACAGGGCTCTTTTCACCAGTGGTGAATAGATCACAGCATGATCTGTACCCCCTCTAGTTGTCTTTCCAAAAGTCTGGCTGCCTTACTCTTTTCCATCTAGGCTGGGCTCTTAATGCCCTTAATATAATTATATTTTTCTTCAATGACTGTTGCCAACCAAAAATGGGAATGATTTATAATGAATTAGTACCTTCAGAAATTTCACGTCCTTTTCCAATCCCATTGTCCATAAACAGATGGATTTTTTTTTTTTCCATTAGACATAATTATTCCCAAAATCATTTGTGGAGGGAGGATAATTTTTTTCCTCCCTGCGTAGCTAGTTCAAAGGTAAAACATAGTATTTATGCTGTAGACAAAAGGCGTGCTGCGCACGTATGCTGGTTATGTGGCACTATTTCTTTTCACTGGTTGAATGAATGTCACAAATGAAAGTTTCTTCATTTAAGAAAAAATACCTGCTAATTATCTATGTTATTTGTTCAGAATTTATTTCTGCAAATATTTGTAAGTATTCTTTTTCTCTCATCGTAGCAAGCATTGTACTTATTGTATACCCATCTATTAAAATAGCTATTATAATAGCTGGACAAGGTGAAATCCACCCTTAGCCCTCTTAAATGCACAGGTAATATTTCATACGGAAGCTACAGGATTTTATTTTTTTTTTAAAATACAGAATTATAATTAAGGGCTTAGTTATAAAATATTTACTCATTCTACTTAGTTGACCAGTGCTCTTGGGTCCTTTAGGAGTAGTAACCTGAGTAAATGTTCACCATTGTAAACGGGAACCTTCACTCTGGTACCTACTTAAGATCTGTAATAAAAGAAAATAAAAAGGTTGAACTTAAATCAATCCTGTCCAAATCCCTTTAAAGTTGAGTGTATGAGGCAGCTATACACAACCGGCCAAAAGACATGACTGGCAAACCAGCCCCAGTGGTTTATTTTTCAGTAAGACACAAAGCCACCAAGGGGTGGTTTTCTCATTCTAATGAAGCTCAAGGGGACAGGAATTTGGCAAAGCATGAACCCGTGCAGGTACAGGCCAGCATGTAGGAAGGCGTTGTTGAACATGAACCTACAGCCTAGGCTGGTCCTAAAACTTCATCTAAAATTAATCCAGAGCCAAATGCCCTCTTCACAGTCCAGGTCTTTGTGACAAAGTGGTTTTCAGAGTAAGTGGTAAATATTTTGCTAATTTAAAAATCCAGTGTCCAGACCCAGAATAACTTGCTTACTTTCCAAAAATACTTTGGAGATGCCAAAAGTCTTCAAAACAGTGAGCTTCCAAGCTGAACCAGCTGTACAGGGTAGCATTCACACAGAGTAGATGGATTTTAGATCATGTTTGCAGTAGATCATTAGTGTAGTCTTCAGACTTTATCAATGCTGGAGTACAGTGCTTCAGTTAAAAATAAAAAGAAAAAAGTAATAAAATCAGAGCAAACTATAAAGCAAACCAGAAGCAAAAGGCTTTCTTTGGCTCATTTACCCAGTTAGCTTTGCATTAACTTTCCCATAACAGGATTTACATAAAATTTTTCATGCCAAGCACAAGTGTCCTCTGTATCCTGAAACTATCATGTTAGTTGATTCAACAGAAAGAAGAGATGCCGCGGAATAATGTCAAGTCTATATTCATACCAGGACATCAAGAGGAAAAAAGTCAATTTTAGTATTACTATGTCAGCAATATGTAACCTTTTTTTTTTTTTCACACAGCCTTTTTAAAGTTCAGCTCTTGTGTTCCAGCCTCAAAACCTTAAGGTGTAATCGTGTCAGCTCTCCCACATATAAGTGTGCGCAGTTGCTCTGAATCCCAGTTTAGGGGTGCTCTGACCACTTGGTTGTTATGGGGGTGATGCCTCTGTTAAGTTGGCTTTGTCCCAAGTAACACCACCCTGCTGTACTTGGCGTGTGGATTCATGTTAAAATGCGTGCACACAAACTTCCTCCAGAGTGAAAAAAAAAACCAAATGGCAAATACAAACTGCTGCCTCTGCCAGACCAAATGATTTACCTTCAGCTGAAAAACACCTGTTCTTTGCCACTTCTTTCTGAACAAGTGTTCAGCTCACATTTTAACAGAAAAATGCTTGAAATACAAGTTTTTTGGGTGAGGGGCGGGAGAAAACTGAAGTTCCTAAAAGTTACTATGGAATCAATAAATAAATATACACTGAATGTGTTACCTCCCTTTCATTTTTTCCCCCGGAAAGCAGTTTCCAGATGGATTTTCCCCAAGATGTTAATATTGTGCTGGTTTTAACGCTGATTGAAGCAAGATAGCAAGTGGTTATTACAGGCCTGACATGGCTGTTCTGCCAAGAAACAGCATGAGCTTTCAACTCGGAAAGCAAGGTGAACTTTGTTGTTTAATCAATCTGCTTTTGCCTGCCTTGGCCAGGTATGCACGTGCATGCTCACAACGGGGATGACTGTTAATTTATGACCAGCTTATTTGTATTCTTCTTGGTCAAGGCCAGGTTTAGTAAGGATGGAAACAATGTTCAACCCAAAGACTTTTCTTTGCCTGGGGAAAAAGTTCTTTTGAAGAAGGAGTCTGCTGGCAGTGTCCATACCAAGTCTTCCGTTCTTTCCCCTTGGGTGCCTTGTGAAGATGGCCAGACAGCTCACGGGTGACTGCGGTCACTGCCTCACCAAGCCAGTAACTGGGAGCTTGATGCCTATGAACTCCCTACCTGAGATCTACTACTGAAGTAGTAGGTTTAGGGCCATTTTGAGTAATTCTCAGGGCAGTAAAGTTGGTGATATTACTGTGGTCTCAGTCTCCTGGCTTAAGTCCTAACTGAGAAGGAAATCTATGGTCTTCTCTGTGCCATTTACCTTTGGTTTCCAGCAGCGTGACTGGATATAAAATGGCAGGGCAGCTCAGCGTTGCTTCCTTCTGTAGCCATTCCGCATGCTTCACATTAATCTGTCCCTTTAAGGAAAAAAAAAATAAAAATCAGAGCGATAGCTTACCCTTTATGAGATGGTTTGCTCCTTTGAGTGCTTCTCTTGGATATATGGAGTAGGCAGTTTGTCTGATGCTGATGTTCCTGATCTTGAAACATATTAGCACTTTAGCTAGAGCCAGACAAAAGCAACCTTCCCATTTTATGCTTCTCGGAGTACATTTGCAAAATGGGAACAGTCTACAATTGTTCCTCTTCAGCGTGACTTCCTGTTCCATCTTCTTCGTTACCTGATGGACTCAGAGCTAGTCCACCCGATCTGAGGCAGGAAAACAGGTCCATGTCAGTGACGCAGAACCAGCACTGAAACTGGGATTGAAGTTGTTGTAGTAGGGTGTATGTTAGTTCACCTGGGTTTCACCTGAGAAAAAATGTGTAAATGGAAGCTTTACTCAGAAAGGTGTGCACAGTGCTTAAACATAACCTGTAATGCACAGGGTGTAAACATTTCTGTATTCTATTTCAAATGCTTCATTTGTCTCATTTTCACTTGGTTTTCTTTCTTTAAACCCAAGGCCTGTTCAGTGAAAATGATGCCGTTAGGATTTGTGTGCTTGTATTTGTGTGCATGTGCATGTGCAGGCCCGTGATTGTTTCTACCACTAAAGCAGGCAATATAGCTATTGTTTTCAAAACTGAATTACTATTTTGGCAAAGTATTCATACTTAAGGATGTGAAAACTGCTCAGCAGCCTTAAGGAAAAATTTCCATTGTTTTTTGTTTCCATATTTTTCAGTTTTATACTCCTCAGTTACAGGCCTATGTTGAAAAATGCCTTCCAGTGTCAGAACATTTGAAAAGAAAATCCTAGAAAATGGTAGAAAGCTCACTCTCTCAAAGCAGATGCTTAGGACTATCTGCTAATATGGAAATAAATACGAACACTCTTCTTAACTAATACCAAAATATACCTACATTTCTGAATTGCTTTCTGTTTTCAAATTCTTGTCATTTAATCAGCATGGCAGCATTAACTATTCTCACATATTGAAGGCTGAGAAAACATTCCTGAAGGGCCAAAAGAAGCAAATAAAATGTATTTGTTATTATGGCTGACCTTAGGCATACAGTCTGTGACGCTGCGGGAATCATACGCAGAATCTCTGATGATAAGTATGGTGATAACTGGTAAGACTGTGCTGAACTACTGTGAAACAATTCAGGTAGTCAGCAAACAGGGCTAATTGCTAGTTTGGGGGATATTATGGGTAATTTACTGCCCACTGAGGACTTCTACCTAAAAATAAGCTTTTTTTTTTTTCTCTTTTCCTTTGTACAGGACTTGCATGTTAATGTAGATTTCTTGATGCAATTATATGTGAAGAGGACATTCAGATGCACTTCCATAAATGCCCTTCTGCTTCTCAATTACATTAACTGTCTTCATAGACCCTTTGACACAAACCATATTCTTCACTTTTTTTTCAAAATAGCAAATAGGCATAAAGCTAGACTCTGCTCTTATCCAAGATGTCTTGATCAAAGGTCTGAGATTAATACAATAAACACAAGAAAAGAAACTACTGGTGGTTTCCAATACAAACTAATGGGAAAGTGTCAAGTGAGCTGATACTGACAATCCAGTCCTAAAACCAAATGTTCGTATGCGAAACTCCACTTTTGAGAAGGAAGAATAAATATCCACAGAATGTTTTGGCTATAATTACTCCATTTAAGGCAAAAAAAAAAAAAAAGAAAAAAAAGTGCTGAATTCAGTTTGTTGAAGTCAAGATGTTAATATTTTTGGCATGTAAAGATGTAAACCAAATGTTTAAATGAAATGTCATCCCCTGAGTTCACATTTGCCCATTGAACTACAGTACAAACCCTCCACAGACCTTCATACAATACACATTTTTCAGTTCATTGAAGAAGGCCCCTGCTGCTTTTCAAGGAAAACTAACTTGCAGAAGCAAAATAAATACCGGCATGGCAGTGTAACAGCACAGCCTCACAAGCACAGATGTGTAGCATTGTCGGCTTTTAAATCAGATAAGGAGTATTCAGACATAATCACCCCAGTGTCTGGGACACGTTGCATGCTGCAGAACTGCCCAAGTATGGCCTGACAGACACATACAGTGTGTGTTCAGGCTAAATGGCAACAAGCTGACAGGATTTCATAACAGTCCTGTTATGTCTGGATAGGCAAATGTTTGTGTAATTTAGCTCTGACTTTGAAATAGCTTTAAGAAATCGGAACACAAATGGAGCTTTGTGATTAGTTGTCAGTGATGTCGTACCTGCTAGACGATGATATCAGCCAAAGGGGCATCCTTGGGGTGCTGCGACTGTGCTGTGCTGCAAGGGGCACCACCACAAAGCCTCCATCTTTCCTTTCATCTGCCCATCCAACCAGCGGGGTGGCTATAGGGCTGCTTCTCTAAAAATATATGTGTCTGGATATTTAGTCATGGACCCTGGGCCTAGCTGAAGTGTGGCACACAAGGGGTTACTAATGCCTGCTTTTAGACAAGATACCTCTAAAAAAAGTAGGAGACTACATTTAACCCTACAGAAATAAGGCTCACTGGTTCTGTGGTAGTTCTATTAAGACATACAAGTATCTCAGCAAGGGAAAATTTAACTTACATGCAACACATGATTTTAAGTAAAGAAATATTGATGGGGCGGAGGGGAACAAGTATTTTTTTAGCTCTAATTTATGGCTGAGCAGCTTCATTTTAGTTACTTCATGAGAATATTTTAGACCAAGCCTGCATAATATTAAAATAAGTTAAAATGTATGTAAAATTTATGAGAGCATGTCAGGTGCAATGCTTGATAAAGTAAGTTTAATGCTTTAGAATTTTTTTTCTTCAGGCAGAGAAAGCTGAATCCTGCAATTCTAGGTTACAGCATAATTTTAGAAACTCTTTTCCATCAGACCATTCTTTTATTAATGAGATCCAACCCAATTTAACAAAAAGAGGTAAATTCCTAAAGAGTTTATGGGAAGTCCTCAGCAGGTTGGAAGCTGGGAGCGTGTGAGAAAAGAGGATATTTTCCTACTGTTCATCCAATCTATCCAATCTTATAAAAACACAGAGGAAATTAATTCACAGCAAACTTTGTAAGTGTGCTTCTACAGTGTGGGTTTTTTTGGTTTTCTTCTGGAAATGCTGCCTCACTTTGTGAAGAAACAAAAGCTTTGGCAGTGACAGGGGCTGTACATCACTTTGAAAACTCTTCATTTACTGGGGGTGTGACACTCCCAATTATCGTGACAGAGCTAAATGACAAAGTACTGTCACCCCACTGAAAATTCAGAGCAGCTTCTTTCTGTTTTTCCACCTGGTCAGGGGAACATTGCTGAACTGGTACAAAGGAGCGGCAGGAGCAGCAAACAGGGGGAATATCTGCATACTGCTCTAGTGTATTAAAAATTCAGCTCCTTGGCAATATTAAATCTGAATTTACTTCCATCAAACAGAAACTTTGCATATCTCATTCTTCCATTATAAAATATTGACATCAGAAATAGCGAATACTGAAATGAATATTATAGATGAAAACTATGTGCTCGGTAATTATCATTTTTTTCTTTGTTATTATTCCTTTCCTCTGAGGATTGCACAGGCTGTTGCAAACAGTAATGAAGTTAGCATGCAATGCCAATGTAAAGTATGCTGCAAAGTTATTCTTTCCCTCATTATAGATGAGGGAAGGAAGACAGCAGGAGGAGGGTGATTTCCCCAGCCAAACTCATATTCAAGTGGGCCAGCCCTCTGTCTCACGTCTTAATCATCATCCCTAGTGATGAGACCCTCGGTGCCACCTTCTTTCTCTCTTCTTTTGTTCTTTTGTTTCCCTAGGTTTTTTTAGGTCTTTACTGGGGCTCAGAGCTATTAATATCAATGACAATTTTTGTCACAAACTAAACAGACAGTTCACAAATGCTTTCATTCCTGACAAATCCACTGCCCTGTCTCATAACATTCTCAAATAACCACAGCACTAAAGAATATCGTTATAGATATGGAAACATCTGACCATTCATTGCAATAGCCATCCATTTCTCCGGCCCTTCCCAAGGCTTGACAACAAAAACAGAAAGAGACCAATGGGTTGGGCAACCTGCACTAGAATAACCTTTTGGGTTCCTGCGTGTGGAGATAGCACATACCTTGGGGTGGCTTCCCAACAGAAATTCTATCTCATCACACTCTTGAAATTCACACTTGGCCAATTGAATTGTGCCTGGCTGGTGTCTCTCTCAGTAAATTACTCAGAAGTATCACACAGCAGGATGGTTTTGTTTGCAGGTGCTTTCTGAATACTACCCCCCTATACTTTTGAACCCTGCCTCATCACCTATGGATGTTTTCAAAGAGTGTAATATATACAGTGTGTGACACCTGATACCATATCTGTCTCATATGCTTCTTGCAAAAATCAATCTAAATCAATAAATTGCCAACCCTCCTCATACAGTATTTGCAGAGGTTCAAAGACAGGACCAATTACTCTTAAGGTTGAATTGTCAGGTGTCAGATGAGAATATAGAAGTTGAAGCATTATATTTAGGAACAGATTTATTTAGAGGACTTGGAAGAATTTGCTTTGCTATCAACAGGTTTATGAAAGACCTTTTATAGTTCATTCTTGTAGAAACTGATACCTTGCAAAATGACAGGGATGATCTTGGCTATTTTTTTCTTTTCCCTTCTTTTTTTGCACAATTTCAATCCAATAAAGTAGGAAAACTAACACTCAAACTCACTGAAGTCATAGCAGTAAAGCTCCTGACCTTGAAGGGCTTTTGGTCCTGACCCTTCTTGCCAAGTCCATTGTCTTTTTTGTTACATAATTTTCTAGGTTCAGATGCAAACTCCCCGTGTTTCATTTATGTATTATATGTATCTTTTTAATGCATTCAGTCTCTAAGGTTCGGTTCAAAAAATGAGACTCAGGCCAGTCTCACAGGTCTGAAGATTACTTATGAAGCGTTTCATCCCTGGCAAAACCACAGCACACAAATACCATGGCTTATTATAATCACACAAGATGTTCCCAAGTTTAGCAGTTCTCAGCCCAGAATACCAAAACCCTTCTCTTAGCACTCCCAACAAATCAATATGCATTATTATTACGTGCTCAGATACTACCATGATAGATATCAGATTTCTGCTCGTGCCAAAATTTCAGCTAGCTGTTCCCTGGAGTATTTATGCTTGTGTACTGTATTTAACAGCAGCCCATTCAAAATGCTCACAGCTTCTAGGAATGAAATGCACATAATTTAGGAATAGCTGCCTGGCTATTCAGGCATCATGCTGTGTCAAGGGAAAATTAAATCTCTGACTCCCCCCTCCTTTTAAAACAAACCTGTAGTTTGCATCATATTTGGGGGAGCTGCACGGAAGTTTCATAAAGAGAAAGTGAGCATGGCTTTTTTTTTCCTGTTTAATGGTAGTGCCTCCCCATTAATGTTCCAAAATTATACAGTAGTTTAAAAAAAAGGGTCTCAGCATGCATGCATTGTATCACATTAAGAAATCAGGATTTTCTAGGCACTGCACAGCATTAATTACACTGAGCATGCTGCAAATTTAAATTAAATGATATGCCATGTTCTGTTGTAAATATCAAAATGAATTGCAAGATACAGCCCTATATTTGCTTCTGATTGGCATTTGTGAATTGAAGAGGATCAGAAAATCTTTATGATATACCCTTTTTTGTTTGCTTTAGGAGCACCTGATGCAAATGCACCTTTTGTTTTCAGGAGTACCTAACAGCACAGTTACAGGTCAGAATTCTGTGCCAAAAAAACCCCCACAAAACAGAGCAAAAACTCTCCCTCAAATAAAAATAATAAAATAGAAAAAAAAAAAAGACCCCTTTTGCCTTCAGTCTTCATCCTAACAAATAAATCAAAAAGTATTTCTGTCCCCCACCACGTATTTACAACCTAGGAAATGGAGTGGCACCAAGAATAAAATAGAGGATATGCAGGACTGAAACAGGTCAGCATGAAGGAAGCGGGGCTGATTTTGGCATGTGGGTCAAGTATCTAAAATGCTATGTAAGCAAATGGTGTGTAGGCTTCAAATTATCTGAGCAGAGAAGGGATGCTGTTACCGCTTGAGTTTAAGGCAGGAGGGGAGTGAGGGTGAGCTGGACTTGGGATTGCTTCATCTCTGTTATGATGAGGGAAGCCTGATTTGGTGATTTGATGAGGAAAAGACAATGGCTGAAAAGAAAATAGGCAGTAAACAGCAGATCTATTAGTATTTCTATTCTTTATCATCTCATAGGCATTTTACATTCTCTTGTGATTTTAAGGTATCAGATTGAATTGTCAAGATCTCACCAGCCTCTGCCCTTAAACAGCTGGATGAGGTGTATTTTAACCTGTATTTCTATGTGATTAAATACTAAACAAATACTTTAATATTCTGCACATCAGAGAAAGGACAGCATTTAGTTAACTGTATAGAGAAAGAATTTTTTTTAAAAAAAAATCTGTGTTTTCAGAGTTTATTTAAGGTCTTTGTGAAATGATTAGCTCTGAGCTGAGAAGGACAACTAAGTGCCAGTCTGAACTGGCAAAAAAAGCATGAGGCATAAATGAGGGACAGCATAAAAGAGTGCTCAAGGACGTACAGCATGTCTTCAAACCTGGTATCAGCATATTCTTTCTAAACTATCTTACCTTTTCTAAATCTTTTGCTTCTAGGACTGAACTCCAGTTTCCCTGGCCCATTATGCAGCGGCTCTCTGTGTGTGAGAAATACAACTATGAAATAAACAACCCCCTCAAAAAACAAAACCAACCAAACAACCTAAAAACACCCAAATGAGGAGAGCCTAATCTACCCTGGAACAACAAATGGACATTAAAACCAAGCTCAGGATACCTCAACTGTGTAAAACTTCTTTCTCATATCTTCTGAAGAAGAAATGCCTTTAGAGTCTTTCTCAACGAGACTGAAATGCTTCTCTGAGTCAGGTTGTGAGTAGTATTCTTATGAGGTTGTCTGGTAAAGAAAGGCTGTCCATCCGGGCCTGTTGGGAATCGGTTAAAATAGTACTTGTCCCAAACCTTTTCACAAGCTTTTACTGGACCTCTTCAGTGTCTCCTTCTGTTATGATTCTGGATGTTCCATAAGTGGCAACAGTAAAACCTGATGTACGACTGAGAGAAGGATTATTGTTCATTCTTGCTCGCTGCCACCAAGGTGACCTATTTGGCTTTTAAAGACATGTTTTTCCCTGGGAGCTGTGAGGATACACTGATGGGTGTCTAACTTTCTCCTGCATTCAGAATGAATCGGGTAATGGTCAGCCAGGTGAGAAGGACACCACGAAACAACCACTTTCCTTAAGTAGCATAGGCCTGGCAGAAATAGGCAGGAGAGTCCTTCAGTGCTCTCACCATCTTTCAGCAAAAAAAAAAGGCAAGCCAAAGATACTTCATGTACAGATCATGAAGCTCTCAGAAATGAATGTGTATATGTTTTAATAACACGTCTACACAAAATGACACTTCTCCTAATAGTCAGTGAGAGAAAGAAGGCAGAGCTGTATGAGGCCATAACCAGAACAAAATGCATTACTATTGCAACAACAAACAGCTAAACTACCAGGTATTTATTTTTCAGTATGCACAATTGTTGGAGGAGTGTGTAAATTATTCTTTGGCACTCTGATGGAGACATAGAAAGCTCTGTGCTTCCCCTAGCTCCCATGGTCCTGACAAGAAACAACTCACAAATTCTAATAAATAGAAAATAGAAATAAATACTTTAACTATATGGCATAGGGTTTTGAATGGCTTTCTGAATCAGAAAGTGCTTCTCGTACATCTTCGTTATTTCTTCACTCTGTAATGTTGGCTTTCCGAAAGTCAGAGACAAAGTGAGATAGATACCACAAGGATCGCAGACACTACACTGGGAAACCAAGTATCAATGGTACATCCAGATTTATGGTGGGTGATGGCACTAAAGTGAAAGCAAAACTGTTTGCACAGTCTGTATTGTTGCCCATTACTGTGTATTTGCCCCTTTTTCTTGCTTAGCTACAGCTGAAAGAATGGAAAATTGTACCTTATATACGGTATTAGGAGACACTTTTTGATCGTAAGGTCAATCAGACTAGTTTGCCGACTTGAGGTATTTATGGCACAATCACTCAGTGTCTTTAAGGAAAGGTTAGATACATTTATGGGAAAGATATTTTGCAGAAGCCTTCCTGTTTCAGAGAGGTCTTGGACAAAATGACCCAGGAGGCCCCTTCCAAGTCTACCAACTGTGGTTCCTTGATTGATGCTGTTTCCCCCCAAGTCTTTTCAAAACACAAAGCACTGTTATAAAATTTAATATGATACAGTATATAACTTTAACACAATGCCTTATAGGAAATAGTTAGCTGGTGGCACAGGGGCCTCGTGCAAAAGGAAGAAAAGAAGAAAAAAGAAATTGCAAAGCATTTTCTCTGCCAAGGGATATCGACTATAACATTTACAGTGTTTCCTAGTATGGACCCTCATCTGTGCAGGGGGACACAAAGTCATGGAGACATTTAAGTAACCCAGCCTGCAGTATAAGTTTTTCCAGAAAAGCCTAACAAGGCCTGAGGTAATTTTCTATGCTCTGCAATAATCATTCCCTCAATGCTGGAAAGCAATGGACAGCCAGATCTCCTTATGAATAACTACCTGGTTCTGTAATCAGTTGGGTGTAACGTAGAGCCACCTGGAGGCAAGAAACAGGACTGTCCAACCCCTCACTGCACACCCACAAGGTCATTGTGCAGACAGGTCCTCCACATCTAGTTTCAGACAGTTCTGTGGTTAGAAATGTTAAGAATGAAAACAACACAAAAATGAGAAGAGGCTCAGAAAAGCCTATTCTGTAATTTATCTCCCTCTCTAAGATGGCTTTTTCCCAGTCTGCTACCATTTGTGCAGCCGTTGTGCAGCAGACTGAGCAAAACTCTGAAAACTACAAGTCCAAAAAGCTGCACTTCTAAACCCCTTTGCAAAGTGCAGCAAAATCGCTGGGTAATGTGTTTGTCTATTGACCAAAGATTGTACGGCAGAGTTTTGGCCACATTTTCCCTTATTTGGATACAAGATGCCGCTTAAAAGCAAATCCGATTTCTTTAAGGATTGGCCAGATTTATCACCTCATTGAGGCTTTCTTGAAGCTGGAAATCCAGCAAGCTGAGAGTGTTTGAGTGCAAAGAAGCACAGTAGGCATTATTTGAGAACCAATGCTGTGTGTGTGCAGTTTGGTTTTCAGACAGAATGCTGTCCTTGTCTTTTACATTTTCAGGTCCCCCAGCACATTTAGTACATATATAATAACTTTCACTATTACATTTTTTTTTCTTTAATTTGAGAAGAGGTGGTTTTGCTGAATTTTTCCTACATCGACTTTTTTTTTCTTTCAAACTGTCAACATATTTAAAAGTTTAAATCAACAATGAAATTTTTAAAAAGTAAATGACCAGATTCTCTGGCCCATTTGATTGAAATGCTGTAGTTGGTCTCCATTGCTCTGTACTAAGTTTTAATTTTAGGTTCTCTCAGGAAAAAAGATGAAAAAATACCCAGAACTTTATTGAATTGGAGTTCACTTTCAATAACGTTTTACACTAACATTTTTATTTTCACTTCGGCTGATTTTAGCTAAAGGCCAAACTCCTCTTCCAAAAAACAGCCCCCATGAAGACAGCTCTGGCAGGAAATAACATCCATACACATGGACTCCAAAGGCTTTTGAAGTCTCGCAAATGGGAGTTGTTCCCTTTTGCAAGGCAGGCTGGATTAACTTTTATTAACCTTCTAACCTCATCCAAGAGAATGAAAAATAGCCTAACCTTTTTTTTTAAAAATTTGGAAGTTTGCAGCCTTCTTTACCTAAACATTTGTGAGCTCAAACATCCAACAAAATGAGGATCATCAATGGTGATTTCCATGAAGAGCTGCTTGAAGCCCCTCTTGGACCCCCCTCCATAATGTTGTACTCGGTGTCAAAGGCTATGCCTAAAAGCTTGTGTTCTCACTTGAAAATGTTTTCCCATTACCTTGAAGCTTGGGTCTCTCCATTTGATTCAGATTTTTTGGAGCAAATTAATAAACTTTTGGTCCTTTCCAACACATTATATAAATGAATTTTCCCAGTTAACATGTAAAAAATAAGTGACTTGTAGCAAAAAAAAAGAAGTGCCCTAGCTTTAATCCTGACCATGCTACAACTGCTCATCCTTAGCTCCCACTTCATCCTTGCATCACAGTGCAGAGGAAGACACTCATGTTGGAACAGTTTTTCTCGCTGGAGTCAAAATGGTAAAATTAGCCTGAGTGACACAAGCAGAAATTTCAAAGGCTGGAAAATTTATCTCCTCTCTTTGTCTTACAGTATGGTGCATTTTAGTGACTGGAAGATTTAGCTTTCAAGCATCCCATATAAATCCTAGTGGACAACAGATCTCCAGCTTCTTTTTTTAGGGTGATTGAGATCAGCAGCTGGAATCTGCCAGGGAATAAGATTTGAGACAAAGAAGAAGAGATACTTTTCTGTAGCCTTCAGGTGTTGATCATGGATGACGATTATGAAACAACTAAAGCAAAACTAGACTCTCTCTGCTACAGGTCCTCACTGTGGTACAAGAGGTCATGACTATTTGGCATGAGGACCATGATTTCAGGCCAGCCCAGTTTCTCCCCTGCTGTAACTTAGACCATTAATTGGTTTGATGATACAGTCCCTCTTGGGATTTCTCCTTTTGAAAGTTTTATACTTGGTTTAAATCTGAATGCTCCACTTCAGCTTTTAGGAGGCAAAACCACTTATAAATCTCAGATGGTCAGAATAAGTGAGGAAGTCAAAATATATGTCCTCAGGTCCCTTGTAAAGGTGCTCAAATACCACTTTGATGAGAACTTTCCAGCTGCTTTGCTGGGTAAACAGACGCATCGCAGCTTTAACATGCAGGGATGCCCTTAACACCAACAGGCAGAGAAAAAAAACGTAGTGGGAAGGGCAAAAGGCACCTAAATAAAAAAGGCAGGCAACGATATATACGACTGATTTCTTTTGCCTTCTTTAGTCTTTGGAAATGGAGAAAACATTCAGGATTGCAGATTTCCAGACTCAACTGTATACACCATTTATTGTGTCACAAAGTGGAGACTGTTTGCTATTGTTACCTCCTCCAAAAAAACCTGTTAGTATGAGTTCTTTGGGGCTCAGCAACTCCATTTCCCAGTTTTCACTGAATACTTCAATGATTATATATATAAATAATAGTAATAATAATCATAACAATACTTGGCTTGCCATTATGTTTTACTCAGTCTGTGATGCTTTTCTCGCGATAAAAATCAGTGTATTAAACACTTTAATTGAAACTCTTAATAAAACAGACATACTTCCACTTGTGCTGTTACATTCAGGTAATGATCACAAAGCACTTTACAGACTCAAATAAAAGTAGCCAGCCTGATTCTTGTACAGAAGCAAACACTCTTATCGTGCATCTTAGTAGTTTATAACAAAGCTGTCAGATAGACAATTAATTGTCAAAAATGCCATATTTGGGGTTTATACTGGACATACAGCATCCAAAAAGCTTGGGGTTTGTCCTTAAGCTTGATCTAAAAGCATCTAATGCCATCACAAGCGACACGGCAAAAAGAGACTGGGTGATCTTACCTACTAGACAAGAAGAGCAGGCTGCAGACTGGAGGGCTAGGGAACAGTCATGCCTCGTTATCAAGTACCCTAGTTCAGAAGAAAAAAAAAAAAGGTTATAATTTTCCTGGGTTAGAAAAAAAAGCCATGGAAGTCTTGATGTGCCATGGTGCTGAGTACTGAACAGCCTCGATGGGGTCACTAAGAGAGGACGAGGCAAAAAGCTGGTAATGCAAATGTGAATATTAAATAAAGCCTCCCAAGGTCTGGAAGGGGTCTCAAGCTTTGGACCTTGTAATAGGTAGTTCCAGAGTTGAGAGATGACGAAGAGCTTTGTTCCCTCTTGTATAATTGATAAATTACCATTGTTAGTACTAAACAATACTACTGAGCACAGAATAGAAACAATCTAATGCTTTATCCATCTTTAGCAATTCTGCTCATGTGCTCATACTGTTCTTAAATGTGCTAGATATTTGTTTGATGAAACAATAAGTTTTAGAAAAGAGAAAAATAAGAACTTTAAAGATAATCAAAACCTTGACTACATACTTTATGACAAGCAGCTGTGAATAAGCTTCAGTACTCTTTATTTTTAACATTCCAGATATGTAATTTAATGCAGGTCTAATGACAGTCTCAAACAGACTGCTTTAATCGAAATTGTTCAAGCTCTGTTCTGTGACAAGGGCTCACAAGCTACCAGCAGGGTTGTCCATTTTCCCTGCTTCTGTAAGGAAAAGAAAAAGGAAGGGAGGGGGACACTCTTGAACTTATGTTGCTATTGATGTGTAATATACAATAAAAAAACAGTTAAATTTCAATTACCCACAGGTAATTATAATTTTATTGTTTGACTATGCTATGGGGATTTTTGTAATTCCCAAGACTAATAATTTTCTATAATTTTACAGGTTGTCAAATAAACTATTAAAGATTATCTTTGAAAAGGATTCTGCAATTGTAAGGACATATCATACTGTTCCTGTACATTATTAGTAATTAGAGATCCCTGGATAGTGAAATATCTGCACTATGTGCTAGCAGCTGGATACCATATTTTCTCACAGCCTCCTGTAATCTTGAACCAAAGCTTTCAAACTTCTTATCCATTGTAGCCTGAGTCACGTTCAAACTTTTATTAATATTCACTGAGCACTCATTAAGCAATTCTGGTGCATTCGATACCTTAAATCTATGCTTCCTGATGGGAAAAAGTAAAGGCTCACAGGTCCGTGCCAGTGTACTGGAAACAAACACAAAAGGACTAATTCTGAGCTGTGTCCCCTGATGGGGATACGGAGAAGGAGCAATGCTTACACCAGCACAAAAATCTGAATCTGCCCTGAATGCCTTTTGACAACATGGCTCGCACAACAATATAAAATTATGCTTCCTGATTTTATCCTAAAAATGTACATAGATGCATAGATGCTAGGGATCAGTGTCGCCTGCCAACAAGGAGGAGGGATGGGATGGGCTTCACAAGAAACTGAAATCTGGGGGCATTCCCTCATCCTCATTGGCAAGTCCCACCAGATTCACTAGGGTGTTGATGAGGAACTCCCCAGGCCACTTTCCCTCCCACACTATCACCCAACACCCACATGGCTAAGGTGAGCAGACACCAACTTTTCCCATTTTAGCTGGCAAAAGCCCAAAGGTAACTAAACCAGCCTTTCGCAGGTCATAGCTTCCTTCATCTGTGTATACAATGTCTGGCAAGATGTCTATTTGGAGTCTTATAGTGATGGAATCCTAAGGAGGACCAGAGGAGGGATGAGCTGAGAAGAAAAGTGGACCCCAAAATGTTGCATATAGCATCTGGGCACAGGCCAGAGGGTAACGAGTGTAAAACCACATAAAGGGATGAACAGTTGTAGACACTGTTGATATCTTGCCTGAAGAGCCATCAAAGGCACAATTTTTAGCTGGCAGCATTTTTTTATTGCAGCTGCCCCAGGAGATAGTCCTTGTTTGTTTTATTGGCCTCTTGGATTGTTATGTGGTGAAGGCTCTGTGTGGAGGAAAACTTTAATGCATTGAGATTTCTTTATGGGCTGAAATCTCTCTGAGGAGAGTGATTTTAGGTCACCAAGATTTTAATGCAGAAAACTTTATGGCATGATTTTTTTCCTGAAGGATGCCTCCAACCTTAGGCTGAGGTTTTGCACATGTCCTGTCTGGCAGGACACCAAGCAAGAACATCACCTCATGGACACACCTGCAGGGACAGGTTTGCCTTTTTCATGATTCCAAGAGGGCTCTGTGGCAGCTGTGATGCTCAGCAAGGGATCTGGTGGGGAATATCCCACACACCAGGGAGTGCCAAGGGTGGATTATGTTGGTTTTACTGTGGTGTTGAGCTGGTGGAGCAGTATAAAGATACGGGAGCACAGGGAAGGATTAAGACCAATGGACTACAGCTCTCTGCCTTCCTCTAGAGACAACTTCAGTCCAATCAAATGTATTAAACAAATCTGAGTCGTCAGTGTAGATAAACACAGTGAACTTTCTTTCCATGGTCTGTTTGTCGTCTTGTCCTGTGCTCATCCTGCGCCTTTGCGAAGGTGTTGGAAGGATATTTGATAATTTGGAAAGCTCTTCAGTAAGTGGCATTTTCTGCTTTTGACTGCCTCTCTACCCACTAAGTGGTTTTAACTGAGACTGAACCCATTACTCCAGATGACTGGCATTTGTAATACATGGAGAGGAGAAAATGCAAAGCCCAAAGACAAGGCTAAATAAGCTTGTGAATAACGGACAATACCCTATAAAAATACACATCTCTCTTTCCCCTTAATTCTGGTCTGCATTTCCTGCTTAATGCATTCCCTGTTGCAAGTGGAACACGTTCTGACAATTGAATAGTGAAAGCAATTAGAAAGAGAATTAATTGATAAAATTAAAGCCCTGCTTTCCTCATGTTTGTCATATGACTACAAATATTGTCACTCCCATTAATATTAATTAATATAATTATCAGTGTTTCTAATCCCTACACATTTCCTTGAAAAGTTACTCTTAGCTCAAGAATATAATTGTTAAGTCATGGAAATGTTAAGTAGCAGCTAAGCAAGTCCAAAGAATTAATAGCAAACTGTAGTTTATCCAAGGATTAGACTTTTAGCAATACATAATCACCTCTTCATGTGTTCATCCACATAAAATACCTTCCATCCCTCACTACACTTCTGCCTACTTGTCCTTGCAGTGCACCGTTTTCAAGAATAATAATAAAAAAAAGCGACGATAGTAAGTAAATATTCTTTGCAGTTGCACGCTTTTCTTCAAGATAAGTCACTGCGATAAGAGTTATGTGCCCTTAGCTGAAAGCAATGTCAAGGTCAATTATCTCATGCTGAAAGCCCTAATGCAAGATACTTTTGTGATCAGAATAATATGTGTAACATTGCAAAGCCTTTGTTTTAGTGTTGAGGAAAGCAAATCCACTCTCTCTAGACTTCCTAACGCATTGTCTCCCAGTTTTGAATGTCACGGATTATTCCGATAATAGAAAAGACTGACTTGCCGTGCCATTGCCATTTGAGCAGGCTTTCCTGGTGTGGTACTGCCGAGTGCAGAGCCTTCCCTGCCACCTGCCCAGTTCCTTGAGACAGACAGTTGGCAATTCCTGCCTGGTAATAGTGTGTCTGCTTCACAGAAGTAGTGCTAGGTGGAGTATTAATTAGCTGTTTTGGAAAACAGCCAAAGTATTTTAAAGGCCTTTATTGTAAGGTGGAGGGGTTTTCTGCTAGAAGAGAATAATGTAATCATTCCACTATTAATTTTTAATTGTATGGTGCTATGCATTATTACCAACCTATACTGATTATCCTAAGAGAAATGGTGATACTGCATAAGCAATATCTGTTGGAAAGTCTATTGGGTGGCACTGTGAAAAAAGCAGCAGAAAAAAAAGCTGTTCTTTGAAGGAGTTGCAGTCATCTGTTGCTGTCTATTCCTACAAGGTATCACATTAAATACTTACAAAGTGTATGAGCTTAAGAAGATTCATGGAGAAGTGCCGCAGTTTTCAGGTGGTTTTGTTTGCCTGTTTTTGTTTCTTTCCTTTTTTTTTTTTTTTTCCTTTTTTTAATGGCCACCCTTTGTAATGAAAAGTTACTTCCAAGGAAGCTTTTTCAAGCAAATTCAACTCACTGACATGAAAGAAATCGGCAGCACCGTGCTTGCTGCTAGGGAGAACGCACATGCTCCCCTGCAGGTTTGGGGGTTGGGGGTCAGAAGGGTCGGGGTGATAAGATGCAGCATCAGGCCTAGTTCAAATCTCTGCATGACTATCAGGTTTGCTACTCAAGTGCATCATTTGTGCCAAGCACAGTTTGTCTCTTTTTTTTAACAATCTCTTTGTCTCCTGTTCATCGACCTGCTGTTCATATCTGAGGTAACCTTAGTGCTCTGAGATTAAAACTTACCATGTGTCCCCTTTCAGAGACCATCCTGATTCGAAAATATTGGTGCACTACCCCCCAAAAAAGTGTCTAAGTGAATGATTACACTTTGACAACTGATCCAGCAGAGCTGGATGATAATCCAGAGTCCATTGCTAGGGAAGCAGCATGAAGGCACAAGAGTAAGAAACACGTATACGTGAATTCTTATCACTAGTAAATCATTATCAAAAGATGCTAAGATTCAGACCATCCATACAGTTAGCTTACTGGTAAAGAAATGATTGTTATCGCCCGCTTGTGTCCGCTTACGAATCCTTTGTTTCATCTAAGAGAAGGCTAGCCATGAGGGGACAGGAAATCTTTATCTGCTTTTCTCCATATCTTCAAATACCAACTTCTTATCAGCTTGCATAGAATGTGAACAACAGAAATACTTAATGACGTATACTCCACTTAATGAAACAAATGGAACTAAAACACAGACACTTCTCTAGTTTGGGATGGCTTAATCGTAACAAAGTATTTATTGAGAGCAAGTCCACAAAGCAGTTCTAAAAAGGCTCCATGGCTGTAAATTCAGAAAGGAGAAATCAATTAGTCAAAAAAAAAAAATGTATGGAGAAAGGTCTACCCCTAAGTAACAGAGAATTCATGGGCAAATCTCCAAGCTGCACTTTGCCACTTACTTCAGTGGCAGGACAAAGGGTTAGAAGGGGCTTTCATTTGTCTGACATGATTCTTCAGACATCTGAGAAATTGTGATTGAAAATTGAAAAGTTTGCAGTTTATTGTCATATTTTCCAGCTGAATTAGTTTCAAAAGAGATGTTTTTCATGAAAAAGAATTAGATACAATTCATTTTCAGTTTAAATTAAAAAAATAAAATAAAATAAAATAAAATAAAATAAAATAAAATAAAAACACAGAAAATTTCTACTTGATCACTTCCAAACTGCAGTTTTAGTCCTGGCATAAGCCCATGATCATCAGTGAAAAAATATGCTTTCACTCTCCTGCATAACCATCCAGGGCTGCAGTATATCCAGGACTGGTTCAGGAAAGCACTGAAACATTCGCATT
The DNA here is from genome assembly GCA_033558235.1 of Neomorphus geoffroyi. Taxonomy (NCBI): domain Eukaryota; kingdom Metazoa; phylum Chordata; class Aves; order Cuculiformes; family Neomorphidae; genus Neomorphus; species Neomorphus geoffroyi. The sequence continues at coordinate 95,247,103 of JAUMJM010000005.1, read as the reverse complement.
AAGTCCAGTAAGAACTTTCCCAAAGAGCAATTCTTTCCAGAACTGGGGCCAGCATAGGTCGAGTAAAGGGAAAACCAAAAATGCAGACAATGAAGCAACTTGCCCATAATTCCCCAGCAAATTAGAGATTTAACCTCTTGTACAGTAGCCAGTCTCAATTAACTGTTTGTAGTCTTGTTCTTTTTTGGTTCGGGGAAAGGGAAAGACAGTCTCTCTTTGAGGTCTTCCCATACTGCAAACAGTAGTTTGCATAATGAAAAGTCACTTTGTTGCTTTGGTGAAAATGTGAACGTGGTGTCTGACCAAGATAAAGAAAGATGGCAGTGGATTAACTCAAACACAGCCTGTGTGCCCCAACAGCTATTACATACTGCTCAGCTGCATTTTTCCTAACTAGACCTTCTGTAGCCTTTATTGCTCTATGAATTACAGTCAAATGCCAACTAGCAATCTAACACGAATTGCAACTTTTCCTGAGCAAATACACTCTGTCAGGCATGACAGTGAAAATCTAAGTTTTTAGCAACAGCAGCTATGCCTTGCTTTCATCAAAGCAAACGGTCCTATTCTTTTTTTATACCATCACCTAATTCAGCCTGCCAAGCTTCACTGAGCCAGAGTAGGCTCAGCAAATGCCAGCCTGTCTATACCTGCCATGGACATCGATATATTTATCTGTAAGACCTGCATCAGGGGAAAAAAACCCAAACAAATTGGCAGGGATTTGCCTCTTTTTTTTCAAACCAGATACAGAAGATGCAGTGATCCTTAGCAGGCACTGCTGTGGCCATGCACTGTGTTCCTCACTTGCAGCTCTTCTACCGCACAGGTTGCAGCTACAGCAAGATGGGATTGTGCTCTCTGATATGAGGAAGTGCATGAAAGGTACCAAAATGGACGATATTTTTATAACTTCCTTCTTTATGGCCAAGAAGTTCTTTTGGGGCATATTTAACAATATCTGATTAAGCAAATCTACCTCTCCTGATGTTGAGAGCTTAGATACAGTAAAGTCTTTCTCCTTTGCTAGGGACACTGTATTTATCATTCCAGGAATTAGTTTAACCAAAGAAAAGTAATATATGGAGTAGAGAAACAGCACAAATTGGCATCAGAAATCAGCCTTAGTAATGGTCCATCTATTTGTGCATCTTGGCAAGAAGTCCTGTCACCTGCTGCAGAAGTCCTGAAGTCCTATTGAAAAATAGGTTGAAGAAACCTAATTTCTCTCACAGTAATCGCAGTAATGCTAATGCATTCTTGGAACAGAGCCAGGATAAGTGGAATTCAGTCTGACAGCAGATAAATATAAATTATATATATGAAAAACACACTGTACCTTTAACTCCTAATTCATTACAAGTCAGCCATTAATCTTTAATTTCTACATGTTTCACCTGTTTGGTCAGTTAGCTGAGCTGTATCCTATTGGAGAAATGATTTCCAGGGCATCAAGACACCAGCAGGGTTTTGGCTGGTGGGGCCCAAAACAATGCCTTCCTCCTGCCAGGACACTTTATTTTCTTTCTGAAGTTGTCAGAAACAGCAGGTGCTCAGTACTTCTGAGCATCTGACCAGAGATCGGCGGTTTTTTTCAATTTCTTCTTCATGCTGTCCCTATATTTTTTAGTGAGTGTCGCAAGCAGAGAAAATTGAATTCAGTAAGGGGTGGGAGCTAAGAAGAATGTTCACAACAGTAATAATATGTATAAGTAGCACAAGTTTCATTTTCACAATGCTGCATATATCGGATCCTCTCAAAAGAAACAGAGTATACTAGTGGCTACATGTCCACGCTTTACCTAAAAAGTAATAATGCCAATCTGCCCCAGGTTTCACTGGCAGGAAAGTCTGAAAAGGCCTCATAGTTGGTCTTGTTTTATATGGTTCTTATTCATAAAAGGTCTCTCCCACGCACATTAAGAATAAAAACCCACCCAACATACCAGAGCCTGCTTAGGCACATAGTAATCTTTTCCTTTCCATTAAAGTATATTATTAATTGGGATTATCCTGTTGCTTCACAGCTTTGAAAGAAGAAAAAAGAAAAAGCTATTGAACTTACAGTCGCCTTTGGTAAGGAGGTTCTGTTCTTTTGCTTATGTGATATTTCTTTCCATCTATTGCACCATCGTGTTTCAGTTCCTGAGAGCTGTAGATATTTATTCAGTGCCCTTCTATCTTGGCCATCGTAAATAGCTCTCTGATAACAAATCGTGCTCTCTGAACATCATTTGCTACCAGAAAGGATCTTCAAGAAGCACATGCACTGTGATGTAATATATTCCTTTCTTTGTTATGAACGCAATAGAGTTTTACAAAATCAGCTTCCTTCCATTTAGAGGATAAGTACATACCATTTTAGTTGTTTTATCATTTCTCATTGCTTGTCTGTTTATGCTTCATACTTAGAGAGTCACTGCTCCCTTGCTCTTCAAATGAATGCTACTACTTAAATATAGAGAATGATATGTGCTTATTGAATGATTCAAGGATTTCAGCTGTCAATAGAAGCTTAATTATCAGCTGGTGGGATGCTCAGATACTATAATGATGGCTGTTCTATAAAGCCAGCACAGAAGAGACCACTCACAGCTCATCATACGCTGAGATCCAACAATTTAGAAAAAAAAGTAATATGTAATGCATAGCATTAACTTGCATCTTACTTCCCTGTCATAACCCATCATGTAATGCTATGTTATTTCATGTCATGTCATGCGTAACATGATGCAATGCAATGTCACACTTCAGAAAATATTACTAAGCGAGAACTGATTCTTGTAATCAGTTCAGAATATGAGTCTCTGATGCAAACACATTGTGGCTTCAGCTGATGGGAAGGGATCAAACTGAGAGCTATGTCAGGCAAATGTTTTCCTTCTCTGGCTTGGCCAGCAGATGTCCATTTGTCAGTTTGAGGTTCAATTGGAATTTCTTTGTCATGAGTGCTTTCTCTTGTAAAAGAAACAGCAATTTTATGGCAAGCCAAATACTGGGAAAAAAAAAAAAAAAAAGCCCTTAGAAATACATAATAAATGTATATTAGTGAGACAGAAAATTGGAAAATGGCCACCTGCCAGCAGCTACATAAATTTTGGAGGGAATGCATTTTTCTGCCATTATGCGTTATCACAGGAATTGCAAATATTTATTAAAAGTATTAAAATGGTGAGAATGTTAAATGTTTCCTTCAGTAGTGGAAATTCGCATTCCCACATAGAAGATAGGATATTCTGATACAATGTTTATTAAAATGACTTCATTTTATTAGGCTGTCATACACAATAAATGTGCAGGTACAGTTAACAAAAGATGTATTGTGGATATGGGAGATTTGTGAGTAACACTTCAAAAAAATAATCTCTTTTGAACTCTATTCATATAAAAGCATACTACAAACTTTCATTAACTTCTTTAGAACCAATTATTTTCTGAGCTTATTTTCTTTTTCTGCCACCTCGCTATATTTCGTTAGTCACTTTGTTTGCTTATGTTTTAATGCTTAATGGGATTAAATGCAATTTAGCTTTAATTTATATACTAGTAAGCTGAGTGTATACTCTATGTGTAGCAGGAAACAAGATATTACAATTATTTTTGGGTTCATTTACAGGTCTAAACATGAATGGCAATAAAATATTGGGACCCTAGTATCTTTTCAACCTTGAATAAAACATTATTAAAGGATTGGTGGGAACTACATAGTATTGAGAAGAAAATCACATTCTAGTTTTGCCAACATTTTCTGCTGCAATTAATCACAGTGATTTTGTTCTTAAAGTTCTTGTTATAGTAAAATACAGACACAGTAAACATCACTGACATCCTGTAGCTTCATGGGGCAACTGTACTGATTGGCTTCACCAGGCATAGAGCCCCTTCCAGAAAAGTCTGAGCACTGATGGGAAGAGTTCTATGGGGAGATACCAATCCCTACATGAACAAGCGATTTGAGCAAGTGAAGGATTTAGGTCTATGAAAAGCAGCTGAATAGTCATCTCTCGGGACAGACTTAGAAAATACCTTGATTAGAGGGAGATACATCAAGAGAAACAAGGTGATCTTAGAAAGTCACAAGATTTGTGATGAGATTGTTGTTAGATAGGAAACAACACTACTTCTGTTCTCAGCAGTTTCCTGAATCAGCAATGAAAGAAAGGAGGATGGCCATTGCCTTCACAACTGAAAGTGTCATCTAAGGAGCTTCGAAAGGTCTTTTTTTTTTTTTTTTAAGAAATGAGCAGAGAAATAAGAAACTATTATTATCTGGGTTTTATTTTTTTACACTCGGGTTCCTCAGTTCCTTATAGTTCATTAAGTAAGAAGCGTGACTGGAGTATAGTAGACAGAGGGTGAATATATCGAAGTTACAAGGCCCCAAATTTATGGAGAGTCTTACACAAGAAACTTTGGAAGATAAAATTTCAGAAATAAAGGATTTTTATCTCTGCTCTTGTATGATGCAGTTTTATTCCTTTCTGAAAAACACAGAGCTGGGGCAGGGGGAGTAACTTTCATCAAAAACAATGCTTTGTCTTGATCCAGACAATTCATATGAAATTATGAGATATCAAAAGTGATTCGTGGGATTTAGCACAAAATGTGTATGTTAGAGAGAGACCTTGGCCACCTCACAGGCAAAGGTAAAACCTCAATTGACTTTGGTGGGGGCAGGCGTAAACCCCTCACCCACAGCTGCAGCCACTCCACCAGAAGTTGAGAGGTGTTCTGCCCAAAGCACTCTGCAGTTCAGTCAGCACAAAAAGTGCAGTCAGCATATCAAGCAATGCAAACCTTTGCTTGGGAAACCTTATTTAATATTAAGCATGTTTTATCTTGATTTGGGTTGTTGTTGTTCTTTAATTAAAGAAATTATAGGAGGTCATTCTCATTAGTTCAGAAGAGTCGTCACAGAAGGGGTTTACACAGATTTAACCTCAGGGTAAGCTGACACGACTTTTGCATGTAAATAGGATTTAACACCGGACACTTTGTGAACAATCCAGCTCTTCAGTTGTGATAGTCAAGGAATACTTGGAATACTGACTAGAATAAAAAGGTAATGTTGATAAGCTAGGGTCTTACCATGAAATTCATCAAATGATCTGTGGTGGCAGCCCGGAGCTACTGCAGCAGCAGGGAAGGGATACCATGGGGCCTTCTGCTAGGGGCAGTCTCGGCAATACTCCCCATCCCTGCATGATGACATGAAGAGGTATTGTACCCAAATCCCATTGCTCACATTTGGCCAGATGGAGAACTAGCTAAGGGGTGCAGAAATTGGACAGCAAGATTGGAAAGCAAGGTATTTCCCCACTACCCAAGGAAGTCATGCCTTGGGGCTGGAGCATGGCACAGGTGCACGTCGGCAGAGGGGCCACCATTGTCATAGAACAGATTTGCTGTGCAAAGAAAAAAGGAAATGGAAAAAGGGGGAAAAAAGCAGCGGCATGAGAAGTGCCAACTCTGAATGACGCTGTCTTTAATTGGTACCACCAAGGGCTTTGTGCAGTCAGCACGCTTTTCGTGTTTATAATAGAATCCCCAAATTCGACTGATCTAAAGGGCATCTGACTGTTTTACATTAATCACAAGCTATACAGCAGAGGCTGAGAGCAAGTGGGCAGATACCCTGGTGTAGTAGCACTAAGGAGCTCTCATTATAATCATCCTGCCAAATCAAAAGAAAAACCCTAAGGCTCCTAATAAAGGAGACCACTGGACTAAACAAATTGAACAAGTAGCTAGACACGCATGAGCTTAAAACTACCGGTGTCAATCAAATTTTTCTGAGCCACTTATTCTGCTTGGTACTCCAAAGCACATGCAGATAAAATGAAGGCACAGGCTCCACGTACAAACACCTGCTCCAGTGAGGTGCATGATTACATATGGGTGCTGACACATACACTTAGTGCGGGGAAACAGGTATGGATGCAGTTCATAAAGGCACCTTCAAGAAGTCATTATCTTACCACTATGAAAAATAATGTAGCAATAAGTGAAATAGACAGTGTGTATGGGGACATCAGCATGCACAAGCAAGAGGCTATCTGAGCAGGGTTTTTGGTCTCAGTAGGGTCAGATGTCTACTTCCCTCGGTTCAAGTTCAGAAGAGATAAAAGAAGGACTTTGGGCCTCATGAATTTGAGTGTCTCTGGGTCAGGAAAAACGTACAGTACCCTGAAAACCCTGCACACTTCTCACCTTTCTGCATCTGTTCAAAGAAGTTTTATAGAAATTATATTCCTAACTAGAAGGAAAAAAATATTAAAAAGGTGGGTCATAGCTCTCTGAAAAAAATGCAGTTGGTATTAATGAAAGACCTCCAAAAATGGGAAAGAAAATTTTAAATTTAGAAGCAATGTATTACATGATGGTGTTTTAAGATAGGTGATAGCTAGATTCCATAGCCATCACCCCGTCTCAAAAGTCATCAGGAAAAAAAATCAGGATTTTGAGGTACTCCCTCAAAACTCAGAAAGAATCCGAGCACAACAGCAAGTACCCAGACGAGAAAAAGAAACAAAAAGGATTAGGGTCAGTATTTAGAGCTGGGATCGAGAGAGATGGGGAAAAAAAGGAAGGTTTCAGTAGAGAAGAGATGGGCAAGGGACGATGCACCTGAGAAATTAGGTGAACACTTCAGAGGAGCAATTTTATGGAAAGAAAATTCACTTTGAGTCATTAGTGCATTTATCATTCTGGGAACTGTCAGCTTTTTAAATCTCAGGAAATTTTACCTACTGGCATCATCACCGTTGTCGCATGGTTAATTGTGAGAGTGGAGGTTGCTGTCTCCTTGTCACCATCTGAGCAGCCACACCTTTGTATGGACATGCAGAAGGCAGAACTGGACTCCTCTTGCTGGTATCCTGGTGCCTTTTGAAACTGAAATGTAGGTTTTTTCAGCATTATTATTGTCTATAAATGTAATTCTTATACTTTAGCTCATTCCTCTTTTTCCTTCTTTCTTCCTATTGCTTCTCTCTATTTTGTTCTAATCTACACTGTAATAAATCAACATACAAATGTACTGGATTATTTCCACCTGGAATGCTGGAAGATAAATAGTACAAAATATTATTTTGGTCATTTACTGTATTGGTTTAGCGTGGTAATACTGTTGGGTTTTCTTTGATTTCTTATTTCAAAACTCTAAACAAACATCGCAAGAACAGATCAAATCGCCCCTACCAAAGCCTTGTACAATGAAAACATCAAATCTGGTTTGTGAAGACCAAACTGTCCCTCCTTCACTTTCTCATAGGAAAAACCTAGGATTTTGAATTAGTCCAAAATTACAAATTACCTTTATGCCAAGAAACAAAACCAGATGTACCCTTAGCCACGTTAAATCATAAACACATACACACACGGACATGAGGAAAATGTACATTAAATATGAAAAAGCATTCCTTTCAGGCAGAAGATAAACAGCCCTACTACAAATTAGCTCTCGGCCCCATCAGGTGTGAATCTCTCTTGTCAATACGTACCAAATTCCCTGAGATAGAACCACATGGTCGTGAATTTTATTTCTCTCCTGCTTAATTCCTAGTACCACTCTCCCTTGTGGATTTACTCAGGGATGATTTACAGTGGGAAAGGTGACATTAAACACGTCATTGAGCATGCAAAGATGCTGCACTCAAAGCAGCATATGCTTGACTTTGTTAAAAGATGAATGCTGTCAACTCCACAGTGCCCACCAGGATCTGGCCTCCTTTTTCTTCCCAACAAACTTTGAGGAAGATGCAGACATGAGTCTTGACACTGAGAGAAATAAAAGTTAATGTATTCATGACATGATTTCACTTGCAGCCTGATTTAGCAATGTCTTGTCTAGTTTGGATCTGCTGTTGCTTTTCCTAATTTACTCATTGCACAAAGAAAATAAATAAATAACTGTACTATAGTCTTATTTATCCTCCTTTGGACATTTCTTTACCAGGCAGATGGTCAATTAAGAGCACTAAACAATGACACTGTTTTCTCTGTAAACATTTTTTTTCTAATAGCCTAACAAATGAGAATCTGTGCTGCCATACTGCTGAATACCATCTTGACTTTCTAATTACAAAGAACTGTGTCTTGATAGTAACAATTACAGCTGTAACAATGATGCTGGTACTTGAACAATATTGTTGGAGGCAAAGTGCTTATCGGAATATTCACAAATAAAGGCTTACATTTATACCAGAGCCGGAGATGGGAGGTTAAACAGTTGGGGGTGGGGAGGTGTAGAAGAAAGGTTGAAAACATTGGTTTAGTAGCTACAGATGCGAATTTGAATCCAATTACATGAAAGGCAGAGGGGGGGAGGTTGAAGCATGAAAAGATGCTGTTTCCTTCTGTTTGCCTAATCAATAGGTTAAAGGGTTAGTAAAATTAACATGTTAATAACATTCATTTTGCTATTTATGTACCAGTCATAGTATTTTCAGAGAACTACGTCCTGTGAGTAATACACATATGGTTATATCTGGTTTTTTCCAGTTTTTGCCTGAAATAGGGAAATGGTGAGTTTGTTTTTTTCCCCACTGTAATGGTAATTGGCTTCTCAAGTCTCTAATTTATCCTACCTTTCTTATTTAACTTCTTAAACCCAACCCTTCCGAGGTTTGGGTAGGGATTTTTCTTTGTGTTTTTAGATTCAAAGTTCTCTCTACCCCAAAGAAAAGGGGTAATGTAGTACCTGAGCTCACCACTCATGCCCACTAATGCTGTCCCAGAGGAGTATGTTGACCAGCTGCTATGTGGTGGGTGCTGCATCATCATCTACCTCCCTGAGGAAACAGGTCCTTGGAGGAGTCTCAATTCCTTCCTCCTGCCCTCCATCAATTGTATTTCATCCTACTCTGCACCCCTGGTGCCACAGGACCCTCCACCCCTTGGCACAGCCCTATTCCAGCAAGCAGGATGGCTTTCATCTCCTCCGGCCTTCAGTCGTTCCTGTTCCCACAGCGCTCCACCCGCTCTCTGAGCCATAATTTAGCCCACACATTAATCAGTGCACATAATTTGTCTCTAATGCTGTCAATTTAAGATGGCAACCTGACTTTTTTTTGGAGGGGGCAGGGTCAACAATTTAATGAATCTTGTCTGCATTTTAATTCAGACCTAATAATCTGCCTCTGGCAGTTTTCTTAGACAAGTGTAACGTTTTCCAGGATATTCTTTCATCAAATCCAGCACAATGGGATGTTTACTTTCCTACCTTGGATATATTCAGCACAGGGTAAGTCACATACAGACTTACCTTAATCAAACTGGGACGCAGACTAAATCTTCTGATTTAGTCTTTGAAGGGTTTTCCTGGGGACGTGCATAGCACAAGGAAAGAGAAATATTGGGCCAAGCAGTCCCTTTTCTGAACAGACAGGTGCACAGTTGAAAGCAAAAAACTACAGAATTCCGTGACTCACTGCCCCTCGTGAAGGAACTCTTTCTTCAGTAGCGGCTGGAGGCTGCAAAGCACAGCTCCAGAAGAGCTTTATTTACTCCTGAACTTTTCTTTTTGTCCTTTCTACAGTAAAGTCCAATGAGAGGGGGAAAAAAGTGCACTGGAAGGAAAAAGACGTGCAGAAAATTCAGTCCTACTGATGAATGGTGTGGATGAGTTTGTCTAATTGCTGTGGCAGGAGGCTGGAGCCTGATCCAGCTGCTCAGTGGACTTCCTTGGGTCAAAATAAATAAAATTCCCCAAACAAGAGCCTCTCGATCAGCATGTCAGACGTAAACGGAATAGACTTTGTTATTAGGAGCGATGTGACTTTGCCCAAGCGAGTGCCGCGCTGACAGTATCTGCTTTCTGGATTTCAGTCAGCTGCTGTCACTTGCCTTGACAACACGGGGAAGTTAATGTATTCACGACATTACTGCACACACATCTGCAATTCACAGCATATTGTATTGTTTACCCCTGTTCTTTTGTAGTATTGCGTGTAGTAATTTGCCTTCTAGCAGCACAAAATTCCTCAACTTAAAATTTTACCCTCATTTTGTTTGCCCTTAATAGAAAAACAACCCTTCCCCAGCCCTGTCACCATAACAGCTACTGCGGGCTGCACCATCACAAATAGAAAAATGTCATATTTCACTTTTTGGTCAGAAATGTCTTCAATATATTTTTATGCATATCCTTCATCTTTCTCTGCCACAGGTAATTTTTTCTCCTTTAACAGCTGCTTAGCATATTTTATGCCTTCTAGACTGTTTCTAAGTAGTATTGGAAGGGGCATTCTTGCAATGTACCTGAGTACTAACAGTAAAAGCATAGGGTTTTTATATCCTAATTGTCTTCTAGTGCTGGTACTCCTGTCTGTCAGGGTAGATCTGGGGGATCTAGTCTTTCACAGACTTACGTCAGCTCCAACCTAATGACCTTTTGAGATTTTGGTGAACAAGTGAATTATCCGTCATTTAACTGACCATAGAATCATAGAATCATAGAATCACTAGGTTGGAAGAGACCTCTGAGATCACCAAGTCCAACCGTGCCTGTCTCCTTACTAAACGATGTCCCTAAGAAACTCATCTACCTGTCTTTTAAACACCTCCAGGGATGGTGACTCAACCACCTCCCTGGGCCACTGTTCCAATCCCTGACCACCCTTTCAGTGAAGAAATGCTTCCTAATGTCCAGTCTAAACCACCCCTGCTGCAACTTGCGGCCATTTCCTCTCATCCTATCACTCATCACTTGTGAGAAGAGCCCAACACCCACCCCATCACAACCTCCTTTCAGGCAGTTGTAGACAGTGGTGAGGTCTCACCTCAGCCTCCTTTTCTCCAGGCTAAACAACCCCAATTCCCTCAGGTGCTCCTTGCAAGACTTGTTCTCCAGCCCCCTCACCAGCCTCATTGTCTTCTCTGGACGTGCTCCAGCACCTCAATGTCCTTCTTGTAGTGAGGGGCCCAAAACTGAACCCAGCACTCAAGGTGCAGCCTCACCAGCGCTGACTACAGGGGCACAATCACCTCCCTGCTCCTGCTGGTCACGCTGTGACTGATACAGGCCAAGATGCCATTGGCCCTCTTGGTCACCTGGGCACACTGCTGGCTCATGTTCAGCCGCTGTCAACCAACCCCCCAGGTCCTTCTCTGCCAGGTAGCTCTCCAGCCACTCCTCCCCAAGCCTGTAACGCTGCATGGGGTTGTTGTGTCCAAGTGCAGGACTCTGCACTTGGCCTTGTTGAACCTCATCCCATTGGTTTCAGTCCATCGATCCAGCCTGTCCAGATCCCTCTGCAGAGCCTCCCTTCCTTCAAGCAGATCCACCCTTCCACCCAGCTTGGTGTCATCCGCAAACTTGCTAAAGGTGCACTTGATGCCTTCATCGAGATCATTGCTGAAGATATTGAACAGGACTGGACCTAGCACTGAACCCTGGGGAACACCGCTCATGACCTGTTTCCAACTGGATTTAATTCCATTTACCACAACCCTTTGGGCCCGGCCATCCAGCCAGTTTTTTACCCAGCAGAGGCTGTGCCTGTCCACGCCAGTGGCAGCCAGTTTCTCAAGAAGGATACTGTGAGAAATGGTGTCAAAGGGCTTTACTGAAGTCCAGGTACACCACATCCACAGCCTTTCCCTCATCCATTAAACGAGTAACCTTGTCACAGAAGGAGATCAAGTTGGTCTGGCAGGACCTGCCTTTCGTGAACCCATGTTGGCTGGGCCCGATCACCCGGTTGTCCCACGTGTGCTGTATGATAGCACTCAAGATGATCTGCTCCATGACCTTCCCCGGTACCGAGGTCAGACTGACAGGCCTGTAGTTCCCCAGATCCTCCCTCTGACCCTTCTTGTAAATGGGTGTAACGTTTGCCAGCCTCCAGTCTAGCAGCACTTCCCCAGTCAGCCAGGACTGCTGGTAGATGAGGGAAAGGGGTTTGGCGAGGACCTCTGCCAGTTCCCTCAATACCCTTGGTTGGATCCCATCTGGCCCAATGGACTTGTGTGTGTCTAACTGGCCGAGCAGGTCTCTAACCAAATCTTCCCGAACAGCTGGAGCTTCATTCTCACCATCTCCCAGCTGAGGGGGCTGAGTATCCCTAGCACTTTCCCCTTTGGGGTTAAACACCGAGGCAAAGAAGGCATTGAGCACCTCTGCCTTGTCCTCGTCCCATATCGCTACTGCCCCTTCTGCACCCAGCAAGGGAGGAGAGTCTCCTTTGTCCTCCTGTTGCTGCTGATATATTTAAAGAAGTTCTTTTTATTGTCCTTGACTGAAGTGGCCAGTTGAAGTTCTAGTTGGGCTTTAGCCCTTCTGATTTTTTCCCTACACGATCTCACCTCACCCTTGTATTCTTCCTGGGATGCCTGCCCCCTCTTACAAAGCTCATAAACTTTCTTCTTTTTCCTGAGATCAATACTAAGCTCCCTACTCAGCCAACCTGGTTTTCTTCCCTGCCGACTCATTTTACGGCACACAGGGATGGCCTGCTCTTGTGCCACCAGGATTTCCTTCTTGAGGAGCGTTCAGCCCTCTTGCACCCCTTTGTCCTTAAGAGCCACCTCCCAGTGGACTTTATCAATCAGCCTTCTGAAGAGTTCAAAGTCTGCCCTGCGGAAGTCCAGGGTGACAGTTCTGCTGACCCCTCTCCTCACTGCCCCAAAAAGCGAGAATTGTGCCATCTCATGATCGCTGTGTCCCAGGCGTCCTCCAACCGTCACCTCTCCCACAAGGCCCACTCTGTTCACAAACAGCAGATCCAGCAGGGCACCCTCTCTAGTCAGTTCCCTCACTAGCTGTGTTAGGCAATTATCATCCATACACTCTATGAACCTCCTAGACTGCTTCCTTTCTGCTGTGCTGTACTTCCAGCAGTCATCCGGAAGGTTGAAATCCCACATGAGAACGATGGGATGGGATCAGGAGACTTCTCCTAGGCACTTATAGAAGAGCTCATCAGTCTCTTCATCCTGGTTGGGTGGCTGATAGCAAACTCCCACCACAATGTCTGGGTTACCACTCACACCACTGAGTTTAACCCATAAACACTCTACCTTATCATCGCTATTACTGAGTTCTATACAGTCAAAACACTCTGACATATAGAGCAACCCCACCACCTCTCTTTCCTAGTCTGTCCCACCTAAATAGCTTGTAGCCATCCATGGTAGCACTCCAGTGGTGTGAGTTGCCCCAACATGTTTCTGTGATGGCAATTAGATCATAGTCGCCCTGCCTAACCACAGCTTCCAGCTCATCCTGCTTGTTCCCCATGCTGCGTGCATTACTGTAAATGCACTTCAGATGAGATGTCACCCCCCCCTTTTACTGTCTGTCTACCATGCCCCTCAGGTCCTGGGGTGTTGTCCCCATATTTAATTCTATTAGTGTGTTTGCTGTTCCTCTCCCCCTTCCAATCTAGTTTAAAGCCCTCTTGATTAGTCCTACAAGCCTTTTTGAGAAAGCCCTTCTGCCCTTGGGGGTCAGGTGCACCCCATCACCTGCCAGCAGGCCTTGCATGCCCGCCAACCCCTTATTGAAGAACCCGAAGTTTTGTTCTTCGTACCACGTCCTCAGCCATTTGTTTAACTCCTGGCTCCTTCTCTCATCATTCCGTATGACTGAGGAGAAGACCACCTGTGCTCCCGAGCCCTTGACCGTTTGACCTAGAGCTTTGAAATCCTTTTTAATAGCCTTTAGGTTTTTGGTGGAACTTTCACTATGTATCACTCATATTCATTATTGTCTCCTATTGCAAAACTCTGCTAGATTCAGGTGTCCTTACCACCTATTACAAGGTAGCCCCTTCTTCCATACCATTAATATCACTAAGTGTACACCATTTTCAAACCCAAGCTCTGAGTCTTGAAATGAAATGAGACAGAAAATAAAATTTCCATATCCTGAGGTACTCCAGGTAAAGCATATTTTTTCCTAAGTAGATAAATATATTTCTCCAGGAACTTAAAGAAAAAAACAAAACCAAACCAAAAAAAACCCCCAACAAACCACATACAAAAAAAACCCCAAAACCAACAAAAAACCCAAAGAGGGAGAAGATTGTTCTTAGTCCAGGCATCTCTCAAACACAGTGGTAGGGTGGTTAGAAAGATTCAATGGGTAATTCAGTGAAATTCTCTCATCTGAGTTGCAGGTCTGCTTTGAATGGGCTAGTATTAATGCCCTGTGCTTTAGCTGGTACAGTATCAGAGTGATGTAATCCAAGCAGAGTCACTGGCCTTGTTTTAAAAATAAAAGAGTACTTTAGTTGCAACTATTTTTTTTAAAGACTTGGGAAATTTTTTATGCTAAAACACAAAGCACATTAAAAATATGACTGCCTGATTCAACTGATGCCCCTCTCAAAGTCAACATGTGTATATCTCAGCACAAATGATTTTTTATTCTAATTATATTGCTTTCTGAATGAGCTTATCAATTCAGAGCAAGTGTTGCTCACCTTCACTTCACGTACCTTGGCACAGTCTCCATTCATTTGGCTTCCAACTTTCTTCCAGACACTATTTCTCAAAATTAGAGTCCAGGTTGGTCAATGTAACACACTACACCAACTACTCAATCTTGAGCTAAATTTCCATGTCACGGGCTTCATCTCACATGGCTTGAACTATGTAGAAGGGAAGCATCCAGACCAAGCCCGCCATGGGGCTGGACAAACCCAGAGGGACACTCATCCAAAAATGCCAAAGGTAAGCCAAAAAGATGGATTTCACTTTTGGTAGATCTCTCTTTGACAATGTCAAACTGATTAAAAGAAGTAGCTTGGTTTTCAGATGGCTAAAGTGGCATAAAATGAGCCTCACCTTTGGGTTCATGTTGATGGTCAGGAGTGTTTGACAACAGCACAGCCCCTATTAAATACTGGAGCCTACCTAGTCCATAACATGCTACTTAATTTAAATTTCTCTGTCTGGCTGCAAGTGCCCAGTTCTAGCTAAAAGTCTGAAAGTGAGACAAACCGTCCAATAGACATTTCAAAAGGAAAAAATGGCAAAGTGCTCAGGTAGCACTATGGAGAAGGGAGTTTAAATTCAGGGGGCTTTCCACATGAAACAGACAATTAAGCCCTTATTGCAAAGAGGTTTTCCCCTTCCTTTTTTACTTTAAAGCAAGGGGAAAATAATACCAGAAATTTAGAAAACATGAATTTTTAAAACTTAATAAGCTATAATAACAATCTACACAATTCCCTTCTTTTAAAATATTCATCTAGAAATACAAGATTTGTGATGAGGGCAGGCTGGGTAAACAGGTCTGAATACTGCTTGTGCAGGGGCCTCAGCAGTAGCCCCTGAGGCCAGTCCTGTTCTAGGCCATCCTTGGCTTAGCCTGTCATGCTTCTCCACCTTCCCTCTGCACACTGGAAAATAACAGGCAATGAATTTCACAGTGCATTTATGAGGCAGGGGCTGTAAACTACCACTTTATATCAGTGGGTACTGCTGGACAGAGAGAGAGAAGGAGCTGTGCAAGCAGCCTGGAAGACAGGATTGAACTGGAAATGGGAAATCCCAAGTGTGAAGCACTTTTCGTGGCCCTGTCAAATCTCCCTTCTCTAGAAGCAGTGGTTGAAGGAATGGATTTCCCTAAGAACAGCTTGCATCTGACAAAACATTTAGATTTTATTAAAGAGACATATTCCTTGGAATAGTTTTCTAGGCATCTCCAGCCACACCTTCTGCATTGCTCACTGTAGGACCGTGATGTTTGCTTTACCATTAGTACAAAGAGACACTCAGAAACTCTTGGGGAAAAAAAAGGCGTTCACACATTTTAATGAAATCTCCAAGAAAAGGGAAGAAAAGCAGCTCTTCAGTAGCTAGATAAATAGTTTTAGGCTCGATTTCCTTTCCTTCCCCTTCCTGCCTCACTCTTGTCCCAATATATGCAAACTGAACAAACGCTTTTCTACTAGCCCGCTTTATGCTTCATGCTTTAGTCTTGTCTTTTTTTTTATTGCATGTTTTTGCAATCTTTTTGACCTAGCGCAATTTTCTTCTCCTTCTCCCTCGTTTCCATTATATTTTGGTTCTATGTTACCTGGCTTCAGACTTCCCTCACGCTCACACACAATGCTATTAAAATTAAATCTTTTTGTGTAATTCTCTATTTCATTCTAGGTGTCCAAGCCTCTCCTGAAAACCCAAGTCAGTCTTTGTAAAGTCTTAGTTAACCTGAATGCAAACTTCAGCACATGTTTTGTTCAGATAAGACTCCTCCTTATCCCACCAGTGCATAGTTCAGCTCAAAAGATTGCCATATGAAGCTATAGACTATCCACAAAATGACCATGCAAAAGACTTTCCTGTCCTATTACACAAAAATGCATACAATATATGCACTATCATGAGAAATTTAGGCCTGGCCACCTAACTAATAAGTAAGCAATGACCCAAGTAGTATGTTGTAAATGGGGCCTCTGAGAAATGTGTTAATAGGGGAGATTATTCCCTTAAAGCACAGATAGAGCTTAGAGAGGCAGGAGTCCAACAGACTTGGGAAAGCCACTGGAAGCAAGGAGACAAAGATGCAATAAAACACAGGTCTTTTGGAAAAGGTACCTAATTCCTCTGGTACCAGTGTATTTCTGGCCGTCCTCAAGATGTCAAATGCTCCCATGGACCTAAAAAGGACCTGTCTGATTGAGAACAATTAGGCCTGAAGGAACCTATTGAAGAAATCAGTGACAAACTACCTCCCTGGACCAGAAATTCTGCTTACATTTACCACAGACAAAAAATGCTCAGGCCTTCCTGAAAACAACATTGGCTCTCAAGTACCAGCTGAGTGATGCCTTCCACTTCTGAAGGAGAAGGGAGGTGGCAGTTTAACAATCAGGTACTCTATCGTGTACTATTCATACTTGGGCAAAGTTGTCATAACTCGCTGTATGAGAGGACGTAGAGATGATGAAGCTTAACTCATATTGAGTAGACCTACATAATTAGCAGGAGTGAAAACAAGCATTTCTCACTGCTCTTCCAAACCATGTCTAAAGCCCATTTATTTTCAGCACCAAGTCAGTGCTGTGTCTTTATGTTCTCAGCAGGCTGGAAAGTGGTGACAGAAGTTTCAGTTGATATGTACACGACTAACAGATTCGAGCATATTCCTTTGGGACAACAAAGATAACAGTGCCCAGGGCAAAACTGTCAAGAGAAGGAGGGAAGGTTTGAATGAGTTTCAAGAAAAAAAACTCTATACTGAACTCACCAGTCACCATGTATATGTAGAGTACTCTGCAATAATTACTTTTCTTCTTCTTTCTGCAAAAAAACTTTTCTTGGAATGACTGAAGATGACTTCACTGCCATTGGTCTTACCACTATTAATAAGAACAGGTAAAAATACAGAACAGGAGGAAGTTGTCAGGGGAGAAGACAAAGATGAGGCCATGAACTCATATAGTAAAAGTGGAGTAAACAAGAGAGGAAAAGTAGACAAGGACCATGGAATTTGGACACTTCTCATCTTCCTATGTACAGTGACCAGATATCAGATGATGAAAGCATGAGCAGTAAGATATGTACCAAAGATGAGGATAATAGTTGTGGTTATTAATAGGATATAGGACTTCCTGAGTATGTTGAAAAATTGAAAGCCACCTGGAAAATACATTGAGAACATTGGCATAACTGTCAGTTGTTAAAAAAGAAAGGCAGACACCAATACATAAAGAAAAGTTGTGTTTTGGAGACAAAATGCAAAATTAAGGAGATCACTTCAGGAGATCAATTGGCATGACTGCTCTCCCTTAGCCCTATGGCCCTTGGTGCTGCTTCCCCTCCTTTGGCCAGCCCAGACACCTCCTTAACAACATGAGGAGTCAAAGAAACTTGTTAATCCAGCAGAAATTTGACATAGAAAAGAATACAAGTCTGTATTTTCTGCTGGACTAGTGAATTGTATGAGCTTACTATATGGTCGGACAACCATGTGCGGGTACACAGCACTGCAGGCAAGAGGGAGGCAGTGATCTTAACTTTGCCCTGAGCTGCAACATTGCTCCCCTTTGCTTAGACTTAAAAACAATATGAGGACAAGGAACAGAAGGAGAGATTTTGAGGGAGTCAGCAATGCAAAGCTCAGTGGAGGCCTGCAAGGAGTGATGACACTGATTCAGGAATAATCAGCACAGAGGAGCAAGCTACAACCCTCAGTGCAGAAAGATCCCGTGGGGTACCAGGGAAATGAATTTAGGGAGCTGCCAACAAAAGGCCTGCAATCCATGAAAGTGGCAGGAATGCCCAGGTGAAGTACTTGTCTGCAGCATGGCCCACAGGCAGGGCAGGAGGGAAAACCATCAGAGAGCAAGGAAACAAGAAAGAGGCTTCTTTGAAAAGGGGTGGGCAAATGCATACACTAGCTCTGAGTGTGAAAATCTGATTCTGATTCAAGCTCTGTTTGATGAAGTGAGGAGGGAGGACCATTTCAAAGACGCAAGTTTTGCAATAAACAATCATGATTACTGCCCTGAAAATAACAATTTCGAGGTGTGGACTAAGTCCCATTTAATATGGAAACACTAGGAGAAAGAGTGGACAAATGCAGAAGTGTCTTTCTTACATGGTGAATTTGTCAGGGATGCCTTGACTTCCTTTACCTCATGTGCTGTGATACAGCAAAAGCTGGGTGCTTTGTAAAATGAAAATGTTGCAGAAGCTTTAGCTGCAAATGCAGCATGTGCAAAAGCCCTTTTATTCAAACTGTGCTACTTAACAAAGTGGTTCGTGAAACCATTTTTGAGCCTTCAGCAATTTTCCTTACTTGAAGAGATCATTTTAGCATCTTCTTCATGGGTTGTTCGTAGACTTTAAGCCTCCGAGTTCACCCCATGGTGTCACCCAAAAGGGCACCACAGGCTGTGTCTTACAAGTAAAGCAGAACTGGAAAGTTCATTTCACATATTGTTTCAGCACTGGTATTTAATTGTGAGAGGAGGTAATTTTGCATCAGAATAAGACATACTAGGTACAAACCACATATTACTTCTCAGAGGAGTTAATCTTCCTATCCATTATCTAGACTAATTCAAAATTCAGGAAAAAGGGAACTGTTCTTGAAGAAAGAATTCTTGTTCAGGTAATTACAAATAACAGACACATCTGGTTATCTTAATTGTTTGGGAATGTCTCAATTATCTAAGAATGTTTTCACAAGGACTCAGAGACAGTAAAACTTTCTCACGGCAGATTGCATTCACTGATGAGAGGAAATTCACTCAATCTAACACACTGAAGCATGCTTGGGCCCACAGCGCACTTCTAGTCCCATTGCCAATGGGCTTTATTTGCCTCTAAAGAACAACAGACTATGAAGTGAGAAATGGGAAAGTCCCATGTAGGCACCAGCAGACCCTTTCCCTGCTAGCTGTGTTTTTTCCAGCACTCCTGTGGAAAAGAAGTTGTTTTGTGTACTCATGGTTTGGCCAGAAAAATAACAGCAATGATTTTTCAGACATCTACCCCATAGAGAGGTGAGGAAAGCAAAGGCCCTTGCCCTGCTGGAGGGCAGCGCAGGCGTTTGGCACCTGGTGAGTGGCACGCCTTCCCTCAAAAAAATTTGCCTGAGGGAGGCTCATTGCAGAGCAGCTCAGAAGTTTCTGCAGAGCTGAATTCATCTGCACAGGGTGGCAACTGCTCTTCTGGGACCCAAAGCCAAACCCGAGAGAGGGGAACCATGCAAGCACCCAAGACAGACCCTTGCCCCAGTGGTGTGTGTAGCCTCCTCACGCAAACTATAAAAATCTGCAGTTAGCTATTGGGAATTAGCTTCCCCAGATCCCTAGCCTCCAAACTACTTGTGTGCAGAAGGCTGGCAAAGAAGGGAGAGAGGGGAGTTCTGCACCGATGCCAGGATACCTGCACCCCCCCCTCAGATGGAGGGTGAGCGAGTTTCTTGCAAGTGCCTGCCCCATAATTCATCCAGCTCTTCCATCGGGGCCACAGACACTGACTGAGCTTGGGTCTTTTCTGCTGAGGGCTGAAGAACCTCTCAGCTCCCAGCTTGCTTCTGTTTGTAGCCTAACTAGCACCTTTGTGTGGAAGACATGATTGGGGTGAAATCCTGTAACTGTAGCGAATGTATCCCTGTGGCTAATCAAACCAGCAAGGAGGGGTGTTGCTGGGGCTCTACATGAATCCCGATCAATATTATTTATCTGGCTGAACGTGCAAACTGGCCGCATCCCCTCCACCTAATGCCCACTCCCATCCCCTCCACCCTGTAAGTATCAGCAGGAGGGAACCTGATGTATGCTGGTAATTATCTGCTGCTGAATAGAAGTGCTATTTCTCTTATTTTTGTAATGCAGATCAATGCACATGTCACTACTGAAAAGCTATGTCATTTAGGATGGAGCATTAACTGCTAGCAATGGTTTTCGAAGCTCCATACTTGTGGGTGGAATATTTTCTGGAGGAGTTGAGCCTTTCGAATGCTGAATTTAATTTATCCCACTGCCTCTTTAAGAGTAGTCAGTGGAGGAGGGGGTGTTTGAGAAAGTGACAGTCTGTCATCTCCTTCCCCATCGAGCTGGAGCTGGGGACCAAGTGGTAGCTGGGAAAGAAGCAAACTGGCACAGGCAGGTTAGCGAGGGACACAGCAGGCTTTGCTGGAGGAAAGCAACAGCCCTGCAGTGAGTTGCAAGAAGGCAAACTCCAGAAGACAGAGGGCAATTCATGGAGGAGAGAAGGAAGGGTGTGGCTGTGAGTGGAAGCACAGTAAGATACCAAGGGAAAGAAGAGAAGGAAGGCTAGGAAGAGGGCAAAAGCTGGATGCATCACAAAGAGGCATGCAAACCTGGATATCAAAACACACACATACACCACCTTCCCCTGCCAAAATTGCTACCTAGGAGCCATGTTAGCATGGATTATTCAAGAAGGAGCCATCTGATTTACAGTTAGAGGGAAGAGTTTTCCAAGTTTTTTTCTATTCTGCATGGGAATGAAATAGAATCTTTTCCAGATACTTGCCGTAAACAAAGCAATGGGAGCTGAGAGGTTCTTCAGCCCTCAGCAGACAAGACCCGAGCCTGGTGACTGTGGCTCTGTGTGTGCTTGGTACCTGTTCCACTCCTAGTGGCCATTGAGTCCAGGTGAAGCATAACAGTTAATGGTCGCAAGTGGGGTTTACTGTGGGAAAAGAAAAGCCTCAGAATCTGCAAAAAAGGTAAACACTTGGTTTACCGTCGTGTAAATTATGAACTCTGCTCTTCCAACTGGGAATTTTTATTGGCTCTCCCTTAAACCTCCAGGATAATGTGGTCTCCATAGAACCAGAAAGCCATATAGTCCCCCTAAAGAAAAGACTTGGGTAAAGCAATTACTCTGGTGCTGCTACAGTACTGCTCTTGCGCACCAGGACTACTTAATTGTTGCTTTTACAAATGTGCACCTACACACACACACACTGTACACTTCACTCAGACATGCTGATGTACATAGCCCACATTTAGGATGTTGACAAAAGTGGCCAAACCCAAAACAAACGAAGCATTAATAAAATGTGATCCGTAGCTTTATGTACTTACTATTTACTATTGTTAAAACATACATTTGCCTTGCTTTACAGCTATGATTTTTAGAGTATACCTTCACTATATATGGCTCCTTTTTCCAAGTTCTGTTACTCTTTGGAATTGCTAAAAAATTTCAATATTCTTTTGAGTACTTGATATTTACAGTTTGATATTTAAAGTGTGCAATTTGTAATCTAAATTGCATAGCACACATTCAGTTTCCCGACTGAATGACCTAACTTTTATAAACCTTTCCAGCTTCCACAGAAAAGGTTTTGTTTAGACACGATATACCTTTCCATGATTAGACAAATATCAGCTACCTCCAAAAACCATTGCAAGAAGGGTTATGAACAAAGAGAAATAGAAATTGTATTTAGAACTCCACAGACATGCAAATAGTTACTCCTTCATTTACCTACACTCCATACATACTGCCCAAATTATTTTTATTTTTTACTGGTATGTTTTTCATACTTAGTCAGAAGAGAAGACACATGGCTAGTTTGAAAGCTGATCAGATCTCTCATTCATTTGAAAAGCTTATTTCTAAATAGTACTTGCAAATATGTGATAAATATAAATTTGGAAACTGCTGAAAAACTAGTTCTATGTGTCATAACACAGGGTGTTGGGTTTTTGATGTGGTACTGAAGTATGACAAAAAACCAAAGTCCTACCAAAAATCTATTAAGTGATGACTGACCAAGGGAGGATTGGAGAAGTGGCATTATTTCTGGACACGTTTCACATCCTTTTTCACTTGAGCAGACAAGTATGTATGACCTCTTTGCAATGATTCAGGGTTTCAAAGCTGTCTCCTCAAGCCTCTCGATCACCACTTGTCCCTCCCCATTGACAAGCTGAGTACTTACAAGTTTTGAAGCCTCCTTGGCTTACTTTTACATTTTCTTTTCCACATCTTATGCCAGCAGTTACCCAGAGGGAGGAAAAAACCCACCATATTCATCCTTCAAAAAGTCTAACTTTCACTCTGCTAGTTCTAATCCATTATCTAGGCACACTAATGTGTACTACATCATCAGAGGAGCAATGCTCTGATGATGTAGTACAGCCCGTGCACATGTACATCATCAGAGTTATATCCTTCTGATCTGCCTGTGGGTTTAATAAGCATTCCAGATGGCTTGCTATGCCTGAAGCAAGAATGGATAATCACACAGCTCTACCCTCAAAACAATAATAAAATAAGGACACAGTAGCATAGGGGCTCATGCCTGCCAAAAACATTCAATAGACTGTATAATACAATAGTACAATCTGATTGGTGAGACACATTTATACCCTAGCTATTTACAGGTGAAAGGGACCTGGTTTTAAATAAAACAGAGGTTACAAATATGTAGTGTTATTGTTATTATATATTGTGGCGCAGCTGCAGTGCCTCAGCCAGGCGGAGCGCTGGGCTGCGCTTGGCCCACCGGCAGGCCCACAGCTGTACCCTCATATCTCACGTATGCAAAGGCAAGGCTTCGGATTGGCAGGAGGACGGCGGCCTGATCTGAATAATGGAGCAGCCGCATTTCTCCAGAGCCATACAGTACATGCATATCTAATCTGTTATCTATTGGATTTGCAGGGCATCCATCAGCCCAGCTTCCAGCCATCAAGTACAGTAGCAATAAGTGTCACAAAGCCTTTCCTACCCAAGTAAAATTATTTCTCAGTGGCTTTGCTCACAGCAAATAACCTGAGCAGTGCGTGCCCGCCTGTTGGTGTGGCCATTGCTGCAACAGACACTGCAGTGACTGCAGATTTGCTCCAAAAATGGCACTTGCCAATCAGAAATTATTACCCATTTCCTTCCATGTTGTTGTGCCATGACCAGGCAAGGTATGGAGTGCTATCCATTAGGTCCTGGTGATTTGCAGAATAAGTTATAATAATAAGTGTTATTTAAATACCTATAATTTGAAAGAGTGTGTGGGGAGGTATTGGTTTTAGGGAGGAAGTGTTGAGAAAAAAAAAGTGCATATGGAGAAAAAAAAAAAGAAGGTAAGAGATGGAGGCTCCAATCTCTTATTTCTTTGAGTGAGTGAGAACTGGAGGGAAGAGGGAGAAGTGAAGAAGCGCTCAGTCCCAAGGAGTGCAGTCTCCAGCAACTGCATATGTGGGGCAAGATACAGGAATGGTCGCATGGACTCTACACCCACTAGAGGGGAACAAACCCTCAAAGTTGCTGGGAGATAAGTTCAGGGATACCTTGAAATCAAGAGAAATTTTCACACAATATCACACAGTATCATAAGGTTGGAAAAGAACTTTGACATCATCGAGTCCAACCTTTTGACATGAAGTTTATCAGAGATAGGTTTTCCATCCAGGGTTACAGAGCAAGACCAGATACCCAGATAAGCGCAACTATTGCTGTCTCAAAAGGAGGAAAAAGTAAATCTTCCCAAATCTCAGCATATTTAACTCAGAGAAGAGTAGCTTGTTGATGTCAACCATTTAGTGTACTGATGGATTTTTTTTTTCCTGGCCAAACAAGTGGGTTCTACTTCAGTTTTAACATTAAATGCTATTAAATGAAATGAATACAGCATGTTTCCATCGTACGTGTTGCTGAAGCTGCTGTGACAGCTAAGAAGCTGCTAGGCATGGTGTGTCAAGAAAATGTACCAGAAGAAAAGTACATGGAGCTACTGTCAAAAATACAAGCAGGATTGCAAACAGCATAGCGGCTTCATATACCATTGAAATAATTTTTTAATTGCATCTGTATACCCCAGCAGCTCTTTAAGGGTTAACTGCACACAATGTAATGAATTCAATAATGATGAGTTAAAAAAGGTCTAATTAGCAAGTAACCACTTTATTATGAAAGGAAATGGTAATGAATTTAATAGCTCAAAATCATTAACAATATTTAGTTTGCTGGTACTTGTTCTCTATTATCCTCATTAATATGAACATTTAATATGTTTTAAAATGGATTTGTAATACTTTCTGTACTATGAGGTTACACCGACAGAAAGAGTGTAATTATTCTGTTAATTGTAATCTCTGTCTGTTTGTGCTCCAAATAGTAACATATTTAGGTATTAATAAAAAAATAAAAGTAACTAAGAGAGGGAAGTTTAAAAATGCAATTAAACAAAACCTCTTACATTACAGGTTGAATAACTCTGAGGAAAAAGTTTTGGAAGTGATGTCCCTGAAAACTAAGTTTCTCCTACTAAGATCTTTTCTCATTACAAAAAAAAAGGAAAAAGAAGAAAAGCTACGAAAAGGAAATAGAAGCTTTACTATTCTTTATCAACAATGAATATCGAAGCAGTCGTTTCCTGAGTTGGAAACAAGGCTCAGAACTGTATCTGCCGGGACATCTGCTTGTGAGCAGAGTGTCTGGCAAGTGAAGTTGCACTCTGACACTGTTTCATGAGCTCAGTGAACTGGTTGCCCATAAGACATACCAGAAAGACGATTTCTTCTCACAGAATGTCATGTCAGTCCCCACTGATCACCTAAAGATCTCCAGATCTCCTGTCTCCTTCTCATTGTAAACATCTTCCTCCACTGCCCCAAACCTACTCATCTCCAGTGTCATGGAGGCACTGAATCTGCTGCTGGCTCTCTCGCCCAGGAAGCTCCAGTTCCCTTTTACTCCAATCTCATTCCCACTAAAAATAAAAATGAAAAGCCAGATCCCAATCTGATCTGCTATACCTTCCTTAAGTCTGTCGCACCCATGGTGGCTACAGTGCTGTGAAGAGCAGCAGTCCCAGAGGCACAAACCAATGCCAGGTGCTCCTTCTACAGCCTGCAGTGGAGGCAAGCACTCGGGTGCCAACATTACAGACGGGCCACCCCCACGTGGCAAAGTGCCAGCAATGGCCGGTGGGGAGTAGGGCAGGCTGGACAGTCCCTGGGTGCAGAGCAGGCTGAGCTGGTGCTGGGCTTGGGTACAAATGAAAAGGTCCACAAGCGTGACTGAGAAGGGCAGGAAAGAGCAATCAGACGTTCATGGTTCCTAGGAAACACCTGGCAGTACCAAGGGCTCCTGTGTCTGTGCTGACTTTCCTTCTCCTGTTTTAACGTGCTCAGCCTGTTTCTACTGAGCTGCAACCCTGTTCATAAAGCTTGCATTGACCAAAGTAAAGTGTGATAAATTTTCTTTTGTGCTTCCAGCGGAAGGTGTCCTTGCCATGCCAGGGGTTTCAAACTGGATGATCCTCAAGGTCCCTTCCAACCCAAACTATTCTGTGATTCTGTGATACGGATGCCAGTTTCTTCTTACTCCATGTGGAATTATTGCACCACTATTACTCTTTTCTTTTTCCACCTCTTCTCTACCACATCAATTTGCAGTGGTTGATTATTACCAATCAGGATCATCTTCAAAATCCTTCCCATAAAAGTGAAATCAGCGCTTAACTTTCCTTAATACCAGAAACTTTTAGAGCTGTTTGCTCTGTTTACAGTACCATCTCCTCATTGAAACCTGTTGTTCCCATTACTTGTCCACACACTGATGGGCAGAGCAGCAGGAATGATGTAAGGGCAGCATCCTGGCACAGGTAGCCCAAAGGAGGATGACCCACCACCTCATCAGGGCGCAGTGGGTCTCCCCACACAGTTTGTCACAGCACTAGCACCTTCCCATTCCTGGCAATTGACTTATTAGTCTAATTTAAGAAACAGAGCTGAAGATAATGCTGGTGATCACTGGAGATTTTAACATTATTCTTCTTATAATATTCCAGGCCATTCAATTTCTTTGTTTAATTTTGCACAGCTTGTGGTGCTTGATGGAGGTGGAAGCAAAATCCATAGATTCAGAGGCACATGGTTTCCCATGCTCATGGGATCAGTTGACCACAAAAACATTTAGTTATGCACATGTCTGTGTCACTATTCATGCTCCAGGACAGGTATCCTCACCAAGAAACCCCATCCAGTCCACCTGTATTTAATTTTTTTCAAAGAAAAGAAACTAAAAAGAATGGTTGAAATTAAAATGAAGCATCTCATTTGGCCACAAATGACATATTTCAACTTTCCATTTTACAGAAAAAAAAGTTGTGAAATACTCTTTTTTTTGAAACTTATTACAATTTCCAATTTTTTTTGAATTGCCAGCGAAGAGAAAAATATGTGATTTGCAGAGCTCTAAAAATAACGAGTTAAAATAGTTTCTGTCTCTCAAAGGAGGCCTCTTAGTCCTATAATTTCTGCAGATTTTGCCTTTCAGGATTGGTATTTTAAAGAATGATATAATGCCATTTCTATAAGTATCATCTCATAATCTGCTGCCACTGTTGGAAATGTAAGTTTAGAGACAGCTTGAGTAGAAGCACCAGCTCACACAGCTATATTAAAAAAATAAAATACTTTAAGAAGAGGAACAGGATGTATATTCCAAAGGTAAGCAAACAGTGCCAAACCTTTTTGAGTCTATTTCTTTTAACTTCTATCTTTGGCTGCATTTGCAACCCTTTTGTATTTACCTACTGCAAACAGTTCAGCAATGACAATTATGGGGATGTTTGCTCCTAGAAAGAAAATTTTAGAAAGAACACTCACATTTGGGCTGGAAGAGTGCATACAGTGTTTCATTCCATAAATAAACAATACCAAGTGTCCAGTTGGAACAGAGCATTATTGCTCAAATAGCAGATATTTACCTTTATCCAGCAAAGATAAAACCAAAATAACAACAAAACTATTAAAAATTCAAGGTACTCCAGTGGAAAATTAGAATTATCTATCTATCTGTCTTCTGTCTAATCCATCCAATTTATTACATTTTTCATTTTTAACTTACCTCCACGCCCAGGACTCAGCCCAGGTGCCTGGATAAAGCATGAGGCTAGTAAGGGGAAGGTGGGGAGTGGGGCCTTATGGCCGGAGGCGACCTCACTGCAGTGCTCAGGAGGGAATCCACCACTTCCCTCTGTGTGGCCAGCAGAGCGGATGTGCTTGTTCAAGATTAGCCACTGTTTATCAAATACTATCCGGGGCCCAAGACAGCGGCTGAGAGAGCAGCAAACATTTGCGGGCTGCAAGGAAAAAGGAAGGAGGCAAATGCCAGATGGAAGAGAAAAGGGGGCTAAAAACATGCTATTATGCTGGGGAATAGAGGGAAAAGGATAGGAAAAAAATTAGGTGAAGAAGCGTATTATATTTCAGGTACCATTCACAATGTTTCAAACAGACTTGGCCACATGCACCCTGGTTGTGTATTCCCTTGACCCAAGGCTGAATCTGCACAAGTGAACAGTGGGATTATTATTTTCATTTGCAAGCTACCACCAGGCTTACTTTAACAGAGTCTTCACGAGCAGGGCAGCGTGTAACAGAGCAGTCATCTAGAGTCATCTGAGAGCACAAGCACGTTGCACAACAACATTATCCCTACTTTTGTAATTCAACCTTGTAATAAATAGAAACCTTGCATCAGATTTGTGAGATTTTCAGCAAAGAACCTAAAGATTTTGGTTTGGACAGCTGTGCTGCCCCTCCTGACTTCCTTCTCATGCTCATCATGAAAAGAGCTGATCATGTGAGAAAGATTCAGGAGTTATTGAAGGAAACTGAGCTGGCCCTTGGACCTTAACTTCACTTGGAAAATGGGACTTTTATTCTTGGTAATAGTAAAACCAGATGCAACTACAGCCAGAATGTCTCCCCCTTTCCATAGAGGAAAAATGACAGTGAAAGCCAAAAATGGAAAGGTTTATTTTGGTGCTAGAAAGCCTTTGTACTCTTCTTCAAAACCAATAAGAAAGGACATAATATTTCTTCTCTGTGTTCAGGTTTTATTGACTATGATATAGTTACGTTATGCTCAACATTTGCCTTGCTAGTGCACAGTGAATTTTGTGGTTTGTCCATGGAGAACCATTTCTCCCTGACGGGCAGCGCTGGTTTCCAGAGATGGCTGATAGCCTGTTTTCTTCAAGAGAGCTGTTACTCTTCAATCCTTGCAATTTCTTTCCTTATCCTACCCACAAGAAGAAGTATATAGAGAGATGAATCCTTTTGCATGGAGACATAAGCCTATTTTCTCATGAAATTGTACGAAAATATTATTGCAGAATGGGGTGACCCTAACAAAATATCTTATGCATTGGTAACAACAGTGAAGACTTTGCCATTTGCAGTATTTTTCCTAATGGAGGGTTCATTCTTTTAGGTCTATTCCTTAGATAAGAGATAACTAGAAATCAAACATCTCCTCCCCAGTTTGGGATGCCTCCCAAGCATGCAGATCCTGACAGCTTTCCAGAAAGAGTGCTTTAAATGGCTGCTTTGGGGGGATATCTAAACATGTTCATTCTTTAAAAGGGGACTCACAATTCCAAGCCCGGATGGTTCCAACACTCAAATGACATAAAATAGGTTGGTTTAGTATAGCAAAGTCTCTCTCTATGTATTTCCAAGCAAATAGTTATTGTTGTAGATAAAGACAGGAGAATTTTCATCTCCACATCATCGGTAGACTTATCTTCATCACCTATATAAAGTCAAAATAGCATACTCTTTTAATGGCTCACAAACTTGGGTTAGTCATTGATCTCTGGCTGTGTGTACAAAAACCTAGGATTTTCTGGCTCCTACTCTAGTCTTCACTAAAGCAGATTTCCCACCATAAATTCAAGTGATCCATTATCTGAATTCTTACATAAGCCCTTTAACCTCCTTTTTATCCGTTAAGTCATAACTACCTAAGCCAGAAGTAAATGACAAAGACTATTGGTAGTTTCTGAAAGAACACTAAAAGATTCCCCTTTCCCCAATAATTTCCTTTAAACAGGAAACAGTCAATCTAGACTTGCCTAAGACTCAGAGGTATGTTTATCATACAACAGCATGAGGCGAAGGAACTATGTAACTGTGCATTTGGCAGTGCACAACTGTAATAATTTCCAGGGTAAATGGACTGGCAATTTTAGCCACATGGATAACATCAAGGCCAAGCTGGCTAAATTCAGCCTGGCCTGCATCTGACTCGAGAAATTTTTCAAACATATATAGGCACCAAGATGCATGTTATTCCTGACTCCAACCAGGACATATGCTAGCCTCCATAGTTTGGGTTATCAGGGCTAATTGTAAGTCACCAAAAATATGGCAACATTGCAAGGTATTTATTTGCACAGTGCTATCTTATGAGCTGTAATTTCTTTTACCAACAAAAAACTTTAGGAAGGAAAACAAAGTCATAAAGTTGTCTAAAGCAATCAAGCCAATCTCACTGCTCAAGCAACCAAATCAATTCCACTACTCATACCTAATCTTTCTTTGCATGCAGACCATTACTAACTTTTTCCCTCTTTGGGCATCCAACAGGGTCTTTTCAGCCTCATTGCCATCTTATGCACAAGCCAGGAGAAAGGTAGGAACACCCAGAGAATATTATCCTCTTACAAATCCTTTAACATCAGGGTAATAGCTCTTCTCACAGCAAAGCAGGTCTTACTTTCCAGATGCATCCTTGGACAACTGCACTACAACAGAATCTCTCACATCCCTGCATTTTTGTTGGGCTGATACAAGAAATGTTGCCTTGAGCAGTATAGCGTTTTGGTCCTTGCACACGAGGCAATGTGAGCAAAGGCTGTGTCTCCCTGAGATAACATAAGGACGGTGAGTCCCCTGACTCACTCATAACGAGGTTTAAGTTTGCTTCATCTATTAAAAACACCTTTTAAACTTCCTCCTTACAAGAGAATACCATTAAAACACTTGATGCATACCAATAGAAGTGCTAGTCCATGGGGAAATTCAGTGCTTCCAGGCTCTCTGGGAGAAGGCAGCTGCCTTCATATCCCTATCTCACTGCATGTAAAATGTACCCTAAAGGAAGTACAATGTGTATGCCCTTCTGCTGCTAGCTAGTGAAAACACATGGAAATTCCATGGTCCCACCACTCACTACCAAAGCATGTCCTATCGAATTTAATAGACCATTACAGCCTTCCTATTGGCTCCTTCACTTCCCAGAGGAATCTACCAGTGACTCACAAGACATTTCCAGAAAGTCTATGGAAAGTCTCTGTCACTGTCTCTGCAATTCCAGAGGCTTTTAAAGCAATTTCTCCCAAGTCCTAGTACCTTCCTTTACCATCCACTGCTTTGATCATGAGCACATTGTGTAGGTCTTCTCCACAAAGCTTAGCAGGCAAGGGTTGTGCTCCTAGAACCTCCGACAGCAAAAATGATTGCATGCTCAATTAAAGCTTTAAACTCCCTTTGTGCACTTCTTATTTGCAAGATCTGACATGTGAATGGACCGGCTGGTGGCATTTTTCTTTGATGAGGTCCATATCAACAGATCCAAATACTGGTTTCAAATATCTTAAAATATGTATTTTTATAGTAAATATGGGGCACTGGTCCAAACATTCTGTACCTAATGAAATGAGAAATAAGGCACTTTAGAAAGATGAATTTGGCACTGTGACCTTGAATTGCTCTCTATACGCGGAGGAATGATTGTCAATCTGTCACATGATGTCTTTTAACAACTTTTATGTCTTGTATAATTTTTGTATGGTATTGTCATATACATCTATATAAAAGTAATACAATACTATATATACGGAAACCACAAAGGCATCCCAAACACTCTTGAGCCATTTCCACATTCCTGGGCAGAGCAGGAATTTCAGTACTCTCTCGGTACAATCTGCAGCAGCCTATACCATAATCTGCTTTTTTGTCAGTAGTCTTCTAAATTCTCAATCTGCATTTATAAAAGCGAGCAAGTACAGACTGTGACTTATGCCTTGTAGTGGAAGAAAGATCTAAACTGATCACAAGCAATACTTTACCTGGCATTTGGGTGGTCTCAGGCCAAAGGAATATAGAAAAGGCTATGGGAAAACACTCCATTTGATCACGTAAGTAGTGTTTTTCTTGAATCACAAGTAAAAAAGAAAACAGTGGAAATTTTGTCTCTGATTACCAGGCTGAAAACACACCAAAAAAGAGTGCAGAAAGTATATTGGTGGAGAGACAGCAACACCGGGACAGACATTTGCCCATTCACAATTTTGACTTTATAGGATGCTCCTGACAATGTTTGGCTGTTTGTTTTTCCACTAGGAAGCATGGGACCATGAAGACCTCACAAGATTTGAACACCTCCTGTGTTTCAGTTTTCTCCTTTTTCTCAGCTCTCTGCATCTCTTGGGATTTTGATCCACAGAAATGTTCAAGGAGGTTTACTTTTTCTACCTACAGTGGTTGTACATGTTGATGAAGGATTCATCTAATGAGTTGACATTGTCATGTTTTCATAACCTACTATACCCTGAATCATCCTGGTCCTCAGCAGGGATTTTCTTGGCTTGATAAAACTAGTACCAATATATGTTACCTGTGATAATAAATTAGTTCCTATTTAAGGTTTCTGATTAATCTTTGGATAAGCCTCACAACAGGTTTTACAACTGTTACTTTCAAATGCAATGAGAATAACATTCAAAGAGGTGGAAGCATAAAAAGACACTAGAGGACATGGTCTCAAGCTTCGCCAGGGGAGGTTTAGGCTTGACATTAGGAAGAAGTTCTTTACTGAGAGGGTGATTGGCCATCGGAATGAGCTGCCCAGGGAGGTGGTGAAGTCACCGTCCCTGGAGGTGTTTAAGGAGAGATTGGATGAGGCACTTAGTGCCGTGGTGTAGTTGACAAGTAGGAGTAGGTGTAGGTGTTGGGTCATAGGTTGGACTCGATGATCTCAAAGGTCTTTTCCAAACTTATGATACTGTGATACTGTGATACTATTGTGTTCTTCATCTGTTTCATACACCTATGCCATCCCTGCAAGGAGCAATGCTTACAGACAAAATGGCAAGAACAGTCTCTACTAGGGTATATATTAAAACCTTCCAGGACAATATCTACCTTAATGAACATCAGCAAGAATTTTTTATGTCCACATAAGGTGTACTGCTTATATAGTTTGTGACTATTGGGTCTTCTCTCTCCACACACTCACAATCCTGGCAATGGTGGCCAAGAAAGACTCTCTTTTCCAGAAATGAAGGTTTAAGCCAGCAGGAAAGAGCCATGTACAAAAAAAAAAAAAACCTGTGCAAGAGTACAACTCCAGCGTGCCTCGCTATTTTCAACCATCAAAAAATTAACTTAAAAATCACAGGGATATCAAAACCATAAGTATCTTAATTCTTTCATTCACTTCTCATTTTAAGATCAGCCAGAACTAACACACTGCCAGTATCCAAAGGTGCAGACCTTGTTGCTCTAAGCCTCCTAAAGCCTCATTGCTCTGGGAAAGGACAGGAACCATAAAAAGCCTTAGCTGGGGGGCAGCTTTTATACTTGTATTCTGGCCTCTAGTAAGTTGTCCCACTGAATGTAATGAGACCTCCTGCTTAGTTGGGGCTCTTATTTCCATAGCTTGTGCCTGCAGCACTCTTATATTTTATAAGGTATATTAACTCACCTCTTGCACTGGGAGGCTGGGGCAGTGGCACACTGTCTAATAATGGAACATATTTGTTAATACTAATAGACATTTGTAAAACTACCACATGCCTTTAGCCCTCAAGTCAAAGCACAGGATGCTTGCTAGGGTTGTGAAATGTATGATGTAAAACTTGGGATGTTTTGGTTACAACATATCTCATTTATTTTTACTGTCATCACCCTCCCTGGTATATAATACCTGCTGCATGCAGAGTGAAATATTGCAGATGTTTTCAAAATAATTCTGGGCTGGTGGAGAAACCAAAAGGTCTCTTGTGCATAAGGTCTGGTTATTTTCAATTCAAAACAACTAGGCAACAAAGTTTCTGTGTGCTTGTATTTTAAAAGGCCTGGATTCCTCTGCACTGATTCATACTTGCACTGCCCACCCAAAAACTTACCTTTGAGAACTTTGAGTGAGACTCCAGCCATTTTAATACCCTCAGGATTCAAGAATGAAGAGTAAAAAGATAAAACTAGTTTTAACTATTCATTAGTTTTTGGTACTTCAGATAATTTGTGCAATGGCTTCAGGGGTTTAATTGAATCACTTTTCCCACCTTGTCTTAATTTTAATTATGCAGCAATCATTTTTACCAACCTGTGCAAAGGAGCCATATGAAAATGTGACATATGACAATATACATTTACCTAAGCTCTAGGACTACTCTGACCTACAGGCAATTAGCTACTGCCTCCAGCACTCAAACGACCAATTAAAGAGTTAACAAAATGCCCTCCAAATCACCTACATGTTCAGGTTTTTGGACTGCCATGAACATTATACTTCAACTGATATAATTTTTGACTGACTGATTTACTAAGTCTGCATCGACTAAAATTCTAGAGCCTTGCCTGTAAAACTGAAGAATCAGATTTTATGAGGTGCTTTTATTGTCATTAAAGATGATCCCACCTTAGCCCTTTCCCTAACAAGACAATCTTGCAGCAGTCATTACAGGATGTGATCCCAGCTTGTCATCAGGGAAAACCGGCTTGCTAGGTCAATGAGGGCTGCACTAAGTTCATCTCAAGGATGTAAGACATCCATCTGAATGGCTACCAGCCAAGATGTGAAAAATTAAAGAGCCACAAAGAATTGCTTTGTTCAAGACGTGGCTACCAAATTTTTACAGGTAGCCAATTTCAGAAATCCAGAGAGATTAAGTTGGTAGTCAGAAATGGATGTTTTTACATCTGTTCATGATTCATAGTATAGTAGTGAACATTTCATTGCAGACAACAGATCATTAACAGCCAGAGTACACAACAGAAATGACCCCAAGACAAATAATTTCAAAGAAAAATGTATTCAAACATGGTCTTGCATGGGAATAAGAGAGATTCAGGATATTGCTAATTATACCAACTGAGGGAGAAGTGAAGGGTGGTAATCTGTCCAGGAAATCCCGAGTTCCAGTCTTGCCTTCAACAATAACTCAAGTTGTGGTTTTGTAATCTCCTTTCCTCCCTTCCTCAGCTGGCAATGGGGGATAACAATATTCCCCACCATATATTATACACGGTGCTGTGACTGACATTCTTAAAGTGCTCTGAAAATGAATGAATTACATGGGCGACCCACCAGAATCTTACATATTGTGCTTTGTATGATAATTTAGAAAGGTTCTGCCTTCTATGAGTATGGTTTCATGATGGTATCTCACAGGTAGACATTGATTTGCAAATGCACCATTGCTTTCATGCAAGAAAATTGTGACTCTACAACAAAAATGCTGACCAATAAGACTGACACAGACCTGAGACTTGTATGCAGATTCTCAGCCAAGATGATGCTGTTTCTCTGAAGCTGCTTGACATCATCTGTCCTATGGTCTTAATGCTTGGAAGAAATTTTTCTGGGTTTGAACAGAAAGAAGAGTATTACTACTTTCTCTTTTCTGGCCACAAAGACCCACATTCTGCCCAGATTTGCAAAGGTGAAATCCTGCTGGCTTTGCAGGGCCCAACAGATGCTGCTATGCAAATCTGAAAGCAGACTGAAAAGCCAACCCAAAAGCCAGCCCCACCTTTTGGACACAATCAGAAACTGAAGAGAAAGCTAAACAATCCAGAATGGAATTTCTTTTCCACCCTTTGCACTTTCATTACTAAGACAAGGCCCATAGGGCATGTTGGCCAAACAGCTTCACTACACAAACATGTGGTTAGGTGAAGTGAATAGCATCATAGAGATAAATGAATCAGACAGTCCAGTGACTTAAGGCTACTTGTCTTCTTGCCTACCATGTGGGAAACCAATGTCTGGCAGTAGTAACCTTAGCTCTCTTGTTTTTCAATTCAGTGGCTGCAGAGAGCATCATGGAGGTGACACTCTTGGCCTTCAAGGTGTTGGGGAAATCAATATTGGCAACAGAAAGACACTTAACAATGGAGTAAAAAAAAAAAATGGTGTTTTATCAGTGGAAGAAACAAGAGGGAGAATAGATAGTTATAAATGACCAGGTAGGAAAAAGAAAAGTAAAAAACCTTAACACGCCCCAAAAAAACCCCAAACCCCGCAAGCCCCTCAATGCTTTATTAGGTTTGCTGTATTTGCTATATGGTCCCGTGAAAGAGTGAAGAAAACAACTGTTCGACACCCAGAGCTTCTTTGCTTTGAAAAGTATGGAGACAAAATTAACAATGAAGAGTTGGAATTCCATAGGGTTGTTTATGCACGGCATACATGCAAACGCATATGATTATGTAGACGTGTGTCTGTGTGTAATGTAGCATTAACATCAATTCTTACAGCTTTATGAAATGATATATTAAAAAGAAAGAGAGAAAGAAAGGAAAAGCAAGCAAGATTTTTTTCCTCCTTTACAAATATGATGCAGTTTACAGAAGCATGGTCCTTTTTTAGGAAGAATTCTAAATGCATCATTCAAATATTGTTTGAGCTGAATACATGATATACATATCATGAATACATATAATCACAGCACAGTCTTTTGTGGAAGTTCTGAAAATAGCATTGGAAAAAGCTGACCATGAGTTTCCATCTAAGGATTTGCATTTAACATGTGTGAACCAACTTTATTCATCCCATCCTCAATGGGAACTATCTTGCCATTCCAAATAGCTAAGTTGAAAAGTTTGGCCTGAATGACAGGAATCATTTCTATGCTTCTGATGTCAAGGAAAGCATCTATAGCCACCAGATAAAATTTGGGGAATGAATTGAGGAACCTCATTCAGCTGAAAAATCCCTGTAGATTATGTACCACAACAGCTACTGCACTGCAAATTGCAGTCAAAAGATGAGGAGCCTTGGTAGCAAGTTAAGTTTTAAGCTATCTGCTGGTTTTCCTGACCTTTTTCCACCAGTTCCCCTTTGGCAGGCAAGGTTAAGATTTTTGGGAAGGCTCATAATTCCTTTTCTCCAGCTCCAGTCCTGCAGTATGTAGCCTAATTTCTGTCACCTCTCCCATTGCAGAGTGTGGGGAAAAAGTAAGGGGGAGGTAAAGGGATAAATCACAGGAAAAAGGGCAGTTAGGTGGGTGAGCTTCAAAATTTCTGCTTCCATTCTCCGTTCAGCTGGGTATACATGGCTGCTGGGAAGCATCACACTACAGCGGGAGGTTTGCACGAAGGGTGTCCAGAGGTCGTA
Source organism: Neomorphus geoffroyi (assembly GCA_033558235.1). Lineage (NCBI taxonomy): Eukaryota > Metazoa > Chordata > Aves > Cuculiformes > Neomorphidae > Neomorphus > Neomorphus geoffroyi. Next base: position 95,210,518 of record JAUMJM010000005.1, on the reverse strand, counting down.
GGGGACATCGCTGCCCTCTGCAAAAACTGTGGGAACAGGTGAAACTGCAGGATGTGGAAAGGGTGGCAGGAAGGGCTGAGCACTTCAAGTAGCATGTTTCCTAGGAAACCTTTGACAGCAAATATCACATTAGTCCTGTGTTGTGGCCCAGCTCATGTGATGTCAAGAACAATTTCTCACAACTCAGCTCAGAAGGTTAGCAAGACCTGGTGAAATGTTCAGTGATTCTGGCCTGACTTTCCAGATGGGAATGAAACAAGAAACAGTATTTGCATTGTTTTGAGTTTTGTGACAAATTCTTAACTAAACTTTTTATTATTTTTTTTTAAATATTACGGTGGACTACCCTCACAGGTTTGCGGAGACTTATCCAATTGCTGTGTTTGCTTTTAAGGCTCTCCATTTAACAAAAGAGACATTCCAGAAGCAAAAATACAGAGGAAAAATGGAAACGCAAGCAATCTCATGTTAAGTCCTAGAATAGTTCAATCACTGTGTAGCTCATGCACTGAACCAAAAAGCTCCATCATAGACTTCTGACATTACAAAACTTCCTTTACGACTATGCTTTCTAATTTCTGTCATTTGCAGCTTGACTACATCCATAGCCTAGCAGATATAACAAAAAAAGGATGTAAGCTCTGGTAGCACTACTCAGGAATGAGATGCACTTCTGCCTCCAAAAGGGCTCCCACCAGCTCCCTGGCTGGGGCTCAGATGCCTTGCACTGGTTCCGAGTACACAGATGAAGCATCTTGCTTCTCAAGGCTGCCTAGCATTCAGACACTGAATATTTTTGGGGGGATATGTAGAGCCACAGACCTACCCACAATGTACCTGTTGTGCACAACTTATGTTTTTCTTCCCTAAATTCTTGCAAACTGGCCCCACTGGAAGGTGACTACACTGTATTGTAAAGGAAAAATCTGCTGCCATTTCTACCAGCTTCACATTTGTGACTTCAGAGGAGTTTCTTTGACTTCTAATTGTTGGAGAGAAAAGAGACTAAAACTGAAAAATCTTCCTCTGGTGACACACTTCATCACATACTTAGTGAAATATAAAGACCTTTTTAATAGAAAGTAATATATTTAAACAAATTAAAAATAGCCCCACTAATTTCTTTTTAATCATAAGCTAACTTAGGTGTGTGACCTCTTTATTTCCTTTTGCTGTTTCTCATCTTTAGTGATTTGAGACCTCATATCTAGGGGTTTTTTTTCCTTTTTTTCTTTTTCCTTCTCAGGGAAATGAGAGAGGAATACAAAAAGAACAAGGCTGCTTGAGGTAGCTGAGAAACACCGGCATAGAAACAGGTCCACCGCTTCCTTTCATCCCATTTTAGATACAGGAGACCTGATGGATAAGCTTTTCCTTCAGGAAAGCCAGGATTAAAGAGGTCAGGTCAGCAGTGTGAGAATGCCTTTAAGAACAGTGTGGGAATGCAAGACTTCCTTATTAGCACATTAATGTACTGAACCTGATGCTCATTTAAACAAGATGAGGATAGTTGACTTCTTCCCCCTCCTCAGCCCAAGTCTGCTGTGTCCTTAGAGCTGTTTGATCTGCCAAGTGACAAATCTCCAAAGCCAGTGTGTCACTGAAAATCGCATAAAACAGAACAAGTACAACATTAGGATTTACTGACTACTGTAAAGATTGCTTCTAAGATTCAAAAGCAGGGGCTTTACAGGGGGGAAAGCATGACAGCAAAGGCTCCAGCTGAGATTACAGAAGGTGAAGATATACCAGACCATTTAGCAGAAATGTGAGTTCCCTTGACCTGCAAGTATCTTTGCAGGCAAACAGCCGTGGCACAGCCATAGCACCCAGCCTGTACCACCAACCCCTGTGCCCCTCATTCCCGCAGCCCTGGCTGACACTGACCAGCTGGCAATGCACCCTGGGCTCTGGCCGCAGCTCACCTGCCCTCTCCTCTCCACCCCAGTGTCATGCCCTGTGCCTAATGTTTCCATCACCCCCTCAAGTTGGAGGCAGCTTTGTGGAGAGCTTTATGCTGTGAGGTGAGGCAGGGCCCTACCAGTCACAGCCATTTCCAGCCAGTTCTGGGTGTTCCAGCCAGTTCTGGATGTTCCAGTGGCTCCAGCCCAGGTCACAGCCCAGGCCCTTACAGCTTCCTCACAAAGGGAGGCAAAGGAGCTGCTCTCTTCTCTCAGAGGACGAATCATAGGATCTGAGGGAATGGCAGGAAGATGTGCCAGGGGAAGTTTAGGTTGGACATTAGGAGAAAGTTCTTCACTCAGAGGGTGGTGGGGCACTGGAACAGCTCCCCAGGGAAGTAGTCGTGACATCAAGACTGACAATATCCATGAAGAATATAGACAAAGCCCTCAGACACACGGTGTGAACTCTGGGGTTGTCTTATGCATGGACAGGAGCTGGACTCGGTGATCCTTATGAGTCCCTTCGAACTCAGGACATTCTATGATTCTATTAATAATAATGGCTTTTCTAATCACATGGAAAACATTTCTCTTCTCCAACTGTAAAATCAGGTACTCTCATAAGGAATGGTGAGGGAAGGAGTGGGAAGATGAAGGAAGTAAATGCCTGGCTCCAAACCTGGTGCGAAGAACAAAACTTTGGGTTCTTCAGCAATGGGTTGGCCTACACGCCAGGCCTGCTGGCAAACAATGGGGTACACTTGTCCCCAAAGGGCAGAAGGATACTTTCCAAGAAGTTGGTAGGGCTAATCAAGAAAACTTTAAATTAGATTGGAAGGGGGAGGGGAGTAATACTTGCCTTGATAGAGTAAAACTTGGGAATGGCACTTCAGATTCAGAGGGACGGTGTACTAGTGAGGGGCTCTGGTCTGCCACCTCACTGGAAGTGAGGGACAGCACTCCAGGTGGCCGCCAGAATTCAAAGGTTATTTGTGGGTTACAAACTACAGCTAGAAGACACTTGGGACTTACGGCTACTGCAGTCAGGGAAGAGGTGGAAACCACAGCCCAACTGAAGTGCATGTACACTAATGCACGCAACAAACAGGGAGAGCTGGAAGCTGTAGCAAGGCAAGAAAACTACAACATAATTGCCGTCACAGAAATGTGGCAGGATGATTCACAGAGCTGGAGTGCTGCCATGGGTGGCTACAAACTCTTCAGGCGGGATAGGCCAGGAAAGAGACATGGTGGGGTTGCTCTCTATGTTAGAGAGTGTTTTGATTGCGTGGAACTCTATAATAGTGATGATAGGGTTGAGTGCTTATGGGTTAAAATGAATGCAGTGCGCAGTAAGGCAGATATAGTGGTGGGAGTCTGTTATTGGCCACCCAGCCAGCACAAAGAAACTGATGTGCTCTTCTACAAGCAACTGGGAGAAGTCTTCTGATGGCTAGCTGACATTCTTGGGGAAGATTTCAACCTTCCAGATGTCTGCTGGAAGTATAATATGGCAGAAAGGAAACAGTCTAGGAGGTTCATTGAGTGTATGGAAGACAACTTCCTAACACAACCGGTGAGCGAGCCGACTAGAGAAGGTGCCCCACTGGATCTGCTGTTTGTGAACAGAGAAGGCCTTGTGGGAGAGGTGACTATTAGAGGACGTCTACGGCACAGTGATCATGAGATGATAGAATTCTCAGTTCTTGGAGGAGTAAGGAGGGGGGTCAGCAGAACTGCTCCCTTGGACTGACTTCTAACTGTTTAGAAGGCTTCTAGATAAAGTTCATTGGGAGGCGGTTCTAAAGGACAAAGGAGCACAAGACGACTGGATGCTCCTCAAGAAGGAAATCCTGGCGGCACAAGAACAGGCCTTCTCCATGTGACGTAAAGTGAATTGACAGGGAAGAAAACCAGTTGGCTGAGTAGAGAGCTTAGTGTCAATCTCAGGAAGAAACGGAAAGTTTATGAGCTTTGGAAGAGGGGGCAGGCATCCCAGGAGGAATATAAGGGTGAGGTGAGATCATGTAGAGAGAAAATTAGAAGGGCTAAAGCCCAACTAGAACTCCAACTAGCCAGTTTGGTGAAAGACAATAAAAATGCTTCTTCCAATATATTAACAAAACCAAAAGGACTAAGGAGAATCTCCCTCCTCTGCTGGATGCAGGAGGGACAGTAGTGACAAGAGATGGGGACAAAGCAGAGGTACTTAATGCCTTCTTTTCTCCATCTTTAACAGTAAGGTGAGCTGTTCTCAGGATACTCAGCTCCCTGAGACAGAAGATGGTGAGAATGAAGCTTCAAGGATTCAAGAGGATTTGGTTAGAGACCTGCTTGGCCAATTAGACACACACAAGTCTATGTGGCCAGATGGGATCCATCCGAGGGTATTAAGGGAACTGGCAGAGGTCCTCACCAAACCTCTTTCCCTCATCTACCAGCAGTCCTGGCTGACTGGGGAAGTGCCACTAAACTGGAGACTGGCAAATTACACTCATTTACAAGAAGGGTCAGAGGGAGGATCCAGGGAACTACAGGCCTGTCAGTCTGACCTCAGTACCAGGGAATGTCATGGAGCAGATCATCTTGAGTGCTATCATACAGAACACATGGGACAACCGGGTGATCGGGCCCAGCCAACATGGGTTTATGAGTCCTGCCAGACCAATCTGATCTCCTTCTATGACGAGGTTAGCCGCCATTGGCGTGGACAGGCACAGCCTCTGCTGGGTAAAAAACTGGCTGGATGGCCAGGCCCAAAGGCTGGTGGTGAATGAAGTTAAATCCAGTTGGAAACAGGTCATGAGCGGTGTTCCCCAGGGTTCAGTGCTGGGTCCAGTCCTGTTCAATATCTTTATCAATGATCTGGATGAAGGGATTGAATTCACCCTTAGTAAGTCTGTGGATGACATCAAGCTGGGAAGTGTTGGATCGGCTTGAAGGAAGGGAGGCTCTGCAGAGGGATCTGGACAGGCTGGATTGATGGGCTGAGGTTCAACAAGGCCAAGTGCAGAGTCCGGCACATGGGACAAAACAACCCCATGCAGCGTTACAGGCTTGAGGAGGAGTGGCTGGAGAGCTACCTGGCAGAGAATGACCTGGGGGTGTTGATTGACAGCCGGCTGAACATGAGCCAGCAGTGTGCCCAGGTGGCCAAAAGGGCCAATGGCATCTTGGCCTGTATCAGTCACAGCGTGACCAGCAGGAGCAGGGAGGTGATTGTGCCCCTGGACTCAGCACTGGTGAGGCCACACCTCGAGTGCTGGGTTCAGTTTTGGGCCCCTCACTATAGGAAGGACATTGAGGGGCTGGAGCGCATCCAGAGAAGGGCAATGAGGCTGGTGAGGGGGCTGGAGAACAAGTCTTGCAAGGAGGGGCTGAGAGAACTGGGATTGTTTAGTCTGGAAAAGAGGAGGCTGAGGGGAGACCTCATCCCTGTCTACAACTGCCTGAAAGGAGGTTGTGACGGGGTGGGTGTTGGTCTCTTCTCACAAGTGACAGCAATAGGATGAGAGGAAATGACCACAAGTTGCACCAGGGGAGGTTTAGACTGGACATTAGGAAGCATTTCTTCACTGAAAGGGTGGTCAGGGATTGGCACAGCTGCCCAGGGAGGTGGTGGAGTCACCATCCCTGGAGGTGTTTAAAAGACAGGTAGATGAGTTTCTGAGGGATATGGTTTAGTAAGGGGACAGGTACTGTTGGACTCAGTGATCTCAGAGATCTTTTGCAACTGGATGATTCTATGATTCTATGATTCTAATCTTTCCCCGTTGACAAAAATATGCTGCTTTTTTTCTGAATTCTCTTTTCAAGCCTAGGTTACCTGCCCTCACACACATTTACTGTACATATATCTCGGAGACATGGAAATGTTATATAGCCTTGACTGCAGGGATGAAAGGGATGAGTGCATCCACCTGATGCACCAGCACCTCTGGAGCAGTCAAGGGAGAAGGTTTTTCTTACATCAAAGCTGTCAGGTGGGGTTGTTTTCTCCATACAGGCATCTTCTTTTTTTTTTTTTTTTACATTAATTATATCCCAGAGCAGTAAACAGCTCTTGAAATACTTACAGCGATTCTCTTACGTTAAGGACCTGAGCAAATGACGATTTTAACTCTGGTAACTCATAAATAGTGGTGTCACATTTACCTGAGACAACAGGATAACCATGCCCTCTGTCTTCTCAACTCCCTACAATAAAACCAGATTCGTCATCCATGGGAAGTGTAGGCAAAACCTTTAGGGTTCCTCCCAGTGTGTTTTCCACCTGCTAAAGGACTGAGATGGAAACACAAAGAGCCAGATTAGTACCAATGCAAACCTAAGTAATATCTCAATATCTTGTAGATAAATGATTTGCAAAGAAATATCTGTTCTTATCAGAAGGAAAGATCTATAACTCACTCTTAGCCTTTCATCACTAGCAGGAAATATACTGCTACTTACACCAATCCATTATCTGTTCTTATTTTCCTCCGTATGTGTATTTATCTCTCTGGCTCACTCTTTATCAATCCAGCCACCCGTGATCACCCAAGCGCAAAGTTCATGTGGAGCCCAAGCCATCCCTCCCATTTGCTTGGCAGTCTCTGTTCTTCTCTGATCCACAACAATAAGAGGTGCACAGCTTGTTTTCATACTCTAAACTAATTTTTTCCCTGCCCACAGCTGAAACACCATCCTCACGTGATGTCATTTTGCCGTAATGGGACACTGAGTGGTTAAAATGTGCACAGCATTGGTCTCAGCACTGTAAATCTCAACAGGAGGGGCTGGAGCTTAGTTTTTCACCAAGCCTATACACGTCTCAGCCTGGGGTATTAGGTCGGACATATTTTGAATTCCAGCTTGTTAAAGTTACCAGCTTATGTACCCATCTACCCTCCAGCTCCCAGAGAGGATCTAAGGTTGCTTCCAGCCCTTGCCTCAATTGTTTCCAATCTAATATTGGGATTAAGATTTACAGGTACATTTCTCACTTCCCAGTCCACGAGGGCAGTAACCCTATCACTATGCATTTCTTCCACAGTAAACCACATTTCTTTCCCAGAAGCGCTGAGATCCCTCTTATATACATATGCACGCCTGGTGAAACCTGAATCTCTAGGATTTTGCAGTAAGATCAAATTTCAGCATTGATAGTCATTCATTCACTCATTCATTCATGGAAAAATATACACAGACTTTGTCCTGCCCAAGTATGAAAGCTATTTTTTTCCAAGGCATATTGCATGCTGCAGCCAGCAACTGGCTTCTCCGTTTGGGATGTGTCCTTTGTAGAAGATTCCCCTATTACATCAGCTGAGACATCATCTAGCAAGAAAGCTTCCAAGTGGGAGAGCATATGATTTTTTGTTTGGCATTGCAATACTACTACTAATAATAAATAAAGTAAGCGTTTTCTACTGTAGCCTGGAAAGTGTTTGCCAAAAGTCAGGGTTTTGGATAAAAATAGCTACATGTCCACATCACTTAGTTTCTCTCAGAAACTTAAAAAAAAAAATATATATTTTTTGATAGCTTTATCCCTCACTGCCCAGCCACATTAAGCCACAGTAAACTACATTCTTATAGTTGTCATAACATTTCGCTCTGTGTTGCTTGGGACACAAATAATCTATTAAGATATATAAGGTGCAAAATGCTGCCTTTATGTCTTTGAGTTCCTGCAATCTGCTGCAACAACCCAGCACAATTACTGCTGGAGTGGTACAGGAGCAAATCCCTGCCAGCACCGCAGCTGACCAGAGGGTCCAGGCCAGCAACTCCGGGCAGGCTTGGCCACAGCCGTCAGGGCTACAGGGACCAGCCTTCCTCCCGCTGTACTCCCTCTCCTCCTCCCCTATCCCAGGCTGTCATCAATCTTACTAAAATGACAGCAGACAGATGTTAGCCTTTGCAAAGATCAAATGAAATCTATGGCTTTAGGGCTGTTCACCAAGGAGCAGAGTAGTCTTACACCAGACACGGGCACCAGCAGTCACCTCCTCTGCATCAACCCACCTCGAATCAGTTTGGCAGCCATCACAGCCATCTCTCCACAGGCAACCCAAGATTTGAAATAGATTTTGACAAACTTTAATGTTAAAGCCTCCCCATGGAGTTGGCGTGGGTTTTTTTCTAGCAAGATTGCTCATTCGAAACTTTTTTGGGTGAGAGTTTTGAGTGTGTTTGGGGCGATGTTGAGAGGGGGCTTGTGTTTGCAGCCACATTCATAAGCAGCTCAGCAATGCCCAGGAGCAAGGGGGTTCATTCGGGTTTAGTGCGTTTGGCCCTTACACATTCAGTAACCTGAATTTTGCTAGCAAAGGGGAGTGAAAAAAAAAAAAAAAGAAAAGATTACTCCATGGCATAAATATGCTGTATGTGCCCTTGTCTCATGCAATTTCTTTACATCGATGTGCAGGAATATTTATCCCCAGTAGAAATGTTTAACTAATCTGGTAAATGTCAAGCCATATGGTGTACATTGTAAGGATTTCATCAGGCCTTTTTAACTCTTTGTGAAAGTCTCTCCATCTCTTTCTCCGTGTTTCCCCCCTCCTTTTTTTTTAATTTATTTTTTTCTCTGTGTTGCTGCCCCAGCAGAGCCTATGAGGAAGGAGATAGTACGTGGAGTGTTATTAACATTAGTTAGATCAGGGATGTGATGTTCACGGCTTATATAACAGTAACAAGAAATATCAACCAGAAGTGCAACCCATGAGGCGCTGGGCGAAGAGATGTGCTGAATGTAATTTTTATCAGCAGTGACCTGCAGAAGAAGATCACTAATACTTTTTTTAAAACAAACTGTCCACCCCTACAATGTGCAAAATTCCCAGGGGCTACCTCATCTCTTATCACTTCCTTTGAATAATCAAGTCTTTACAACAAATAAACTGCAGTTCTCCAGCACTTTCAACTAAAGGAAATGTTTCTGTACTGTAACTATCTAGCGTATCTCCCAGAAAGATAGAGTGCAATTTACAATAAGCAATATCAAAAAAGAATAAACCGTTATGCTCGTGCCAATCCTTATTCATGGTTTTATAACAAGACATATCTGTTTTCTTCCTATAAATCTTGACTCTATTTTTAGAGTTTGCAAATAATGACTCCAGTCTTTGGCTCCCTGCCACTTCTGTGAAAAACTAGAATAGCCACAATGCAACACAGTGCAAGACTACAATATTTAAAAATAAAGGGGAAAAGAAAAAAAAGATGAGGGATCTTATTGGACTCTTTGTGTTTTCTGCCAGATTAGACCATTCAAGATAGTGCTGAGTGAAACAAATGTGCAAAACGGGTGTCAGAGAAAGCAGGAGCAAGCCAGAAATTTGGCTGACCTTCCACACCTATTTCACGATCCTTTTGCCTAGAACAAATTGCAATGGTCTGTACCTATGCAAGCCCTTTGCTACATCACATGCAGACATTTGCACCCAGCAAGTCTGGACTTCTCTGCTGGGCATTGCTGCTGCCTTCTCATCTTAGTGACCACCAAACCTGCCTTCAGTGTCTGACTCTGAGGGCAAAGGATTATAGAGCATTTCTCGCCACGGTGCAGCCCAGGAACAAAAATACCCAACAGGAGAAACTACCACCCTCAGCGGTAGCCTCTGAACATATGAGAGCGGTGAAAGGCTAGGGAGGGGGAGCTGCAGGTCAAGGAAAGGATAAGATCTGGGTGGCTGGGAATGGGGAGGGAGAAAGAGGAATGTAGTGAAGGAGGTAGAGAAGGAAAAGCAGGGAAATGACAGCATTCAGATAAATTTAGCTCTGAATCCAAACTTTGGGGGGAGGGGAGACATTTCCTGCACCAAAGCTCTGAACTTTCTGATATTCTCTCATATTGCAAATGGTTTACCTGTAAAGAGAACTAAAAAGAAGGGAAAAAAGAGGGAGAAAATTGAAATAATTCTCTGCTGTTTAAACAATCTTTCCATCCTACTCTCCCAGGGTCAAATGTTCAGGCGCAAGGACACAAACAAAAAAAAAAGAAAGAACAAAAGGAAAATCACTTTAAAAAGAGGATCTTTACGCAAATGCATTAAGCCTTTTCACCAATGTAACAACAGTATATCAGCTGTTAACACAAAGTGCCTCACCCACATACCGGCCAGTTCCCTAACTCCCCAATAATTATTGGTACATTATACTTAACATTTGATCAATATTAAGGACATTAGCAAGTAATAGTACGATACCTGTCAGTGCAGTTACCTGAGTTTTGCTATGTGCAAGTATTTTGAGGAAAAGAGGCAAGGCTGAGTCGTAAACACATTGAAAAAAAGAACAAGACAACAAACATTGATAATTAATCAGGAGCAATAAGTCCAAGATTTTACTGTGAAAGTTATGAGACTGATGTATTTATTAGCCATGTATTTGTCTTTAAAAAAATTTTCTCAAGCTAATGTGTTTCTAATAACAGCATTATCTGGCTGTATCAACAGCTCATGCCTGAACAGCCTCTCAGTATTCAGGAAGTTGTTGACAAAGACTTCTGCAATAGCCTGTGTGATTTTGTGTTATTTCCTTTAATTGAACCAATAAGACCTGCACTCCTGCACTCCTGACCTTTACTCAGAGGGCTAATTCGAGATTAAGGTAGTCTGAAAGTAAGAAATGGGGAGTGTATTTCTAAAGCGCAGAAATATGTCTATAGTAATAGAAGATTAAGACCAATTTAAGTACTAGGATCCTTTCAGCCCTAAGCCTCTCTACTCATAAAGGGATCTTTGGAAGGACTTTGGTGAGACAATATAGTATCTTAATTTCAGAAAAGTTAAATTCACTCAGCTTTGTCTTTGTGCTGTGTGTTTTTAGGGCTTGTAATGAAGATGATGATACCCATGACTTTGAGTCCTTGGTGTCTTTCCAGTCACCCAGTAGGACATTCAGAAGTCCCTTAGGAATACTTACACAAGAGCATAAAATATGTCATGCTAGATAAATGATTCTTTGTCGTTCTTATATTATTCTGGTCTAGTACTGAAGGCTGCAATATTTAAGCCATGTGTAGTACCAGCCGATGAATGAGACAGGCTCCTTGGTGGGAGAAGGAGACCCTAAATGATTTGGGGTAAAATAGGAGAACAAGCGTTTTGATTACAGCTGTGAACATCATGACAATATAGCAAAGAGATACGGCTGCATGACTCTGCCAAAATACAGAAGAATGACTAAGGCTCAAATGAAAAAAAATGGGACCAAAGCGTGGGGGGAGTGCATGGTTTTTTAATATGTGTAGATTTACTCCATTTGTTCTTAAGCACAGTGATAAACAGAGTGGCTGTCTGAGGGGCGGAGCGTGACCCAGGATCCAGTGCCTGCTCCTGCTTCTGCTCTTGCCTCTATAGGTTTGTGGTTGCAGGAGTGCCTGAGTGAGCTGTGCCTGCAACCTCACCAGGCTACATGTGAGCCAGCCTAGGCATAAAGGGAAACACAGAGGTTTCTTCTCTGGCTTCCCTTTCCCCATGTACTCGATAAGGCTCCGGCTTATGTTTTCTCACACAGCAGCTGGAGGTGCAGACATGTGCTTTCCACAGGGAGCAAGAGGCAGCAATGAACTGCTCTGCTGAATCTGTACTATTTACTGTGTAGTGAGGGGACAGGATGAAAAGGAGCTGGACACCAGTTAACTGCACTGCCCTTCTGCAGTGCTGTATACAGAAAACTCACATTCAGAGTCAGATCACTATGTTCCCTCAGCCACAATGTTCAAATGGGGCTGATCGTGCTGTCCTATACAAGGGCATTTACGAAGTCAGGAGAAGCGTGGCGGCAGGTAAAAAACCCAACACTAGCTGCTGCAACGTGGATTTAAAGGCTGTTCCCTCTATTTACACATGTAGATATTGTAATGCTGCTATGCAAACAATCCTCTGTGGACTTTTGCTTGTGGATTTTATTATAACACGTTCCCGACTATGAATGGCACCTTTCCTCTGAAATATCTGCTGTTGTGCCCTTTGTGCTTTGCCTTCTGACTCTTTCTGGTTTTGTTACTTTTCTTGCTGGTAGGATTTAAAAAGTAGGAAATGAACTTTCCCTTCTCTTCTTTAAGTGATATTCACGGCATGTGAGCTGCAGTTGTGTTGTATTCCCTGAACTTTGCAGCCACTGGAAACATGAACAGTATGTCAACTTGTTCCTGTCTTTGCAAGAGAATTCAAGGTCAAGCTGACCAGTGAACTCTTATATTTAAACAAAGTCAATGCTCATCTACAGCACCGAAACTGCCTCTAGGAAAGATGTTAACCCTGTGCTGGGCCTCCAGACAGCGCAGGCCATGTCATGGCTTTTAAAGTAGTTTTCTGCTGCTGTCAATAAAAGCTGGACATACTGCATATGTCTACCGGGCCTAAACAAGTGTCCCTTCTCTGGATGTGCACCGTGCACGGGAGGCCCTCAAGGGGTTAATACATGCCGTTTGTGAGTTCAGTGAAGGGACAGGGAGAGCCAAACAGCGGGAATTTCAGAATGTTAATAGCCTCTTCTCTTCCGATTGGCCCAGAACGAATGCAGGGTACAGTAAATTGTCCTTGTCAGCTTAGCTCACATGATGATATGCTTTATTTCTAGACATGCCTTGAATCTGTCCCTTGAATTTATGTTCAGAAAATAAACACTTCCAGACGGCAATAAAGCATTCAGTTGTAGCTGGCTGTTGCACAGTCTCAAGCAAACCAAAGCCATTTGCTTTAGAGTTTCTAGAGCCTGCAACGCTTCAGCTCTGCACTTGTGCTTCCTTCAGTTTTTGCTCAGGTTAGCAAGTGCCCCGCCTTGGATTTGAGGGGATCTCCCAACTTACTTAAGAAAGCTCCACAGTTCCACTTGGTTTCCACGAGGGCACCATCCTGAAAGACGACATCAGGCAGGCCACTTCATGCACGCAGACCGACCCTCCCGTCTTTTCATAGTAGTCAACACTGAGACAAAAGAAAAGAAATAATTTAATGGCAGCAAGTTGCAAAATAAAGATATCAATGATTCAGGATATGAATTTCCTACCATAAAAAAATGTAAATTAAACAGCTGTTACATTTTTGTCTGATGTGTCTAAGGAAACAACTGGTGGCTGGCTGATTTACTGATTAGGAAGGTTGTATGCAATAATCTCCAGGTGTTACTGATAAATGCCCAAATTGAGCTGCAGTGTTTGTTTGCAACCAGTAATTTTATGGCTATTCTTTCCCTCCTCAGTTCCCCTCAATAACACCCGTTTATAACTGCATACTTACAGTAGAGGGGAGTTTGGCAAAAATCAATGGTGAATGCACATAGGAAACAACAAAAGAGCAATACAAATAGAAAAAGCCCCATTGCAGCTTTAGTTTATTAGAAGCATGTGGATATTAAAATGCTTTCTTCAACCCAAAGGCACTAGAAGAACTACTGCGTTATATTCACCACATTTAGGGATGGGCAGCCAGCACCCCAGCATTTTACCTGGAACACACCTGAAGAGCCCTATGCAAAGATGGTTTTAATTATTCTCCCATTTGAAATAAGAAAAAAATTCCACTCAAGAACAATCCTACACTAAAAATCACCCACACAGGAATCCACATGGGGCCAGAAGAGGCTTGTCTATTATCTGACTGTGTCTGATAGGCAAATAATTTCATAAGAAGTCTGGAGAACAGCAAAGGTACTGTTCTGTTCTAGATTATAAACTCATTAGGAGATAAAGATGCAAAAACAGGTATACCCCAGGTATCAAGTGGAGCTGGAATAAACTCCCATTGATCGCTTGTTGGTAAGAACAGCTGCCTGCTACAGTGCCAAACTGCCCAAAAAAGGGGGTGACCACAGTTGTGGTGGATCTCTCTCACCACAAGTGGGAAACCAGGTGTAGGGGAGAGGCAGTGGACCTAACATGGGGGACTGGCACAGAGGCTAGTGGCGAGGAACATTCATTGGGCCAGTTTCCAGGCAAGACACATACCAGAAAGCATCCAAATAAGCAAGATAAATTTCTGCTGAACCATTTCTTTCCTTTTTCCCCCAGCACCAGGCCTGATGCCTCCCATGCAGCAGGGATGCCGACAATGTTCTCATGGCTGGTTCAGCAAGGGTGTTCAAAAGCTTTTATAATCTCATAGGAAGCCAAAGGTCAATTATGCTTAACACTCCACCCCCTCCTTCCTTTTCTCTGGCTATCTTGTTTCTTCTGTTTCTCATTCGCTCTCATTCCCATCCTTCCTTTCCTCTTCTCTTCCCTTGATCCCATTCAGGGACTCCAAAGAACTAATTCAGCACAGCATTGGCAGAGATAAGTTAAAACAATGAGCAGATTTGCAATTAGGGAGGGTTTTAAGGATTGGGAATTGTACATGTTTCACAGTCATCTCTTTCCACGAAGGGGACTTTATCTTTGGTAGATACAGCTCCTTCCTTGGCTGTCGTGGCCCCACCCTCAGGCATCAAGTGAAATTCCACATTCACACTAAAGTGCTGCTGTGTTTCAAACATATCATATTGGAGGAAAAAAAAAAAAAAAAAAAAAAAAGAAGTTAAAAATGTACTCTGTACTTTGGCCAGGGCTGATTATCAATGGTGTACATGCCTTTAAAATCCTTTGTTAATGAGGTATCCTTATTACCATAATCAAACACGCTTGGAAACTTGTCACAGATAAGCAAAATTCTTTACATTCTTTGCTCTGCACTTTCTTTTGGCATCTCTTCCCCATCCCCCTCGGTGACTGCTTAGCTGCTGAAGGTTAGGGACCGGTAGTGCTGGAAATTAAAGTCCTCTGTTTACCCACACAAGCGTAGAAACAGTCAAAGCTTCCCTACTCTGCTGCAGAAATGACCTGAACAGTGACCTGAAGAGACCACCCTCCTGAGAGAGGAGAGGTCACCAAGCCTCCACGCAGGATCTGCTCAGGGTATCCTCTGCAGTGAGAGCAAGGGAGAGATAGCAAATCATCCAAACTGTGCCAAATTATGTGTGAAGGTTTTGTAATGCAGACTACAGTCCACCAGGGATTAAATTAAGAACATCAAACCCGACACAGAAAGAATTTCATTTTATACTCAAATTCGACATGCAGTGTTTTATTTAATGCATTTTATCAACCCTTGTGTCCCAAAATATCTCACCACCAAAAAAATACTTAAATAAATTGGGCAATTTGTGCAAAGGGCCATACAAATTTAGCATGAAAGACTCTTTCTTTTAATTTGTTCATACAGAACATGGACTCAGACATTCTCATTCATCCCAGAAACCACCTCTTCTCCCTGTGTTTACAGAGTACTTGTCTAAATAGCAGAAAAACTTGATTTAAATGTGAGTTGTCTGACATGAATCAAATGATTGATAATTAGAGCAAAGTTGGAAATATACTTAAGCTCAGACAGGGGGGTTTACACATCACTACTTGTCAGCATTTGCTATTTCTTATCCTGAGAGTGGACCGTTTCATCTGAAATTACAAGCCACAACAGCATTTTTCATAAATCTGACTCCTTGCTACATGAATATGTATCTTATTACTTGGGGGTTTTTAAATCTATGGACAAAGGTGCAGTTTTGCTGTAGCCTTTAACATACGGATTTTCTTAATTTTAGATTTGAGGATGTTTCCATGAGTGACTTTAAAAAAAGGAGACAACCAGTAAGCTGCAAAGATAGGAAAAAAAGACTAAAATCTCCCATGCAATAGTATGAAAACTGCACACTTTTAAATACATGCTCTTTGCCTGGGACTCTGGTGGCTACATCGGGGCTATAGTATGTCAACCACATTCTTAGGGCTCAGTTAACTCTTATGCAACTGGGAAGGATCCTTGGCTGCACTGTGGGAAGCATACTTAGTCAGAAGCTGTATTTATTGCAGTTTTTTAAGTGTGGAAATGGAGGCCAAGGTTGCCGTCACGTTGTCTGGTTGGCTTTCAGACCTGAAGCTTCCTAAGTCCTTTTGCTTTGGTGATGTTATCAAGAGCTTATCAACTGCCTTTTGAGCTGGTGTGGAAGGAAAGGGAAAGTTTCTTCCCTTGAGCAACAGGCAGCACTATTAAGACTATGTGAATAGTGAACAGGCAGCACTATTAAGACTGTGTGAATTCCTACCAGCCCACTTCCAACAACAGCTTTCTGCAAAACTGTACTTTTCTGACCTGAGAACAGCAGGTAAATACTGAATATACTGAATATATCTTCGTGTTACTCATGAGAGTAATATATTAACTTACACAACCTAAATTACCTTACAGCTGGGAAACTGAGGCACAAGGATTGAATTGTTTGCTTATGGTCAAATTAAGTACCTGAAGTAAGTCAAGTTACAATGTCCAGAGGACCATGACAGCTCCTTTACTGCAAAACCACGCTGACTTCTTTGCAGTTCTTTCCTTTGAGGAAAGAATAAAACTCCAAACTCCACAAGTTCTGTTAAATAGAAGGACAGTGCAAAGTAAAAAGCTGAGAAAAATTCACATTTCTGAATATGTCAAAATTTGATTACTAAACTTATCAGAATGCATGTAATCAGAGCCCCAATGTGTAAAGTTAACAGAATATATTAAGAGAATAAATATTGCCCATGTAATAAATATTAAAATAATAATAAATATAAATATAATTTTTTTCACATAAAAATATAAATATATATATAGTTTATATTGAACAATAACATTCCAATTCTCCAGCTAGTAGGGTTTAGTTAAACTTATTCACCAAATACAGGAACTCATTAGCACTCTCACTTTGGTAGCTGAGTATCAATACATGTATGAACAGCCATTGAAAAAGTTCATTTTACTTTAGAAAGTGAAACAACAACTTCTACAACATGATATTATGTCATTAAAACTCTTAACACTCATATCATCCTCTGTATTGATCAATTATGACTGCTTGCGACTTTGCAAGGCAGTAAAACCCCATAATTTTATATGTCAGGGGACCCAATCCTGTTCTGGACCTCTGATCCAAATCATGGTTTGATATAGGCTTTTGGCTGAACAGCTGAACAACTGAACAGCTTAAATGCTTATGCCAGACTACATGGATTGGGAATTATAATCCAACAAAGTACTTGGCTGCAATATTGCCTATTGAAAAGTCACCATTTGCCAGGAGTTACCACACAATTATAGGAATGACTGAAGTATCTCCAAAATTACAGGGATGGCTGTAGCATCTCTGACAAGACAATGTGCAAACTGCAGAATAATGGTATCTCTTAATGATGATGGCTGTAGTGTAGGTTAATTGCATCATATTTTCTTTTCCTGGGAGAATTCATGAATTCTTCCATTCTTTGACATTATTTTTAGTAGCAAATTAAGGATTTGATTCGGACCTGGAGATGTTTCCACCAGGAGGTTTGTTTTTAGTGAAGATCCCATTCAACTAACTGAAACCAAAACTGTTACAATTTCTCTGGGTCATGGTGAGGATGGCTCACTGTACACACTGACACCAGTTTGTCCCAGCATTTTTTGTGCCGCCCACATTTTGGAGAGTCCAACTCTTGGGCTCATGCCACAGCACGCTCTTACTGCGGTCCTGGTCACAAACACTGACACAGACCACTGATCTCAGTGAAAATCCTTTATGCACCAAAATTCACCCATGTGGGACATCAGGGATTTTATGAAGTACTTTTTGGCTTATGGTTGAAGTTTAGCATTGATCTGAGGGCAGATCTTCCCAGCTATGTCCCTGTCCCTGCTTACTGCAGTGTTGCCTGCTTCATGCTGCCCTTCAAGCCTTGCTGGTGAAGATGCTGGAAGGCACGGGCTGTTTGTCCGTACAAAAACCAAACTTTGCTGAGTTATCAGAACAAGGCACGCCTCACTGTCAGCTTATCAGTCAGAGGAGAGTAAAAGGAAAAAAAAAGTGGAAGAGAACACAGCTCTCCCTTCATTTCTCATGCATGACGATGAGGCCCAAGCAGCTGAAAGGGAAGGGGTGCAGTGGCAGAGCATCCCCCCCTCCTAGGGTAGATCCCAGCACTGTTTTCAAGGCAGTTTAGGTGGGCACTGTTGAGCAGTTCAACTAGCATTCCACATCGAGACAGAAACAGCCCTTCAAAGGAGATCCTGTCTGCTCTCTCCTTATTTTCCATCCTCCTCTTGCTCTTTCTTTTTGTAGCCGCCATACCCACAGCCCGGTCAATGTGCCTCGGCTCCAGAGCCAAGGACCGTGGCTGGTGGTCTGCCCCTCTGGCAGCCCCAGCAGCAAGTGAGGCTTTGGCCATGTGTTAATTGCCCGTCGGCCGCTCGGCTGCCTGCCAGCCCCATCTCCCATTTACTGATTGCTGACGTGACCCGCGTGAGCGAGTCAGTGCGCCAGGTCAGGGCTCGCGGGGGGCCAAGTTCAAGGGCACAGGCTGGTACAGACGTATAAACAAGGGAATGGTATGTAAGCAATAAAGACATAAAGGTTAGGATCAGGGCTAGCAGTACAATAAACAGCTGTGATAACCCGGTTTGTTTATAGATAAAGAATTTACTGCAAAATCCGCAACGTGCAGAATACATTTGCTAACGCTTTAAAGGGCCTATATTTTGAGATTCCCCTATTATTTTTTGTTCTGCACACTGAGAAAATGTCTCAAAACATCCTTTTTTCTCCTGCTTTCTTCTAAATCAAGCCCAGGAAATGCACACTTAACACATTAGTTAGAAATCTTTCCCTTCAAAAATCCATCCAAACAAGTCAACACCGTTCCACAGGAGTTTAAAACTTCTGCTACAACAAATTCAGAGGCAGATAGCCTGGTCCGTAATACTTACAGCTTCCTATTAAAACACCCATGTTTCAAGCAAGGAACATCCCTTTACATGCCATTTTTCCTAATTTAGTTTTAATAAAACTAAGTAGAGTAAGTACAATTTCATTAGGGCTCTTGTAAATTTTGCACAGTGTTATGTTTTGCCAACTTTACTTTTAAAATATATTTCAGAGCGTAGCCAAGCATTTTACAAAATTACAGTGGTGCTTCTTAACTGTCCTGTGAGGCTCCCATCAGTAGTACAATATATTGTACTGTAACTATTGATCCAAATGGCTACATTTCTAAAGCAGAAAATGATTGTGTAGTGAAAGCAGTGCAGAGGTGCAGTAAAATGCCCTCAAGTATATAAAGACATAAAGATTAAAGTCACCCTGCAGATTCCCTTTAACTCTTCCAAATCCACTGTGTAATGTGTTCTTTTAGGATAAATCAAAAACTTTGGAGAAATTAACATGACAGGTGCCAGTGTTCATATATAAGATTGCTCCTCACCGTCAGGAGCCTACAGGAAAGTTTACTTTGCTTCAAATACATGCAAAAGCTGTTAATTAAATTCCCAGATGTCAAGAGAATATCTGAATATCTAGAAGGCAAAATAACACCCCAAAATTTGTCAGCCAGAACACGTATTCAGGATAAGAAATTGAGACATCAGTGCACAGGATGCCCTAGAGTGTTAATACCAACAATTTTCCGTTCTGTGGTTAGTCTTCAATAAAGTTTAGATGATCTTCAAAAAAAATACATAGGTGGAGTCTGCCATAAACCCTTTCTCCTCCATCACACCAAAGCGTGCATTTTCTAAATTTTAGAAAACATTTTATAACTGTGTATTTGTTGTTAGTAGTACATATGTTACATATGACTTGTAAATAGTATTTGACTGCAGGACAAATGTATTTGCCCTTGTATTGCTTGGGGGTGCCTGGTGGAGGTGCAGGACAGAGCTCCTAAGACGCTAAAATAGCACAACCAAGCTCTGACTGTGAGCAGGGCTCTTCAGCTCCTCTTTAGCCTAAATAATAAATAACAATAGTATACCAATAAGCTATATGATTTAATGTCTGCTCTGAGCCAGATTCTTCTTTGGCCAGTTTCTGCTTCGGTTGTACTCAGTGGATAAACACTCAAGGTGAAATATTTCCCCCAGTCAAGCTAATGGTCAAATTCTCCAGGATTATAAGGGAATTGGGAGATACTAGACAGATTAATCTTTGAAGAAGGAAATCTTTCAGACCCTGGCTCCTGGCTGTTCCTGTACACAAATAAGGTATTTTGTGTCTGTGTGTACTTCAGGAGCTCTGCCACTGAAATAATCAGTTGATCAAAATATCCTTATAAGTCAAATTCTGGCCCTCTCTAGCTCTGGTCAAAAGACAGATGGATGAAAAGGCATTGCTAATGCACACTCCTATCATGCCCGGGGCCTTTCCCTATCACAATTATCCTGCCTGGATTATTCCTCCAGGACTGTGACTGATTTACACACTACAGGAGTGTGTCCCATGTGGGAAACGAGCACAGCTTTTTAATTATTCTCTGCACCATGGTATCACTTGCAGGGTTTCGGCCAGAGCTGCAGTGCTTGTTTCCGCTCATAGCAGGAAGACAGGATGGTGCCTGCCCAAATTTCTCCCCGTTAACTTCACAAGTTGGACAGAGGGACACAACACTAAGCAATAGTAAAATGGCTGCAGTTCAAATAATAACCAGTTGTAGCACCCTACCTGTCTCACCATCCTCAAGGGCTTGGAGGAGTCACTGCCCAAAAGTAGTTTGAAGAAGGAGGTTTGGAATGGGTGTTGAGGGGGCTGTACAGTAAAAGCCTGATACTGCGGCCAAAACTATTTCCTGAAAGCATAAATAAAAGGATAGGATTTTAGAAATGGTTCTGACAAGGAGGACAGGTCTTGTATGTTAAGTGTGATAGGAAGTAGGCAGCAGATGGAGGCAAGAGAAGGTGGCATGGAGGCTGTGGCAGATTCAGTCCCCTCCAGAGCCCAGAGCTGGGCTGAGAAGAAGCCCATCCCATTGCCTGCAGGCTGGAAGGAAATGGAGCAATGCGAAAGCATGATGTGGGCCACACGCCTCCAAAGATGCTTACACACCCAAACCATCCATTACAAGTATGGCAAGCAGTGCTAACAGCAAATTAGTGCAACAGGCTTGGTCCCTACAACCACATCTTCACTACCATCAAAGAAATAAACCCCACCACTAACAAAACCTCCTGCAAGGTTAACCATAATTCATTTCCAAAGTCCCCAGCCACTACTGTTGCATCTGATCTGCAGGTAAAACAGTTTGAAGTTAACATGCCTGTGCCCCTCCCAACTGTGCCACCTGCACCCGAACATCTCCAAACGGAGTGGGGACAGCACAGAAGATGCAAACAGCTCAGACAAGACATCTCCAGTTCCAAGCTCCAGCAGCTGCTTTCATCCTGTGCATCTATCTGAGAAAGATGCTTCTCGAAGGAACCCTCTTTGGCCACAGAAGAGATCATTAGGCCTTGAGCTGGCCTTCAAGATGCTGGGTTTGCACTTGAAAGAAATGAAGAACTGTAAGAGGAACAAAAAAGAATACCTAGTTCTGCTCTGCTTTGACAGGTAATGTTTGGAGGAGTCACACATGCATTTGGGAGTTACAATGCATTTCCCTATTGAAATTGGTGGTCCCAGCTATTATGTGACAATTATCTGCAAATTCAGATTTACAAGATTCCTTGCTCAGCCAAAAAAATCATGAGGGAAATATAGACATGTCCATAAATGACATATTTTCATGCTTTGTGCAACCCATGCCTGCAAAGTGCTTTTGAGCAGCTAAGCAATTTACATCTAATAGCAAAGTGTTTTTTAATCAGTCAGATCAATTTGTGAAGAATTGGTACATTAGGTATAACCATACAGCAGAGATCCTTATAGCAAAGGTTTAGAAGTAATTGCTCCCTGACCCACTGAACACTGTATTACTATAGAAGTTTGTATTCTATTAAGAGTTAATAAGTGACCAAAATCTAGACTAATACACTGTCAGGGTTCATTATCATTACAGGTTCTTGCTATTTTTCCAGTGCCTTTTCCTCTGCCCTTCTTGCTACATATGGAAAACCTATATCAAGATGGTTGTCATGGCAATGAAAAGATTTGCATGTGTCTTATCTATCTATTTAAATACCTTCTTATAGTTTATAACTACCATAATACATCCCTCCAGCCCAGCTCATTGCTAATTTAAAGCTAGCCCAGTGTGTCTGAGGTCAGTGATACCATCGAAAGAATGTTGTCTAGACAACTCCGAAACTACTGTCCATGGGATAATTGTTTTATGCAAATAAAAAAGTACAACGATGACATGACTTGCGCAGTCCGCTTGTGCCGAGGCTGGACTAAGTCTGGAATCTCATGCCTGGCAAGAGCATTTTCTGCCGCATCCGCCAGCCAGGGCCGCGTTGCTTTGACAGGTGATGCCGGTTTCTTTTGGCCAGACCGGAAGATAGTTTGAGATGGTGCTGATAGTCTAAAAAGAGTAACTGAAGAATCTGCTCTGTGTGTACATGTGTGTGCCTGCACGCACCAATGTGAGTGCGTGCGATTTTAGGAAATTGAAGAAAAATTGCCGAAACGACTCCCCTCATCTAAGTTACTCATTTTTAGAAGGGTGAATGGAAGGTCTCTTTGCATCAAGTGTCACGGCACAAGCACAGAAACATGTTGAGCTTGGTACCAAGGATCTTTTGGGAGGATATTAAATTTTAAAAACAACTTTGTGAAGATTTCAGTTGGTTGGACTACAATGATCCAAACTTTCTACCTACCACAAATCCAATTTCTTCTTTTCTCCATGGCTTTGTACCTCAGATATTTCCATAAAAATGCACTGGATTGAGAGTGCTCTTTGAGATGATCGTGTGGACAACAAGGAAATACTCTGCACATGGAGCAGAAACCACTCGTAATCGACAGAGAGAGTAATATCTGCATTACTCTCCTTCCTTCTCTTTTATCTTTTTCTCCTTCAGGAGTTCATGTTTTGCTGCTGCATTCAAATGGCTGCAAAGGTAAATACGGCTATTACTGCATAAAACTATAATGCAGCGTGCAGTTTGAAAACACAAAGAGAGGTAACAACAACAACCACCATGAAAGGCTATCTCTGAAATCCAAAAACACAGACTCTTTATTCCTTTTTGATCTCTCTGATTCAGGGTTGTGGCTTTTCAGGACATCCACAGATTAAAACTACTTTTTCCAGTACTTTAAGATCTACTAGGGCTTTATTTTCTGGCAAGCTGTATGCTGTTGCTACCACAGATTAATAATACTGGAAATTTTTAGTAATTTGGTAATTGACTGATTTGTTACCAGTATTTGGATTCCTTGACCACACTTACGGATTAGAAATATATTTTTCCTCAAGATAATTTATATTTGTATTCACACTCTGAGGAAATGCCACCTATTCCTGCAGCAGTAAATCAGGAACCATTTACCCTGCCAATACAGTTAGACAATGTTTATGTGCAGGACTACATTCACTGTTTGACTAACCTGTAAGGGGTAGATTTTCTATTGCATTTCAATAGCTCATCTACTTCAGACTGTTGTGAACTTTCTAAAGATGTGTTTTCACTTATAATAGCAGATCTTGAAGTGTAGTAATCTGGAATTGAAGTTTCGGTGACAGATTTATTCAACTAGCATTTTGCATGAGGCATTACTGCAAACATTATTTTATGCGTGTGAGCGCGTGTGTGAGTGTATAAATATGTTATACATATATATGTATCTGACAAAAGCTCTGAAAGATAATTTCTGCAATTTAGTAAACTAAGGATTTCAAGTCAAGCATCAGTTTCCGGGTGTTTTTCATAATGGATTTCACAGCAGATGACCTGACAGCTAATCTCATGATCTGAATTGCGCTCTGCCGCACATATCCAAACAAACTGCCGTCAGACCCTCAAAGGATCACCCTGCTTTCACATGCCACGGCTGCAAGACTGCGCCGCAAATGTCCAGAGGTCCAGACTGACCTCCTCACCCCCCGTCTGGGAAACATTCCTCCTCCCGACAGCTCATTCTTGCCGACAAACAGAGCAGGACCAGTGGGCACTCGCTGAAAAGGGACGGGAGAGGGGCCATGAATGGAGCATGTCTGGTACAACAATGCCAGACAATGCCTGTGAATGGGGTTGCAAACCGTGCTCCTGTTAGAGGGGCTGCCAGCAGCTTCCCTGCCCCCTTCTGCCTCCCTTTAAGGGTCTCTACTCCCCCTTTGAAAATATATTAGACCTCAAAGCCGTATTAAAGAGGTGGACAGAGTCAATAGGTGCTGTGTTTCAGAAGGGAGGGCACTTGCTAGCTTTGCCTATGACTATATAATATCCCTGACGCGTCTCCCTCTCTGTGCCACCTGCTCTGGGTGACGCTAAAAGTGGTGGCAAGGACAAAAGCAAAGTAAAAATCTGAGTGTAGGGGTTGCTCCTGCATTTGGATGAGGGCAAAAGCATCAGTGTCTCTCTGCAATGGGCTGCTGGCCTCCATTTTTGGCCTTTTTTTGGAGAGTGAGACAAGCACACCACCAATGAGGCGCAGGGTTCAGACCTGGCTTTATTTCTCTTTGGTTTAAGTTGCGCTTTTGGTGAAAACAAAGGAAAGAAGAAAGTGTGTGTATCTACACTGTGACGTGCTTCTCCCATCATAGTGAAGGCAGCGACTTACTTAACAGTGAAGATAAGATAAATGCAGAACGCACTAGGAAGTTTTATAGGATACAGCTAAGCTCTCATCCCGTTATGTTCAACCAAATCCAGGGTAACTCTTATCAAAACAGGGGAGAGAGTCCAAATTTTATTGGTAAAGAAAGATCAGCATTCAGTCCAGAGTGCTAAAGAAGTTCAGAAAGCATTTGGCCATAAATATTGCAATTTTTGCCCTATCTGAGAACATATAAAGTTTTGTTGAAAATACTGAATTAAAATTAAATACAAATCATATTTCTAATACTTATCACTAGCACTATCTTGAATTATTATTATGGCTAGAAGACAAGCCTTTGGTACTGCACTTACCCTCTAGTCCACAGTATGCAAAAATGAAACAAAACAAAGAAATCATGGAGCCAGGGTAGTACAAAACCCTCCTCCCAAGAGACACTGTGAGCTTCAGAAAGGCCATTCTGGGTATGAATCAAAAGCAAGTATACTCAATAATTTGGGATTTCTCATCTTGGGAACCCACCAGTAACTTATTTCTAGATCTGCAAAAGCCCTTTGGGAAGAAAGTGACTGGGTCAAGGCTGGATGATAGGGATGCCTGAGACTGGGGATCTTACTAATACACAAAAAATCCTTCAAAGTCCGTGAGCTTTCAGGATCAAAGATGCCCCAGCTGACTGATTTGTCCATCTGTGCTTCTCTGTCTGCAGAACTCTGCATGGGTCTTTCTGCAAAAGAAAACTTCCTGTCCGTATTTTAGACCATTTCCCAAAAGTACATTTTGGATGTAACTGTCCAGACTGACCTTGCCAGACCTTTACCAGCAGCTAATTTAAGCCAGCTAAAAAAACTGTAGGCAGTCACAATTGGGGGGGGGTAGCATGAGGGCACCAGCACCATCTGCAAGAGCAACTGGAAGAGCAAGTTTGTTTCTACTTGGGCCAAGCAGTAGAAGGCATCTACTACATCATCTCCTGGTGTCAACAGGGCCGCAGAGCCGGCTCAAAAGCTGCAGTTTGCTGGGAAAGAGGTCTGACAACTTAGGGAAAAAATAAAAATAAAATATAAAATAAATAGAATAAAAAAGCACCTTGGATTGCAAAGCCAAACGCTGGCCCCAGCTGCTTCATGCAAAGCAAACACACAGGAAAACCCAACATGACCCGCCATGGGGTACGTTCCGGCCGCAAAGGTCCCACTGGGCTGAGTCCCAGCCCCCTCCCTGGGTGCACAGCCGGGGAGCTGCCGTGTCCGGCTGAGCCCTTCTGCAAGAGAGTCCCCCAGGAGAGTGGGCAGCTGGGGGTGAAATAAAGCAGACTTCAGGCTGTTTTATCTTATGCAGGGGCCTGGCCTCAGGAGCAGGAAAGCATAAAGGTGGTTTAAAAAACACGGCTCTTTTTTTTTGTTGGGTTGTGGATTTTTTTCCATCTGTGAACATCTGGGCCTCTCCTGGAGTGTGTGCTGTGGGCAGAGCAGACCCTCTGGCCCTGAACCTGCAATGCCCAGAGGAGACCCAATGCTTACATGACTGTGAGCAGATAAAAACACTTGGGGGGGTGGGGTGTAGGTGGGAGATTAAAACAATAAGGAGGAATTTTTATTTAAAATGCATTCCCCTATCTGTTCAGAACAAATATTTCTGTTGTACAGAGGGATTTCGAACACCCAATGGGAGCTAGATTTGCAGTTAAATTCAGAGAGATGTGGGTGCATCCATCTAGCAATATGGTAAGACTAGACAAAAGTAAAGCAGTTCCTCTTCTGGATTTGGAGGTAAAATCCCTGAACAGTGGTGACCTCTGAAGCTTTACATCCTGGGGACAAAGTGATGTCCCTTCTCCCATGCTCAGGCAAACTCAGCCCTGGCTGGCAGCTCCCGCCAGCCCTGGAGGCGAGACAGGGACAGACGGAGGGGAAGAGCATTCCCCCGTTCCCTGTGCTTGTAACCAGCTAAGTTTTTGTCTCGTTATGCCTTTTAACGCAAGTAAATCCAAATAACTGGGCAGTAATGAATTATAAATGGAACAAAAATGAATATACTATTAATACTACTCCCAGAAGGGGATAAAAAGGATCAGCAGCTTTATCCCATGGTGCAGCTGAGAACTGACAGGCAGCCTGGGCTGACATTCAGAGGCCACTCTGTTTTCATAAGGGAAAGAAAAATCCCCGGTGAAGGCAAGGCGATATTTTAACCGTTCCTCTGGCCCCACGCTCGAGAGCCCTGTCTGCAGCCCCGCATGCTGCAGCTCGATCCAGCAGACCGTGGCTCCTTCCCCTAATATAATCACTTGTAAGAGGCACAGTCCTAAAATGGATGTAGACAGGATGCTTTTGCTTTGCAAGTGAACAAGCTCTGCCTCTGCTTCTTCAGTGAAATATGCTCGTATAAAAGAGGGAGTAAACAAAATTTGGTGCTTAACAATCTCCAGGCCCTTCAGCGTTCCACAGACCAACCCCTACGGCTGCCACAGGGTGATGGGGAGGAAAAACAAAGCTGAAAGCACAGCCTGCCCTGGCGCTGACCTTCCCACAGCCAGGTGCCACGGGGCACAGGGGCCTCCGATAATGCCCCGGCAAGGCCAGCGCTGCTGCTCCACAGGAATGCCGGGAGATAAGGGCAGTGTTTTCTGAATTATTTCCTATCAGCAGGTTTGAGAGAGGGGATGGGGTGCAGCTGGGTGGTGAGTGGGTCCCTGCATTCTCATTCTCTCCGTAGAGGTTAAGGTGAATCCACGGGGATCGTCTTAGATTTTTACATTTAAACCCAACCAAAAGGACTGATCCACAAAGTTGCCAAGCACCATAGACCCCTCTAATCCTCAGGCACCAGGGAAAGCAAACTGGACACAAGTTTTAACACTTGTATACAGTTTAAAGTGCAGTTCAACTCCATCAAGTGCTGAAATTCGGTAGCTGTAGGCACAGTTTTTCACATATTCAGTTCTAGGGTCTCTCTGGCCACAGTGCATATGAAGGGCAGCCAGCTCAGCACAGTCCAGCAGCCACAGCATCAAGGGTTGATCTGAACTGCAGCAAACAGAAGAAAAAGGAAACTTTGGTGAGGATCTTGGTCATCAGCCTCATTATGAATTTCTACAGATTTCCAATTCACTCCTGCTTGCTGTGGCAAAAGTCTGTAGAAACTGTCAAGTGAAAGCTACACAGAGCAAGGGAGCTGGGCAAATCAGGAGAAATATTTTCACTTTCCTCTCACCTTCTGCAATGCCAGTAATATCTACTGCCACTTGCAATGCAGCAGGTACATGGAGATTTGGAGGAAGTGCTTGTGCTGAGAGGTTGTGACAGGGGCTTAGTCCTGCTGCATTAAAGCCAGTGTGAAACTTTACCTTGATGTGGGTGGGAGCAGGATGAAGATACCAGTATATTCAGTTCAAAATAGGTTAAAAAGTTTGGAAAGCAGCAGGAAGCTGTTTTCAAAGCCACTTGGATAACCTGGGCAGAAAGGAACCTCATTTTTGAGGGTATTTAACTGGAAGTGCTTGAATAGGGACGGATTTTCTTTTTGATGGCCACATGCTTGGGCTGAAATCAGCTACTTCAACATGCTTTTATCATCTTGTCTTTGACTTGGAATGATCAATTTTAGCACAAATGAATCACTTCAGGTTAATTTTTCTCTCCTTTGCCTTCTCCCTGGCCCACAGCAGAGCAGGCACATTCTGCCTGCTAGCACCACAGGAGACATTGAGACAAATAGCCATATAGGGATGGAATTTGGACCATCGATAGCATTTCAAGCTAAGGCAAAAAAAAAAGAAACCTCCAGTCACATCAGATGAAGACAATTCAACACTTCCCAGAGCCCTCGGTGACATTAATGCTGTTTACTATTGTGCTTATGTCACTCTTCATCCTTAACAGGATTAGACAATTTGAAATAACAAATTGCCATTCCTTCACCAACAGTTGGAAATAGCACTAGCCCGTGCCTTTGCCCCTGCATCTTGCAGTTCACAGTTCATTTTACAACTGGAAGGTTATTTCACGGCTAGCATCAGGTCAGTATAGCAGGGAAGTGTCCACACAAGATGAAATGCTGATGCAGGCAACACTCATCCAGACTAATGCAGGATAAAGATAACCAGCATAGAGCCTTTCACTGTCCAGTGATCAAGAAATACAAAGTTCACCTTCAATGCCTAATGACAAATTTAAATACAAAAAAAGTCTTTTTCAAGTGGATACGTTATTTTCACATCTGACTTTACCCACTGGGGCCTTTCCTGATATAGAAAGCCATCCCTGACCAGCAGGATTTGCTCACTTAAGAACATTCTGCTTGGCGTTTAAGCACCTGTGCACGGGTGGCTGTGAGTAGCCTCTCTTCCCACAGTTGCAGTGCAATAGACCCATGAGCCAGGTCTGGCAAAGATCAGGCTGAGCAGGTGCACATTCACATCACACGAGCCGAACCGAAATAAAGTACCTGTCTGCAACACTTGTGGGTGGTCTTGCTCCTAAGCTTCCCTGCCCTCCCAGGGACATTCCTACCTCCATGGTGGTAGGACACTGCCCCTGCTGCTGCATAGCACGCGATGACATAAAGGGAGATATTTGGAGCCAGGTGATTAATGGGGCTGGGTTTTAGACCCTGTCCCCATAGAAAAACTGCAGGCCTCAGAGCTGGGAAGAGATGCTCTGGCCCCTGAGCCTGACAGTGGTGACAAACTGTCCACCAGCTGTTGCCCATGACCTGGTATCCCCCACCCTGCTGTTGTCCCCAGTCTGCTGGCCCATGCCCTACTGCTCCTGCCTAACCCCCCAGCCTTCTTGTCCCAGGACAGCTGGGTACCCCAAGCCTTCAGTAGCAGCTCCCCATCCCACAGCCAGGGTACCGTCGTAACCATGGAGATCAGCCCAGCTATAGTCACCATGGAAACGCCCAGCGGTGCTCAGGTTAGCGATGCTCAGGCACTGGAGAGAGCGGTAAGGGGGTTGTCCCCCCACTGACCACACAGGGACAAGAGTATGACCCTGACTCTAGGAAAACCAATAAAACCCAAGCAATCCTCACAGCAGAGATGCACAAACACCACACATCTCTTTGTGTTTTCCCTTGCGTAATGCAGTCTTCCACCAAGAGGTGGTAAACTATCCCAAAGAAACCCCAAAAAGACAAAACAAAATGTAGCTTTTCATGACAACATTGTGCAGTACCATAAAACTTTGTGCCAGCTGCTCTGACCGGCTCCAACTCACAAATTAGTGCTGCTGCTGGGCTAGACGAACACAACCCTCGGGTCTGAGTAAGAGCGTAAAAAGCTTAAAAATGAACTTTCTCCAAAGGATACTAAATGTTAGTTGACATTGCTGCTGCTCTCACTCATGATGGTTTGTGCGAGAAAGAAAGTTCTCGTTTCTTCCAGATACCCAGGTTCAGGTTAGGATACGTATATGCCTCTGTACTGATGGATTTATCTACTACTTTATTGGATGTGCACCCAGCCCTAATTGTCAAGCTGTGTCTGCTTAAGTCATGGAAGAATGGGTCAAAAATGACTAGAAAAAATAATTTCTGGATGATATGTCTATTCCAACTTAAAGAAACCCAGGACGTGCTGGGCTCTGTCAGTAGCACAATGGGGCACTGCATCTCCACCGCCCTGACCATGGGTGGCAGGGGAATATTCCAGTAATTATATCAAATCCCCAGTGTGTTTTGAGGTGAACTGTCTGGAATAACCAGTTTTAATAGCATGTCACTCTTCCGTCTCATAAGTAGGGGTGAATGGGCTGTAAGAGATACAATGGGGGGACTTGCTCATACTCAGGGAATTACCTGCCTTGTGAGGGATTTAATTATCAGGATCTATACACACATACCTTGGTGCCCACCACCATGAATATCCCAATCCTTGCCTCTCTGCCGGAGTTTGCTGCTTTAGTTTGACTTCCTGCTGTTCATTAATTTGCCATGGTCTCAAGGAAAACAGCATTTCTCTAAAAATGAAAGTGAATCAGAATATGAAATTTCAAACTTGAACTTAAAGTGCTAAAACTGGGCTTTATATTTTAATGGTGAAAAAGCTTAGAGAACTTGAAAGAGATAAGTAAGTTAGTTTTATTCCTTTCTGCACCCAAATGTCTTCTACTGACTTTAAAATCTGTAGGGATATCCTCATGAAATACAAATTCTCAGAATGGTATTCAAAGCAATTAAGCGGATATTAGCATTTTTCATAATATTTGAATGATTTTATTGTGTTATAAAACTTTACAATTTTTTTTTAATTAATATTACAGACTGCACAGATAATTTTTCATTATTTCAAGGCTGCAGTTACAAATGAGGAATTGACCAACAGAACTAGGGTTTGCTCCTTTGTCATCTATTCCTGTGAGGACCAGCCTATAGCCCTATTGATTCTTGACAAATGTTAGCTTGCCAGGCTTTGGAGGCAGCTTTTAAAAGAAAAATTTAAACTACTTCAAGTGTACGGTGATACTAAAAAATTGCTTTCTACAGATTAACTAAATAGCTACTCTATTTTTTGCCCTAAAAGCAAATGAGTCCAATTTGAAATAGTTCCAGCATCCAAGGTATAGACACCTACAATTCCCAGAAACAGATATAGAATCCAATCTTGGTGAGAACATACATAGTATTTCTGACTACAGAATAAAACCCCTCACCCCAAAACTCTAAACTCTAATTTTAACTTTCTTTAAGAGTGGAATTACTGCTTCTTCTCTTTTTATGAGAGAGTGTGATATTATTTCCTTGATTATTTGACTAATAAAAAATAGTTTAAATTAAAAAAAGTATTTGGCACACACTCTGCATTCAGCACTTTTACTACCTACAGAAATGGTTTAATTGTATAGATATTGCCTGTAAGAAGAAAATTAAAGGGAGTCTGATCCTGATTTGCTGTGACTCCCTTTTCTCGCTGTAGTACTGATAAAGGTGATTTTCCATTGCAACATAATTTATATTCGCTTTGAAGATAGTTCATGTGTCACAGGGAAATGTGGACTCTATTGAGGATGGCACAAGCAAATTCTAGTTACAAAGATTTCACTATGTTCTTCATAGGGATCAGATCTGGAATAAAAGACAGACCCATAAAAATCTGGTTCACTTCAGTATTTTGTGTACAAAATTAAATTTCTTAGTTTTCTGCTCTAAGAAATTAAGACTTTGAAAATACATTACATCTCGTTCCTCTTTACCTCAATCTGATCCTATAGATGTTAATTGTGCAAAATGGCCATTGCAAGTTATTCACAGGGCTCTTGGTGGTGGTGTGCATGGAATTTGCTGTGCTGGATCCTGCAGAGAGCTGCCAACAAGGCCAGAGGACATGTCTGTTGCCCTGTACCCTGCCTGCAGCGTTAGCTTTACTGTGGGCAGGTCAAGCAACTAAAGAACAGCTTTGGTCAAGGAAGAGGGTCCAAAACCTCCCAGGGGGTTCTTGGCCAAAACAGTCCTCCTGCAGACTCTCTTTCTTCACGGTCTTGATTTGGAAAAGCAAGTGCAAGGCAGGTGCCGTGTTTTTCTGTAAGGCTGGGGTGTCAGGAAGGAGAAACTCTCCAAAGCAAAATAGTCAGAGAGAAAAAAACAAAAACCAAACCTTGAAGAGGAAGCAAGTTGTGGCTACAGGAAAGCATATTTCTTTAAAAAAACCTCAGGAAGTTATGTTACTTTAAATTTTTCAGCTGCTGCTTTCTAAAGAAGCACGCATTTCACTTTATCATGTAAAGGAAAGAGTAAATTGAGCACCGTAAATCGGAGTTGTGCTTACGGCAAAGGTGCTGTTTATCTGTCTGATATTCAGACTGACCTTTGCTGGGTTGTGGAGTTTGTCTGTCTGCAAATCCTCAAATCTCAAACAGAGAACACTCTGCTGAGAACCAACTGACCCGCAGGGAGATGAAATATTATCTCCTCCACTGTGTACAACTTATTCCTCGGGAGCCTCACCAGCCCTGCAGCCTTGTCTCCAGCCTCTCACAGTGTTAAGCACCCATCCTCCTCCAGCGTGTCCCTGTCAGCAGCCACCCAGGGGTGCTCACCGGCCTTGGTGCAGTAGCTTTGGCCCTTCCTTCTGGGCCAGCACTAAGGTTTGTGCTTGGGCAGTTCACTTTGTGTTTGAACAGGAGGTGCAAAACCTGGCAAATTCTCGTCACTTACTAACTCCAGTCCTAGTTTATCTCTGACATTGCCTATTTCTGCTACCATCGCTGCCCAGGGTGAAACCTGGGCAGAATCCCACCAATGGAAATCTCAGAAGCAAGCACACGCAGCTGACATCCCAGCTGCATTTCATTTTATCAGCCCATTTTCCCAATGGTGTTTCTTTCCCTCATTGAAACATTGTAGGCTTTTTTTCAATAATCCCTTGGAAAATGATCATACAGCAAAGATGGCATTGGTGCTACCTTTTGTTATCCCGAGGAAAAAGTATCCCTGTTTTTTTGCCAACCGTCTCCATTGCCAGTGCTTAAGATTCAGTGCTGGAACTTGCGCCTTCCTCTTGCTTAGCCTTCCAAAGCCTTTTGCAAACATTTAAATAAACAGCCCTAGGAAGTAAGTATTAATAAATACATTTTACAGAGCTCGATTTAGTCCAGCCAGTAGGAGTTATGCACACATGAATTAGTAGCAGACTCAGAAAAGCAGTTCATGTGCCTTGAGCCCAAGCGCTGCCAGACAAAAACTGGCTGCCGAGCATCCCAGAAAAATAAGCTCTTGCCTCACCAGCCAGTACCCTTGCAAACTTCTTGCAAGAGCATGAGTTCCTGTGAAATAGTGAGGCTCACCAAAGTAGGTTGAAATCTGATTTCCATCCATCCAGGAAGCCCTGTCTAGCGCAACACCTCTGTTTCTTCCCTCCAGCCATAGGAAGAATTCCCTAATGAGTTAACACTAAATGAAGCAACAGGCAAGAGTTGTGAATGAACAGGCCAGAGTACTGTCAGGCCAATCTTCACACAATGATGGCTTATTCACAAAAACTAGACTTTGAACAACCTAATTAGGACTAAGAATACATCATCTGGACAGTATTTAGAAAAGTGAAATATGTTGCAACTGCTGACACCCTTTCTATTGTTTCCAGATATCAGCTGAGCAGCAAACGAAACCTCCTTTCCCAAGCAGGAAAAGGGCACAGCAGGCTCCGCACGCCTCTGGTTTTATAATCTGGGGACACACCAGTGAAAACCCCAGGCTTAGGTGCAACCAGGTCCTTTCCTGTGTTACAGATCTGTCCCCACATGATACCTCCATCCATCAAGACCTGAGCCTGCTCTGGTGACAGCCACAGTGATCACTCCACTCCCTAAAGCTAAATCCCAGTACTCAAACCTAGACTTAAAACCCCCTTTAAAGATGAATTTGGGGGTATGGTGCCTGTAGGCAGCAGTTACCTTACCACCCATCAGCTCTCGGGTCCCTTTGGCTGATGCCCTGGGCTGAGGGCAGCACAGGGCTGTGAGAGGGTTATCACCCAACATGGTAAGAGGAGGGATAGCAGCAGTTTTGTCCAACATTACCACAATCAGAGATGAGCACATTTCCATTCCCATGGTGATTTTGCCTATCCACACCTCCACCAGCGGCCTCCCCACCATCAGTCAAAAGGCAACATGTTGAGACTCAGGTGTGATCTGGAAGAGTTAATCCTCCAGCATTTAAGCACAGATAGAGCTAGGGAAGACCTTCCTGCTTTAAAAGTACAATTGTTGTTCAGCTTCCCCCCAGGTACAGATTCATTAGCTCTTGACTGGCTCTCCTTGCTTGCTGACTACTTGTGGAAAAAGCCATTTGCCCTGGTGAATGTCAAGGTTAGTTCAAACCGTCCTTGTCATCAGTCTCTCTGGCAGAAGGTCAGGGAGAAGCTTTCCTCAAATGGGCAGCATCAAACAAAGCAGTGGCTGACTTAACTCACCCAAGGAAAGGAGACCTTCCCTGAAAGGAGATAAACACTCCCCTGGGCAAAGAAGACAAGAGATTAACCCCTCTGTCCTCTCAACTCCTGTCAGACTGCCTTCAGCTATCAGCTTCCGTGCCCATGGGGTTGATCACATCCTCATCCCCCTTGGCTAGGCAAGACCACATAGGTGCACCGAGCCTTGCAGGGAAGATTCAGCTTCAAAACATGTTATCCTAGCCGTTGTTAACTTATGTCCTTTTTTTGTTATTATATCCTTAAACCTTTAATTCCTACACCTCAAGCCTTGTCACTAGGTCATATGGGAAGCATTACACCACATAAGTAAACAATAACTACCCATTTTATACCTGTTAGCTTTGGTTCCCATAGTAAATGCTGTGATGTCTTCAAGGTGGTGGGGAACCACTCCATATATGCAAAGAGAGGCACATGTGGTACTTAATGAAAAAGAAAAAAAGAATCCTGCAAAGCCTCTGTACCCTTTTGTATGCTGAGAGTGAGCTGGCTCAAAGGATAATTAATGTTAAAAGGAAATAGTTTTGGAGGTAACTCTTTTGATAAGAATACCATGGGTAAATTACAGGAAAAGCTCTCCTGCACCTGGAACAGGCTTCGTCCACAGGGCTTTAGGATAAGAAAATGAATGGGAAAGCAAGAAGGGAGACTTTCAGTGTTCCTTTCATGCTCTTGGTTCACATGGGAAGAATTAGAGGATTTTTCAGCAGGAGGGAACAGGAGTAAATTGTAAATGGCCTCATCACAGAAAAACATCGAGGTTTTGACCACTCAATCTTGCAGCATTACTAGCTTGTTTCTAGAGTTTCACTCTCAGCTCTGTGCTCTTTGAGGTCATAGCATATGGGCCAGCTCCAAAAGTCCCAGCCAGAGAGCCATCTCTGCTCCCCTGATGCCCATCTGAGGGGCCTGGGACCACAGAAAAGCAGAAAAGGTGGGCATATATGTCCTTATTGGAAAAGCACAGCATAGAGCATACCCATGGCAAGTGGAAGAATAAAGACTAAGGAAATAAAAGTGTCCGGTGTTTACTGTCCTATATGGTTTCTTAGCTGAGGGCTGAGAGTCTCCTTTAAAGAGCTCATTAGAAATCTTAACACAGATGGAAAACATCTTGCAATTACACAGCTTTGATTCAAAATTTTTTTGGAGCTCACATTAGTTTTTGTTTTCTGTCTTTCACCTATAAGGTGCTGCAGAAGCTTGGTTTGAGACTTCTGGTGCAGAAAACTCTCCTATAGAGAAACACGTACCTACAGCCAGTGCCGTGAAGTTTAGAGACCCTTTGAGTCTTCAGATAAGGTCTATTTTGAACCTGTATTTCAGCCAAGGTCAAACACAAAGCCCAGATCTCGCTTCATACTTCTCTGCCCTCACAACAACAAACATGGTTTATAGTATTTCTAATCTGCGGAGGTTTTTGAGAGATGAGCAGATCAAAAATGTAAATGGCTTCAGCCCTCAGGTCAGGCAAGCAATCTGTGCCAGCGTGTGAAGGAAATGAGTATGACAGTTCACAAAACGTTGCTTCCAGGAATAAGAGCTCTCAGTTTCCTATAAGCTAATAGTGGGCATAAAGAGGACACTATGAACCCCTCCCTCCCTCCGAATTTCCTCTGGGTTGCAGCTGGAAAGCAGACCCTGAAAGTGTACAGTCCGAGACTGTTAGAAATGAGTTCTGCCTACCTGAGGGCTCAGGCTTGGACCTACTTTTGGTTACCACATGTTTCAACATCTGTCTGAATTGCCATGGATGGGATTCAAAAGAGCTCGTGCATTTTACCCATGTGCAAATGAGATATTGCAAAAATCCCTTCCTTGGTTTTATTGTCTGCAAGACTCCTTCCACAATAATTCTCTACTTGTAATACATTTCTGAAAAATGAAGCCAGAGATGTACAAGACCTGTCCTGTCTACTTCCATTAGAGATGGGGAGTACGCCTATCAGTTTGAAAGTAGGTCGAGGCCTTTTCATGTTCATTCGGTTTTCAGGTTTCATTTTTATACACATGCACAAACACATTATAGGTGGGGCTGATAGCATGGTCTATTATTAAGGTTGTATGACACCTCCCATTTTAAGAGACTGTTTCATTTGCCAAACTCAAAACAGACCTTTTCTGTAATTGCAGCTTCCAGCTGCTGGAAGAGGGTTCTCAGGAAGAACAAGAGTCAGTTTTCCCTGGCTCTCCAGGTCTGAGTGATGTAGAAAAGGAAACAACTTCATTTAAAAAGGAAGGGTTGGGGATGGGGGAAGAGGACCTGTGAAGAAGACTGTGAGAATAGAAAGAAATTAATGAGATAACAGGTCAGGTAAAACTGAAATATGGGATCAGAAAGATGGCTAACAGCTGGTCTTGCTGGGTGGACAGGAACTCTACAGTGAGGAGCTTACACTAAACGGTAAAGACTGTTTGGGCAAAGTCATTAAATAAAAACACTCACGTTAATAAAGAAGAAAAGAGATGCTGTGCCTGCCCAAGCAAGGAGACTGGGAGTCAGCTGGTGGCAGCAAAACAGTGGAGTTGATGACACTGGTGGAGCAGGCTAGGTGAGGAAGCAGGAACAGGATCCAACCGAAGCATCAGAGCAGAAGGTCACTGAATCACACCAGTCAGTCTCTGTCAGTGGGGAAATGTCAGGGATGTCCCACAGTAAAAGAAGAACTTTGAATGAACTTCCCAACCAGTCCTTGAATAATGAAAGCAGTACAAAGCTGATTTCAACAGACATGAAGTCTCCTTTGCTTAAAAACAAGCACTGTTTGTGCTCATCAGTATATATGGCGATGGAGGTTCAAGAAGCATCACAAGGTCTTCCAGCCACCTTATCCCAAAACTGCATCAACTTCTGCCATTCCTGCCAGCAAAAACACTAAGTATAGAAAAAAAATAAAGTAATACAACTATCATTAAGATAAAAAAAAAAGTCATACAGCTATTGCTATTCAAAACTGAGAAAATCCACTGGCACCTAGACAGTAGATATTACCCACAGTGATATTGTTAGCCTACGCTACAAGAAACAAGAGTCCACATTAACAAAGACTAGCTGACTGAATAGAGGAAAGAAGGGTACCAAAGCAAACCAGCCTGAACAAGAAGTTGTCATGGGCAATTTCTCACATTGAGTGTCCCAGTGTCCCCAGAAAGGCAAATGAGAACTGAGGTGCCCTGAGTCCTTTGCCAGTTCTGCAAATACAAGGTAAAGCTTCCCTGATGTATGGCTATACTTCTAGATATAACTCTTAGAAACTATTTGGATAGCCTGCAATTTACCAAGAAAAAGGAGAAAAAATAAATAAATTGAGATCATCAGGTAAAATTAGACCAGATGCAAATGGGAGAAGGTTAAAATTAGCCTTTTGCCTTCATCCTTGGAGCTGGGAGCCACAAGAGCAACTCACAGTAGGAACATACTACTGTGGAGATAACTTGCATGAAATTGAAGCTCTGCATTGACAGATAGCTAAGTACAATAACAATTATAATAATAAAAGCCAGGCCCTAGTACATGCTGCACGTACAGACATTTCTTGCCATTGAAAACAGCAAGAGAATGGTACGGCTCTGTGTAAC
The DNA here is from genome assembly GCA_033558235.1 of Neomorphus geoffroyi. Classification (NCBI taxonomy): domain Eukaryota; kingdom Metazoa; phylum Chordata; class Aves; order Cuculiformes; family Neomorphidae; genus Neomorphus; species Neomorphus geoffroyi. The sequence continues at coordinate 95,172,628 of JAUMJM010000005.1, read as the reverse complement.
TATCACTTAGTAAGCTAAAAAATGTGTAAGCTAAAACTGTGTGCGTGTTTCCGGAGGAATTAAAGAGAGGAGTTTGCTGATGCAAAGTCTTAAATACAGTTTGAAATGGCAAGTATGCTGTAACGCATTGGAAGATCCCACTGTGGTTTTGCAAAAGGAACAAAATGGAAGGTATTATCTAGAAGGATTAAATACATTATATAGTAGTGGACATCACTTAAAAGTTTTTCTTATCCAAGTGGCATTTAATGTTCCAGTTTTAAAGCATTTGCTTGTGCTGTTGGTGATGGATTGCTAAAAGCTGTTTTGGACCACACTCTTGCCCCAGAGCTTGAAGCAGACCCCAGGAATACTGAGTCACCACGTTCCTCTGACACATCGGGTAATGGAAATGGTGAAAGGGTGAAATCTAAACCCAAAGCCACTGCCAAAGAAATAGAGTTTGGAAGGGATATAAACATTATTCTTGAGGTTTAAAACAATCTCTAACCGCTAGTGGCTTGGGTGAAGTCTTCCTGTGGATAGACTGTTCTGTGTGCTAATTTCTTGCGTCTTCCTTTGTCGGAGACTAAATTCACTACCCATTGGATGCGGTATGGCAAACTGTACATTATAACTATCTGAAAAGCCATGCTGTTCCTTCAGCTGTAAGTCCCCTTCCCCAAAGGGCAGCAGATGAAGGTTGCACACTCTGTCCCAACGCTAGGTGTCTGTACTGTGAATCTACAGCTGCTGGGCTGAAGATTCAGATTGTGGTTGGAGGTGAACTTGGCCACAAAACATCGATATTGAATAAATTTTCTTGCAGAAAAACTAAGATTGCATACAAAGGGAGAAAATCATTTTTAAAAAATTAAGCTTAAGTCAAGTTCTTAAAATTTAAGAAATGCCAAACTGAAAGTTGCTTGGTCAACTTTAATTTAGGCTTCTCCCTTGTACAATGGAATTTTGATTCAGTCTTTAATTACATGATCACTTAATGTTTGTTTCACAGGATCATTTCCTCATTAAGTGCAAAGCAGTTGCCCAGGCAACCTTCATCTTTGCATTTTCAAATTTTGAGTGCTCAATTCAACAGTCCTTTTTTTTAAAAAAAAAAAAAGAAAAAATAACCACAAGGGAATATTTGTAAGTAATAATTGTGGACCTGGTCTACGTGGTTTCCTTGGGAATGTACGTTTCTTCTCTGATGAATGAAGTTCTCTGCAAAAGCAATTGCTCCTCCCCTTCCCCAGCCAAAACAAGGCTGTAGATGACAAGCGCTGCTGAGCCATGCTGTACGGCATCTCTCTTCCGAGATCCATCGCGATGGAGAGCTTTTGCGAGTACTCAAAACATGATCAACTTCATATCCAAAAGCATGAGATCAGCCTCCAAACAAAATAATGAAATCCCATTTTAAGCTACTGGGGTGATTCCCTGGCTCCCAGCATTCATGCACCACACAGGCAGGACAACCGATGTGACCGGCATAGAGTGAGATATGCTTTTGGCTATCACAGCGCTACGTTAGTTACTGTTCCACCCTGGCCTCCAATTAACTCCCTGCTCCAGCCTCAAATCAATTAGGTTTATGCCCCTGCCCAGTTCTCAGTGTGCTCCAGTCTCACATCAATTCTGCCTGCAGTGATTTAGCAGTGATTTAGCCCCTGTCTCAAACGTACCACTTACCCCCCATGACATTGCAATCGTTCTACATTTATTTTCTTCTCTTCTTCATGCTTCTCCCCACCCCTCCTCAGTATGGGAAATTTGTCAAAGCACACCCTTTGCCTGGAGTTGTTTTCCTTTCGCAAATTAGCACTTCCCAATAACAAAATGGTTTGCTTAAAAATAAAAAAAAAAATAAATCTCCACTCAGCCTCTAGCGAGAGTTCTGTGGCCTCAGTTCTCCCTCAGCTGACACTTTCTGTCTTGGGTATCCTTTTGCTGCAACTCTTCTCCCTCCCAGAACTCCTGATTTTGTTCTGGGAGATTCAATACCAGTGGAGCCAGCAACCTCTGTCTTTTTTTTATGACACTCATTCAATTTTTCTAGTTTGGCAAATCGGGGAAGGTTTATAATCTAAGCTGGTTGCATCCAATTGCGCCTAAACTGTCACAGATAGAGCTGCTAGAGAAGTCGGCCTTGGTTTGGGGTTTTGGCATGACTACCACCTTTAGAACAGAGGACAGCAGCTGGCCCGAGTCAGGGGTCCAGGTGCTGAAGAGGTGCTCAAGTTGTAGCAGAAAGCTACAGAAACAAAAGAAAACTTACAAGCAGATGACAGTTCCAGCTTTCACAGCCACAGACTCTGGGTTTCAGTAGGAAAAGTCTGTAGGTGCCTTGCTCTCAGGTATTTGAGGTTTACCCTGGGTCATGCATTGCTGAAACAGCACAAGGTTGCAAGGGTTTCCCACGTCTGCTCTGTTTTGTATGATTATTCGGGTTCCTTTGTGACTCTTGGATGAAGAGTTGGGCAGCAGCGTAAAGACTGACCCACCTCCACCTTTGCTGGGCTTCCTTCCTCCAAATTCACTCTTCTTGTGCTACCGGAGCGGACTTCTCCTGGCCACGAACTCATCTGAATGACTATGGCCATAAATGACTCATTTTCAGTTCTCCAGAACAAGATGAAAGGAGGATCCAGCCTCGCTGGAGAGAACTGTACTGGGACTAAACCCCACAGGGCAAGTCAGTGTTTGTGGAACATCAAGGCATTAGTGTTAGGGTTTGGGATGCTTTTAACAGTTTAAAATGGGAGTTTGCTACTATTTCTGGCACACACACCAAAAGGGCAATGAGGTATGGAGTGCATAAGGTTTCAGATTTTAAGCCCTGTTTCAGCACTAATTAATGTTTCCAGCCTCCCGATGAAGAGAAAGAGTAGAGAAAGCAAGCAGGTATTATTATTATCCATTTCACAGCCAAACAGCCTGAGACACTAGACAGTCAAAGGCTGCAGAGCGTCCCCAGCATTCTGCATTCTGCAGGATTTAATTCTGCTCTGCTCCATTTTAAGGGAACCAGCTTGGGCCTCCAATAAACTGCTCCTCAGCAGTTTGGGGTATCCAAAACTATCCGTCACTGAGGGCTGGGTACAAGCTTGCAGCTTGAGATGCTGCCTAGCTGGACCTAGGACTTTGATGGACAGGTGTCAGCCTGGCATCGCTGGCAGTGAGCACTGCTCTGAGTGCAGCACAACTCATTCACAGTTGCACAGATTTAGCGTAAGCTCAGGCTCCTCTGGTCCTACCAGCCCGCCTGCTTCCGGAAACTTAATATATTATATTTCAGGGTGCTAAAACATTTGTATATCCCTGCCTTATAAAACATGCAAAAATGCCATCTGCAGTTAGCATGACTAACTCCAAGCACACAGTCCTACTACAGATCCCTCTTGTAGCTTTCTTCATTTCACTGCTAAACACTTTTCAAGAAAGAAAGAAAAATTCATTTTTAGTGCTAATGCCACCTGCAGGTTGAAGAAAAACAGAGAAAACCAGTTGCAAGATCCCTGAAAACTGAACAAACATGCCTTTCCCCCCCCCCCCTCCTTTCCTATCTAACCACAAGGAATGTTATTGTGCCACTGCACCTTTATCTGAACAGCAATGACTTTGTCCATTGGACAGTGACCTTTTCTTACTGCATAGCTCGCGTTATCTGCTACTAGAAACTTCCAGCTTTTGGTAGCTACTGGTTCATTGAAAGGCTGAAATAAAATATCAGTCAGCAGTTATCTCTGATGTTTCTTCTGCTGCCGTAACTGGTGCTGGTTCCCCTGGCCCCATGGGGTGTAGGGATCTCAGTCACCAACTATCCATTCTCAAGACGTCTACTTCAGATGGATGCTCAAATGTACGCTTACCCATCTGTGCTTTCCTGCCAAGACACTGACTGGAGACGCAAAATGCTGTATTTGAATGTTGAATACGAACACCACTGTTGGAAACGCTGATCCCATCCCTGACCAATGTGGCTGGATGCTTCAAACACAAAACTGGGAGCTGCAAATACCTTATTTTGACACTAACCACCTTCACCATGGTGCTTTTGAGCTTGATCTCAGGTCCCAGTTCTTTAAAAGTGCAATTATTAACCCGTACAGATCCTTCTCAGGTAGGACCATCCTTCTCTGAAGTAAAGTTAAAAAAGCCTTGAATACACTTTGCCATCTTCCTATTCATTATTTAGCACCGCATTATTACTGGCATCAGGTCTGCCAGTAGCTGCTACCTGCAGGGACCAGTTGTGTTACATGTTTTTCCCTCCATAGAGACCCATTCCCGCGTTTTCCTCCCATACACAAACAGTACAGTCTTAAACCCATCTCTTCTCAAAATATTGCTGCTGGGAACCTCGCTGCTATCACTGGTTCATCATTTTCGTTAGTAGTACATTTTCAATTACGCCATGGATCCTGCTCTCAGTTACCCAGTCATTTTTCCTGCTGCATGGATTGTATCTGGGAAATAGTGTGCAGTGTTGGAACAGTTAAGTGTATTTGACTTTTCCCCCGCCCTGAAAAGGGCATCTCGGACCTACATTTTGTCACCATTGGGCTTAAGCACATGGGACTGTGCACCCTCTGACATGATGTAACACAGAATACGATGACATAATGTTATAAGAACAGACAGAAATAATGTGGAAAAGACCTTTCTGGCTCTAATAGACAGCTGGTGACACAGGTGAAACACCTACTGTACCACTTAATAAAATTATTTTAATTTAGAATGGGAATGAAGAAATGGAGCCAATTACCTTAGTGGATCTGACAGGCAACCCTAAATGGATCCTCAGCATCCTCAGTTTGGGCCATTTTTATCCCTATGAATAATGATAAAATGACTCAGAAGAGATGCCTGAGGAAACACTGCGCGCTCCCAGCCCAGATAATATTAATAAGGCAGGCTCCCGGCAGAAGAGAAAGAAACCCGAACAAATGGTCATGTTTTCGCTTGTGCCCCCTTTTCTTTGACTGAATTAGTGGAGAGGTAGGTGGGGAGGGAAGGGGAGAGAATAGAGGGGGGAACGCCTGCCTGCCCTCCCTAACCAGAGCAGCATCACTGACACTGGATGGCAATGTCCAGGGCGAGTGCTGCCGCGGACGGGAACGCTCCAAAAAGAGTTTGCAGCATTTCTGTGGGCAGAAATAATACTCGTGGCTGCACTTCTCTGGGTTTAAAACAAAAAAAAAGAAAAGAAGTTTCAAGGGAAAGAAATCCTGGTGCCACAGGGTGTGAAGTGACTGTCAGTCAGGAGCAAGGAGAAACCCTGCCCTGCCCGCCCCCCTTTCCCCCTACCCCGTGATAAATAATAAATAACTGCAGAGTGCAAATGCGGGCGGGAGGCGTTTGCTACCCCCACGTATGGGTCCGGGCCAGCGCAGCGCTCAGGACTGGGTGGACAAATGCTCTGTTCCAGCATGGCAACTCCTATTTTCCTGTGAAAATACAGATTTCATGGTGCAAGATCAGTTCTGTCAGATTAAATCAAAATGCAATAATCACTGAGCAATTGCCATCTGATATCTAAATACCCCCACCAGCCTTATCCTACTACTAATTTTAAAACAGACACTCTGAGAAGGAGGATTCTTTCTTTTTTTTTTTTTTTTCCAGGGAGAGGAATAAAAATCCTCTGAAGTGATAAAAATTAATCTCAATTCATGTTAGTTTCAGTGACAGCGATTGTACTAGGCACATGGGCTGTCCGGCAGTATTGCTGAGATGAATTCTGCATCTTAAAATAAAACAGAGGAACCTGAGAGATGTTGGTTTGTAGGAAGATTTTTTTCCCCTCTCTCTAAAAAAGCACCTTCTATTACAACTTCTGGGGGAGAGAGGCCGCTGGAACCGCTGTGCCTTTAAGACCAGATGCAACTTGCAGATCAAAAGGGCACAGCATTCACCCATGTCATTGTCCCCTGAAAGATCAAAACCTCATTATATACTTGATGCAGTATCTTTTCTTTTAAGGTAGTTTACATATTTCTCTTTTTTTTTTTTAAATTTTTTTTTTTTTCCACAGCCCCCACTTCTCCTTTTCTCCATCTATTCTTATCACTTTCGAATTACAGAGATCTATTTTCAGATGAACGCGCCGAACAAAAAACCTTCGTCTGTTTTTTTTTCCCCTCTTCTCTCTTTCTTTTTTTTCTTTTTTTTCCCTTTTTTTTTTATTTCCCAACATGGCGGTACATGCTTATGCCCGCTATCTGCATAAGTCTTTTGTGTATTGCTAATGGAGTGCTGGAATTGTGGCAGCTCTGAGCAGGGAATACATGTGAGCAACAATATGCTGACAGACCCCTCGGTGGAATCTAATCTGTTCCAGCTCATGCACTCCTCAGAAACTATTTAACTTTCATTAAACTGTGTTTGATATCAGCTAAATAGAATGCATACGGCACCAATATAGCTCATATGGTCTCATTCATTCGATCACAGCAGTGCTTTTTTCTTATATTTTCCCCCCACTTGTGTCAGTACCCAGTATAGCTGGGTAAATAGGAGACCTTTGAAGATATAGTTAGTACTCAGATTTCTTTATTCTTTTGTGCTGGTTTCTTAGTGTTGAAACAGTGATTCATGTATGTCTCAGACAGCCTCCATTAATTTCATGTAATGTAGCTTTTATCTCGTAGCTGGGACAACTATCTCCAGCGCTGTCTCCCTATAGCATCACTCGCGCAGCAGCCCACCGACTTCCCACCCCCCAGCACCCCTTTCTCTCCTGTGAGCAGCTCATTTCTGGAGAATTTACTTTTGTTTTGTTATGTTGGGGGGGGGGGGAAATAAATAAAGAGGCTAAGATTGCAGAGGAGAAGTAAGGTAAAGGTCTTTCTGTCCATGTGGATGTCTTTATGTCTCATATAGGGAGGAAAAAAGGCGGGGGGGGGAGCAGAGAAGGGCGGGCTTTGTGGGGAGTGGGCTAAAATATCTTTCGCGGCAGCGGCTGGATAACAGTTTTTTTAACCTATTCACAGCGCACTAATTTGATTATGAATGCAGCACAGTAGGAGCATGCATTTCTGGGGAGCGGGAGGAGGGGGCGACGGGCACTGGATTTACAAGCAGGGGCTGTTCAAAAGTTTGAACCGTCAATGCATCTAAAAAAAAATAATTAAAAAAAATATTGAGACCAACCCCATCCCCTCCCCCAAAAGCGTCATTAACTAAAAAAAAAAAATCCCAAAATCTCAATGCCAAACCAGCCAGCCCTTCAAACCAAAGGGAGCTGCGAGTGGGTGCGTTAGCACCACGAATAAACATTGTGATTCCATTTGTAAATAAAAAGAGAAAAAAGCTGGTTCGCTCTTTTCTTCGTTTTTTGCCTCTTGGATGATCCGAATGCATTAAAGACTTCTTCACCTTACAAGGAGGATGGAAGAAGCAAAGCAACGTCATTTTGATTGGGAAAAGTGAAAGTGATTACCTGATTCTTGCTTTAAAGATTTTTTTTTCCAATTATGTTTTATTAAGTCCAAAGGAATAATCACAATTTTTTCTATATTGCTTAAGAGAAACAACATGGGGTCCTTTGGTAGAGGGAACCCAGTTTGGGATATTATTTTGTGAAACCTGTTCATTTTATTAGTATACCTAAGAGTTTTCATGTTCACGAGGCTAAATCCTGGCTATTATTACTTTTTTGGAAGAAATGTCTCGCCAGGGCAATTAATTTTGTACTTTAACACTAGTCTCTGCGGTGTCACATGTTTAAAAAAAAAAAAAAAAAGAAAGAGAAGGAAAGCAAGCTTCTCACACGATTTATCATTCAGTTCATAACAGGGTCACTGACGCCAGCCCAGGTAATGCAAAATGAGCTTTTCGAGAGAAGATTTTGCTGTGCAGCAACTTTGGAAAGTCCTGGGCTGCGCCAAGTTTCCCGGCGCTTTGAGCGCAAGCCCTGGGTCTACAGGCAGGGTTATAGCAGCGGCTGCCAAAGGGAGAGCAGAAACGTGCCCTATCTGCTCTCTGGAAATCAAATCCTACTGCAGTAACTTTGCTCCTGAGCCCAGTGAGGCTGTGCAGGGAAGGGCTCACTGCTACCAGATGAAAGGCTGATCCAAAAATTATTGAGATAATCTTATTGACATTTTTACTATACGTTATTAATCTTATTAATAGCATTAACAAAAGCTAATAGAAAATACATCATCTATAATCACATTAGTCTTCATTTTAGGGCATTTTTTTCAAAGTAAACTAGAGAGGAGTAATTAATGCTCTGCCGTTGTTTACACCTGGTTTGGGGGAGACAAGCACAAGCACAGCGGCAGGAAGGAGAACAGCCTTATTTCACTGAGCACCACACAGCCCAAATTCAGAGGCAGCGGAATTAACCGCTGTGGTTCCTGGTACCATGAGCATGAAGATAAAACCAGCTTTAATAGCGCAGGACAAGCATTCACAGGACTAAAGGCAGCAGAACTAATGATCACCTGGCTTCTGTTGCATCCAACACAGGACCCATAGTCCCACCAGCTCACTTTCTGCTACAGGCATGCAGCAACAGCCACAGCCTGCCCGGATGCTCTTGTTTTAAAAACATTCTGTGAAAAAAAAGCATCCTTGCAGGACAAGGTATAAGCACACATGTGGGAAGGGCAAAGGCCTGGGGAGCAGAGATGCCCCAGTCCCTGCAGAACAGGAAGGAGTCAGAAGGAAAATCCAAACAGCAGCCCTATACTCCGTTGCATCGTTTGGCATGGCACAGCGCAAAGGGCAAGCAATGGCACTGCAAAGCTTCTCCTGAGAAGATGATGCCAGCATGACATCCCAGCCACATGCAGCTCAAACAGCCACCATAGAGACCCTGGACTGCAAAACCCCATCCAGAGCCTCTTAACTCACCAGGAGGAAAAACGGCACCTGTGTCATCACCGTGTTCTTCTTGCTCTGTTCCAAGGGCACTTCAAAATGGCTTTGTCTCATTTTCCTCGAAATCAGAGCCAACACAGCCCTAACGTGTGCTATGGCCACCCTGCAGGGCTCTGGGGCATCCTGGGGATCCCTGCAGTGCGGAAGGGGGTTGGGTGTGGACTTGCTGGGAGATGGCACCATGCAAGATGGGCACAGTTGGAGCACTCAGACACACAGTGCTATTTCTCCTCTGTGTATTCCATTATATTTTATTTTATTTGGGGCAGTTCAGGAAGCCCCTTTGAAACCCCCAGCACAAAGTAACACCTTTCATATTACAGAACTTCAAGATCTTTGCCAAACCCACAAGCAGATCACGTGGCTCCAGACCTCTCCCCACCTCCCTGCCACTGGGACAATGCACAGCACTTGTACAGCCCCTGGGGTTTGGGTGCAGCCCTTCACGACTCAGAAGAGCTCACTCCTCAAAACCAAAAAGAAGTATCAGTGATGCACAAGCCCTTTTTTTCTAAATTTATTTTAAGATTTCTGTGATCTTCACTTTTGCTCCTATGCACCAGTGCCATCAATAAATGACAGTGAGGTGTGTGAATAAGTGACACTGGACCAGCTGGGGACCAGGGCAACCCCAATGCTCAAATGCCCCAGTGCTTTGCAGTTTAGGTAGAGCTAAGAGAGGCATCTCAGATTCATAATCTTTGCTCGGTGCTTCTCTTGTGCTGTAATGAAAATCGTGGCATATTGGTTGCTCTCGCTGCCAAGTGATATGGCCATGCCCTCTCCACAGTATCCAGCTACAAACACGCTTGATGGGCACTCTCTGGGGGAACTGCCTGCGCTGGTTTTACATTGCTAACATATGTAGGTACACCTGAAAGCTACAGCCTGCCACTTCTCGTGGACCTTGCTGGGGTACCTTTGCTCTTTTGCCACCAAGGGTTAATTTTCTAATGGCTGCTTTGCTGCTGAAGCTCGCCAAGTTTTTCATCGCCTGCAGAGCACCACAAGCTGTGATTTGGAGCCAGAAAACACCATTAATTTTCTAAATAGGAAGGATCACATATGCAAACTGTCTGGGTCTATAACCAGTTGGGCAGGTAGAAGGCAAAGAGAAGGAAAGTGGGATTTTTTTTTTTTTTTTTTTCAGGCACCAAAGCAAAATAAACCCGAGGCTGCTGGCTGCACTGAAGTTTCTCAGCAAAGCTGGGCTCTCCCTTGCCTTCCCCCCCACGCACCCACCACGCACAAACACACTCACACACTTGGCATCACCCGTGGCAGTGCTCGTTTTTACTGGAAAAGGTCAGGTTGATGATTTATTGAACAGTTATTGAAGTTTTTTTGCATAAGGCTCTACAGAAAAGTTACTGGAAAATTCAAGAAAAGAGTGAATAGAATAAAGATAATGGCTAACGGTTCATACCAGATCCAGGCTAATAGCCTTTCCCATGTGCGTGCCCCAGTGCTGCCCCACACGTCATGGCAAGCACCCAGTTTCTGCCAATGGAGGCTGACAACTTGGGCAGGTCTCAATTCAGGTGGAGAACTGCAAGAGTGGGATCCATGTGTTTGCTACCCATATCATCCTCCTCCAAATCACCCACAAGCAGCTGATGCCACAGAGTTCCTTGATTTTTTTTGAGCTGGACACGCAGAAGAAAATAATTTTTGTGGTGTGGAGGGAAGGGATGGGACCCTGTGGGCTCTCCTGCCCTGGCCGCAGCTGCCCCCACCACCTCCCACTGACAGTGGTGCCTCGGTTTCTCTATTTATAAGCTGGTGTGCAGATACCGACCACAGAGGGGTGCTCTGGGTCTTAATTAATTAATTAACGCCTTGTGCAAGGCACTTGGAAGGCCTTTGGTGGAGGGGACTACCAAAGTTCATATTATTAAATGGTTTTAAGAAAAAAAAGTAAATCTATTTTCTTTTCGCAATTGTTTTTCCCAAGTCTTCCTTGCAACGCTTGGCACTGCGTGGTTCAGCTTTCCACCTTGTTTTTGCCTCTCCACAAATGTGAACTGCCATTTCCTTGCTTTGTGAGCTGAAGGGGGAAGATCTGTGGGCAGTACCGAGTGGTTCCTTGACTGACAAGGTCTGTGCTTGGTCCCAGTGCCATCTGAATCACAGGCGACACAGCAGCTCCCCGGGGCAGAACAAACCTTCAGCCAAGTACCAGGATAGAAAAATTATTTTTTTTCCATGTTACTCAATACAACGAAGCACAAATGAACGTATTTTTTTTGCTTTCAGGTGCCATATAAATACCACAGCAATCATAGGCTGGTTGTGGCTGCAATTGCACCATGACCTCTGAGGGCCAGATCCTGCACTTATTCACCACTTCAACAGCCATCCCAACTAGGTGCAATAACCCACTGCCAGATTGGGTCCTTAATTAGTTCAATATTCTGCCCCCTCCCCCCCCTCACCTTTTACTGCTTTCCTTCCCAAGGCAGAGCATTATTCATTAAGGGCTCAGCAGAACCCACCAGAGCTCATTTTAGCTGAGATCTCCCTATGATCTTCCCAAGCCTTTAACAGGGAACGAGCCTTGGACTCTCTTTCATGGGCTGCATTGTGACCTGGCTTCAAAGTGTGCAAAGAGGTTCCATGGCTCCCTTTGTGCAGCACAGTCTCTTAATTGCACTTTTAAACACAGTGTAATTTTTGTAATTAACATTATGGTTTCAGAGGGCAGAGAAGCCTGCACTATGCTAATTACAAACTGGAGTAGTTGGAGTAGAAATTCAAGGCTCCGGTTGCTGGGGCCGAATGCAGTTTTTATGAAGGATTTCAAAGCTCCTCCGTGGGCTCTGTGTTCTGAGTTATCATTAGCATTTGATAACATAAAGAATTTTTATAACATGTGACAGATTTCGATGTGAAGATTTTACCTGATAACTGGAAAATTTACATAAAGACCTTCATTAGCTCTCTGCTCACATTACTGCGAGTGGAAGAAGTACAGCACGCTGTCTCCCTGTAAGATGGGGCTTGGGAGCCAAAGAATTTGTGTTTTATAATAAAATTTATCGTACATTACGAAGGAAGGTTATAATAATCCTCAGTGATGTTAGGAATCAGAGCAATTCAAAGAGTGAAAGAGAGCGCAAGAGGTGACGGGAAAGGATATTTCAGTATCGCTATGCAGCAGAGGACCGCAGGCTGCAGCAAAGGTGCTGCGAGCAGGAACATAAAACATCCTGGAGCAAATGCTCAAACCACCACCAAAATAACAATGTTGGGGTCAGCTCCTGAGCATGGGCCAGGATCCATTCGGGCTCACTTACGCTGGCAACACAGAGATTGGAGGCAGATTTCTGGATGGGGTAAATGAGAATTTATCACTACTTCTGTTGCTTCTCTACTCGCTGCTCTACGTGTATCACTGGGCGTAAAGCAGCAGCATGTGGCAGTATCTCTGCAGGATGTATCGTCCTTCACAAGGGATATGTTTTCTGTGCAATTATGGATATAATACATACCCGAGTAACAACATTGTCACAGAATTCAAACTACCCAGGAAGCTTATTTAAAGTTTATCAAGTATCTCTCTTACGGTCATAACAGCCTACGACTTCTCCTGGGATGACATGGTATTTCCAAGATGGCTCCAAGACCTTTCTGTCGCCTGTTGAAGGCTGCCTGGCTACATCCTGTGTACATTTTATTTTCTAAATATTTTGTCTTTCTTATAATCTCCAGTAAATAATTAAAATTGCTCACCAGCATAGTGCCACATTTATTGCAAATGTGCATAAGAAAAAAACAAATTAACAGCTGATGCATGCAGAACTGCTCCCTGGCTCGCTCCGGCTATGCTGAGCCAACCAGGAATACCTCAGATGGGCACCTGAGAAAGCCTGGATAAGGCAAGCCCTTAAACTTCATCACACTAACCTCAATTTGACTGGTTTCTTCATAGTCTTTTGATGCTCTCAGTACCAGTTTCTGAATTTCTTCCTAGGATAAAAGGCCTCCCTAGCACTCCCAACTTTAGATAAAATAAACCATCTAGCTCTTCCTTCCAGACACCCAAGCGATCTCTCCAGTTGGTGCACAAGCTTCATTCCTCAAGTCTCCACCTGGACTTGTTAAAACCGCATGATATCTTTTACAAACCTAGTTAGTCCTGTTGCATGGGGAAGAGCCACACTTGATTTTCAGAGTTGCCCTTGCGAAAGAATCTCATTTTCCTTTAGTTTTGCAAGTCCAATACTTGGAGAAACCAAAAAGCAACCTTAGATCAATGAGCAAACTTTTGTAGTAGATGGCTTTTATTTTTACAAAATATTTGCTTCCAGCAGAGTGTATCTTAATTTACGAATGCAGAAATCTGTCATTAAGCTTTGACCCAGCTTCATGGCATTGTCAAATGCAATAACGTATCTTTTAATAGTTTTATATCAAGTAAGGATATAACATATCATTAGTTTAAATGTATTTGCAAGCAATTACCCCCACCAGGATATTTGTGAATGCTCATGCAAAATTGATGAAATTCTGACATGCTTAAACATTGTTCATTTAGCTCTATTCTTTATGTATAGAAAAAATAGAATAAATAATTCTGCTGCCACTTGCAAACTACTGTTCGGCATTTTCATTCTGTTCATGGTTTCTGTCCTGCCTTTAAACTATAGCCCTTGGTGATCATTTGGAAAAACAGTTTCATATATGTTTAATTTTAAATAGATGTACTAGATTATTCATTCCTCTTATTATTGTTCAATGCAGTAATTTAAACACGGACTAGATTTACTGCATGTCAGCTGCCTTTCTTTTACAAAATGGGATAAATTATTAAATGAGTAGAGGTTGTTTGACAACGGGTTTTTCAGCACTTCTCAAAAGAAAGACCTTTGACATTCAGCTGTCTTTTGAAAAGAATAAAGAGTAAATCAATTAAATCTCTATGCTGTGGTTCAAAAACACACTGTTATGGCACATTCTTGCTTACCTCTAAGTTGACTTGGGAAGACTCAAACCATTGCAGTTTTGCCACTAGGTAAATTATTGATTTAATTGTCAGGTTGCCTTACAAACAACACTCTTTGGCACAACCACCTTAAATATAGCCATTTCTGCAACTCGTCATTCCCTAAGGTACAGAGAATCATTGATACCAACCTCTGCTAACACTTGTCACCAATTTGGAAGATCTTTTTACAAGTATTTATTTTTGGCTGTGTCTAGAATAGTCTCAGACTTTCCAAAAATGGAATGTCTTTATGGATGACATTGAGGAACCTTTGTATTTATGAGCTTCTACGTGAAGAGATTTTCCAAGAAATTGGAGGGGATGTCAGGTGCAAAATTCTCAAAGCCCACACAAAGCTTGGATAGTAGGATATTCCCTGCCAGGAAAAACCTTGAGTTCATGCAGACCCAACAAACAGTGCTAATCCTCCTTTTCTTGTTTGTGTGGCCTCTACTAATTGCGGTATTTACTCCAAAGCTCTTGGGGTGCTTTGAAATGAACAGAAACATATATGTTTAAGCTATCATGCCAGTGAACCGACCCTTTAACCCAAGCAGAACTTAACCAAAAAATAGGAAATTAAAAAAAATAAATAAATCAAGTAAATAATAATAAAAATTCTAACGAAACACTCCTTTCCTTTACCTGGCTTACACAGCACTGTGGTGGCATGCATTCATCATCGACAGCAGCTTTACTCAGCAGTATCAGCCAACAACATGGGCACACATGAAAGTAGTCATGTTGTGCAACCCAGCCTTGGCACGGTGGGATTTTACAGATACGGGGTTTTGAGGGAGTTTTTTGGTTCTGCAGAAACCAAAGGTGGGGTTTTTTTCTCTGCCAGAATTAAGATTTCCTTAATTTCAGTAAAAACTCTTGATCATGTCTTGCATTTTATTTTGTCATGTATTTCTATTCCCAAGTGCCACTACACTTTATACACTAAGGGCCAATCCAGGATACGAACAGAAATCACTGAAGCAACACATGGACACAGACTACCTGGCTTTGGAGTCTTCCAAGTCCCTTCCCCACCTGTGAAAGATGCTCCCCTGCTATCTTTAGGTTGGAACTTCATTCACTCACGTTTTTAACATCCCAAGTGACAGGATTTGCATTAGCTCCCCTGGGGGACTGCTGTTGCCAGGAAGTCTTCTGAACTATTCAGCTCTACTTTTCTATTTCTCACTTCTCCCTCCAGGAGAAGAGGTTTTTGAGCAGCATGACAGCTCGCAGAAGGTCTTCAGGCCTGAGGACTACCCCAAGGCCACCTGCACAGAGGGGTGTCAGGGCTGTGGGTACCACCATGGAAGAGGGAAATGCATGCATTTTGGAGCCAGAGATTAATCTAAAAAATAAAACGTATACCGAAACAAACACAAAAATATAAAGTTAGGTCTTCTGGTAAATTCTTATCAAGCTGAAATATTTTGCCTCATAGTAGAAAAACAAAGGCTGTAGATGTGGGGTTTGCACCTGCATATTTCTTGAGGGGGAGCTTGCCTACATCCCACTTGGGAAGCGACTCAGCAGGATTTTGCAGACTCCTGGAATCCCACTTTAAAGCATTTCTTCTGAAGAAAAGGTTAAACGAGGTTTAAGTGCAACATAATAAACCTTCACTGTTCATAAAGTTGTGTGATAAATGTACGTGTGGTTACTCCAGATAAAAGCACCGAGGTCAACAGGCAAAGCTGAGAGAAGACAACCCCACAGAGCCAGATCCCAGCACAGAGCAGCCTGCCCATCAGCGGGGAGAGATGCTCCAGCCCACCTCCAGTCTATTCCAGAGATGCTCAATTTGTGCTGGAATAACTCCTCACCCACCACAGACAGTACTTACATAAAGTGAGAAACTTCTTGTATTTAAGATTCATTTGCAAATTTCAGCCCAAATTGCCCTTCTGCTGCCTTACCCCTGCACACACTGGATCTGCCAATGTGCCTCTCATGCTTGGTGCTGTTGGGGAAGTGAAGCTGCTGCTGTTTCTGTCCTCATT
Organism: Neomorphus geoffroyi; assembly: GCA_033558235.1. Lineage (NCBI taxonomy): Eukaryota > Metazoa > Chordata > Aves > Cuculiformes > Neomorphidae > Neomorphus > Neomorphus geoffroyi. The sequence goes on along the minus strand of JAUMJM010000005.1, from coordinate 95,156,767 downwards.
TATTTGCAAACAGGAGTTGCTGAGACTCCAAAGCAAAAGACGTTTGCACCGAGGTCAGACCCTTCTTCTCTTGCTCGGGCTGGAAAGTACCTCAAAGCACAAGGGGGCCCATGGAAGTAAATGGAGAACAGTGCCGCTGATTGCGATTCAGGCAAGCAGAATGGCACTTCGATTATTATTGTTATTTTAAAGTGAAACTCTGATTGCTAGGGGCATCCCAATTTTATCGAGCTCATTTTATTTTCCCTACATTTATTTGAATAATATGTCCTTTGCTTGCAATAAAAAATGCCATATACCCCATCATCACAAGTAGCAGTTTATATAAACATAACATCGTCCTGATGAGGTCAGAGATGAACCTGGTAGTCTACAGAGTTTCTCCAGACTTTGTAATATTTATGATTTGGAAAACAAACCAAGAGAGAAGGATCCTGTATGGCGACAAGCTGTTGTGCCTGCAGATTTGTTTCACAAGGTACGGATGCAGTTGCAAAATAATGATCTTTTTGAAAAAAAATTAATAATAGAAAAGAAAAAAGCATAGACTTTCTATGTATTCTCCTCCCTTTGAGCACTCGATGACAGGGCAATTTTAGCCCCGAGAGGACTAAAATTCAACACCAAGGTGGTCAAACACCCCCTTTTTATGACATTGCAAGAGTGTTAAACAGCTTCTGTGTGAGCGTGTGCACAGAGCCCTGGAAAGAGCAGGAGCCAGAGGCTTGACAGGATGGACACAGACAGGTACTCTTGTGACATATGGGACAAGACAACCAGGAGATGCACAGTGGTCAAGACTCTGTTCCTCATCATCTGTAGCACAGAGATACTGGAGAAACTGTATTGGCTAAAAAAGTAGCCAAGTCTCACAAAGAATGGAGTAAACAGGAGAAAGGTTTCATTCCTCAGTCACACCAAGCCCAGACACTCCAGCTGATGAGAAGGAAAAGGGATTTCCTGCATGGGACAACTAACTATAAGGACTTTACATCAGCAGCATGTAAAAAGAGTCTTAAAAGATTTTTTTTTCCCACGGGCCACATCCTTCAAAGCCAGTATGAACTCAGACCACACATGTTGTTGCGATGTACATTAGCCATAATGTCATGGTGCAGAAGATCAGCCACCTTCAAGAGGGCACTCCTATCCCCTTCCTGCTGTGGGATGCCTGTGGCAGATGAGCCGTAACACTTTATAAAACAGCTGGCAAGTGCCCAGTTGCAAACAGAGGCCTTCCACCAGTGAGGCAGTTGTTAGTATAAGGACCCATCCATAAACGGTGTTTTTACAGTAATTTCCTTCAAATTGGATCGTTGTCATGATCAGAGAGTCATTTACTGGAAGCAATTGCTAATTACACACATGTCCCCTGTAGGGAGAATTTAGAGCACAATGAGCATTTTCTAGGGAATTTGAGTTTTGTACCTTCTACAGTTTTATCTGTGGACATTTTCCAATAGGTCAGGCTCAAAAGTTCTTCATCTGGCTTCAACAAAAGTTTTGGCTCAGGACAGTCCTGAGAGACTCTGCTGTGTATGTTTTGGTCAATTAGAAAACAAAACATTAAAACAAATACTCCTCGAATCACTCTCAAAATCCCATGGGGCACCTTGTCCATTCTGCTGAGTACTAAAATGTTTTCCTTTCACTCTGTTCTTGCCATGGTTTTCAGTGGCCAGCATGGCATGGTTTCCCTAGATCTCTTGGGGCTCCAGTCCACAGATCAGTAAGCAATTTTTTTTTCCACGGTATCACTTTAAATTTTCCTCATTTCAGTTTCAGCCCATTAATCTTTCCATTTAAATATCCAAAATAATTCCTCTTACGCATACACTAGTAGCTTGCTTGTCTATTTAAACTCTTCACTGGAGACAATTTGAATACTTCTGCTCCTAAAGAAGTCAAAAAGCCAGATCTGCTAAGGATGAATTTCATCACATAGGTGAGTAGCTGTCTGAAAATGTAAATTTACTTCTAATTTCAGGTCCTTTACATTTATGGCTACTGTAAGACCCCTTTGCATTGCCAAAGAGCCTTAGTGTAAACCCAGCTTTGGATAAAACTCACCCTGAACCCAAGTTGTTCTGGTTCCTCTCTCCCACACCTACATGTGTGTATCCAGCACTGGCATTTCTGCGTTACATACCTCGTGAGAATGACTGCTTCCTCCTTCACATACGACAAACGGAAACAAATCACCCTGATAATTAACACAATGTGCTTCAGAACCTGCAGAATCTCTCTGCAAGAATGATAAATCCCTCAGCCACACAGTTACCTTGTGATATCTAAAGAGACTCACCTGGATGAAAACAAGGACAGGTCAAATTTATTCCTGGAGCAACGCGACTAAAGGCACTGGATTTCCTCCAAGAATTAATTTGAACCAATAGCTACAGCACAGACCAGTTGTGTTATATTTCCCAGCTGCAATTAAGAGCTACATAAAGTTATCCTGGGCTCCAGAGCATGGTGTTGTTTTTCTTCAGCTGCATGGGATTCTTTCAATGAAAGTATAATGGGGGAGGAGTAATGAATACTATTATTTTGTTTAGAATTTTGGGAACTTAGAAAAGAGCTGGTCAAAACAGTCGGTGTAAAATATTTTCCATCAGGAAAAGCCAGATAGGAACTTTTGTCAGATAGGAACTTGGTGAAGGAGCTGGCATATTTTGATAGAATTCCATTTAGAACAAAATTGAACCACAGTGTTTTGGTGAGAATAAACTCTAAAATTACATTTATTGGAACAGAGCAAGTCAATTATTCATTGCAAAAGAAACAGTTGTTCTGAACTGTTACTTTACATTATATTCCTAATTATAAAAGAAAAGAAATGCATAATTGGAATGAAACCTTTTGATTTATTGAACTAGAACATTTTGACTAATTCAGAATAGCATGTCCTCGAAATGTGTTCTTCACAGGCAATTTCAACTTTGTGCTTTTGTTCCAATTCAGAACCAAAACTCTACATTTTGAAATCACAAATTTCCCAGTTAAATGGAAAAATTATGAGAAAACCAAGCAGCTTATACAAAATTAGTGGTGATATTTATTAGGAGACACAACTCCCTCTTCCAGCAAATTTAGAGCAGCTTTAGGGACATCTGAATAGGCAAAACAGGGCACTGCTGAGCAGCATAGGAATAAACAGGATAATACTAGAGATGCAGAAGTCAGATAGGAAATACAGTGCTGTTCTTCAAGAGAGATATTATCAGACATGTGTGTGTAAGAACGTGCAAGACTTGGGGAAACTAGGTGGGATTCAGACTCATAATTCAGTGGTCAAAACAAAGCCTGGGCATCCCTAAATGACGCAAGCATTACATTTATGCTATAAGGAGGTTAGTTTGCAGAATAGCGACTTTGTTTCCTTCATTATGTGCTGGAGAGCTTATGTTTTTTTATTTCAACCCACTTTCAATCACAGCTTCCACAACCCAAGAAGCTACAAGAATTTGACTGCAGGCCTTTGTGACGGAGAGCAGTGCTTTGCCCCGCTGCTGTGGGAACAGAATGGTGCCTCCAAAAACCCTGCCGCTCCCAGGAAAAGTGTCATTACCTCTACCCTCACTCACCTATATACACTGTATAGGCCCACTACCCTACTCTCTTTGGAGAGCAAGTCAGAGATGCCTGAAGGAATTGCGTGCTGAAGATCTGAAAGAAACCTTTGCCCTTCAAACAAATAGCAGCTCCAGCATGGAGGAGTTACCCCAGGGGTCTCCGGGCTGCTCCCCGTGCTCCCAGGCCTCGCTGCCCACCCAGCACAGCCTGAGCTGCAAGCTAACACATCTGCCTCCCTGTATTTGTTTGTAGTGGAAAGGAAAAACAGTGACCAGGCTATTGAGTAGTTAACCACACAACTGTTACCTAATGATCCTAAATTTGCATGATTTTAATAATAATGAGTTAAACCAAACTGTTAAGTTGCACTTTCTACCTCAGCAAAACCAGGCTATAATTGCATAGAGAATAATTTTATGGGTGAAGTGTGCCCTATATTGTAAGAGATTAGAATAAAGTGCTCTAATATTCGATGTCTTAGCAGGTGCAGGCACTTACCTGGGCAATTAAAATCTTTTTAATATACAAATCACAGCCAATGAGACTGTTGGCATGGCAAACCGGATCTTTCAGGACATACTGTGTTTGTCTAAAATAGGTTTCTGTTTACTAGCAATAATTTCTCTAAGTTTTGTTCAAAAGAAAAAACTACCTAACGCAGACTAATTTGCAGAAGATTCTTAAAACACTTGTGTTATGTAATTTCTGTGAAAGCATCTAACACGCCTCTATCTTTGTGCAATACATGCATTAATGTCTTCCACTTAATACCACATGCAACAATTGATATATTTCAATATTATATCTTCTAGGGACTACTGGGCTGGGTTAAATAGAATTTGGCCTTGAAATAACAAGCGGATCATGAAAAGCATATGAAATATTATTTAATTGATGGATTCATTAAGTTCATTAAATGTCCTTCTTTGTGCTTGGAGTATTCTACTCTATAAATATGAACTGTTAAAATAGGTGTAATGTGTGAAATTTGCAGAAAAGAGTTTTCTAGTTTCTCCTGAGCAACTTTGCAGCTTCAAAAAATGAAGAAAACCTATTCTGCCAGCACCCAGCTCTGCACATAAAAAACACACTGTGTTAATAGTTTCGGATCTTTTCTAAATAACTTGACTTTGCATCCAAATGCCAGCTGAAAGTGCAATAGAAACAACTTTTAGTAATTTTAAAGAGTGAAGAGAAAGCAGAGAAGTGAGGTTTGTCACCCAGGCCCACCACTTCTCCCATTCACCCACACAGCCCAACCCAGTGGTACAGAGCCCGCTCCACAAGGGGCAGGTAGGAGATGAGGACGGCAAATTGGAGTTTGCAAAATTACCGTCCCTCTCTCCTTATTGCCTAGTGGAAAACAACCCCGGTGGTTTCCCACCAAGAAACCAAAGCCTGGCGGCTCGCTCACTCAATTCACACCTCTGCCTGTGGAAAGAGGTGCAAATTGCACCTCCTGGAGCTGCTTCCCCCTGGGGTCTTGATGAAGGGTAAGCTTGTTTGCAAAACTATACCCTTTGGGTAACTCCTGGCTTGGAAGGCAGCTTTCATCCAGTCCTAAACTCTAGCTCTGCAGTAGGATGTGCTGGGCCACTTGAGTCCTGGTGGGATTGCCACAGCTCTAGTATTTGCCACGACAGGGACATTCCAAATCCATTCTGTTTTACCCATTAGGTGGAATAGCAGCCTTTTGCATCTGGAAAATACGCTGGGGAAGAGAGGCACTGAGCACCTGGAAGAAGCTGGAATAATTTAGGGCTAAACGGAGACTGTGGCTGTATGAGAAATAGATTGCATGAAAGCCAATGGGGATGTACTAGAACTTCCCAGGCAGCCACAGAGCAAATCAAATTGTGCAAGATCATCCTTTTGGGAAGTCTAACATCCCACAGCAGCAACAGCCTGACATCAGTTCACATACACTCAGAAAGAGTGTACTCAACAACAAATACTCATATAGTTGAGTATTTGCCTGGAAGTTGGGGCACTTGAAACATTTAGCAGGTAACCCTATTTATCAGTCCGAACTGAGATTTCCTTCTTTTTGGAGGAGGTTTGTGGTTTCCACACGGCTTTGTATAAGCAAATAGATGGAAATTACTCAGACCATGACTAGTTAAGACAGAAAAGCTCTTCTATCTCAACGGAGGGTTCATGACACTTTTCACCACACACCTTAAAAAAAAAAAAAAAAAAAAAATTATGTTTCCAAACTAGGCTTCCCTTTCCAATGTGCATAGAAAGACAGGCACCTGCAAAACATAACTTGCTTGACCCACACTGAACACTAACTCAACAGCACCATTGCTCCTCAGAAGACATCTCTCTATATATATCACAGTATCATAAGGTTGGAAAAGACCTCTGAGATCATCGAGTCCAACCTAGGACCCAACACCTACTCCTACTTGTCAACTACACCATGGCACTAAGTGCCTCATCCAATCTCTCCTTAAACACCTCCAGGGACGGTGACTCCACCACCTCCCTGGGCAGCGCATTCCAATGGCCAATCACCCTTTCAGTAAAGAACTTCTTCCTAATGTCGAGACTAAACCTGCCCTGGCGAAGCTTGAGACCATGTCCTCTTGTTCTGTCGCTGGTCACCTGAGAGAAGAGACCAACCCCTGCCTGACTACAACCTCCCTTTAGGTAGTTGTAGAGAGCTATAAGGTCTCCCCTGAGCCTCCTCTTTTTCAGGCTAAACAACCCCAGCTCCCTCAGTCACTCCTCATAGGGCATGTATATCCCAAATAGGAAGACTCTGGATATGGTCTTGGACATACAATTCTTAGATAGCTAAACTTGAGTGAGATGCTTAACTTTATATTAGCAATAATATTTTCACTAACAATAACACAATAGCTTTTTCCATCATTGTACAACTCCATCTCTGCTGCAAACACCAGTTCCATCAGTGCCCTTCTCCATGCCCCACATCTCCAACAGATCTTCCTATACAATTGGAAATGCACAGCTTGTGCCTCCCTCCGTATCTGGGTGGGTTTGAGTTGTTATCACAGGGATTACAGTAGTGCCCTAGGACTTTCTTCTGGAGACCTTTCCTATGGTGAGCTGCAGTCCTTGTCCAGGAGCACATATAGAGGGCAAAGTAGAGAAAGAAGTAGCCACCCTTTTTGCTGAGGAATAATTTGGCAGGCCCGAAATCCCAAAAGTGCTCTGCAGGTCTAGATCTCCTGTACTCTTTTTTAATGCTTATGTCATTAGCCACAGTATACTTGGCTCTCTTGTTAAACCATAAACATGGGAAAATCCCTGAGGTTACCAATGTCTTAAAAAAACCAAACAATTCAAACTCTGAGCTCTGCTTCTGCTGCAGAAACAATTTTAAACCAAGGTTTAATGCATACCCAAACTACTCCTTAAAGAAGTTTACCGCACTTTAATGTCCACATATATCCGCAAACCAGGTATCAATGTTTCGCCTCACGGTCTCTTCCAAGTTAACTGGGAAACACACATCTGCAACTGCTTTAGATACTTTTTGCATTCTCATTTCCTTGGCCAAAATTCTTCCACTATCAAACCACAAATTAATCTAATTATTTGGATATTTAGTCCTTTTAGGCTCAGGTCAGCAGACAGTTAGGCACGTGTCTAATATTGCCTCTGTAATGTGACTGTGAAGGGACTATTTAAAGACAAGCACATGCCTAAATGTTGTGCCGAATTAAGCCTCAGTAAGAGCATGTTCAGAAGCTGGTTTTAAACAAAGTGATTTTAGTCAAATAAAGAATCGCCTTGGAATAGAAAACCAGAGGACTGAATAGATTATTTTTAAAAAAAGTACTCAACATATGGCTGAGATGTCTGGAATAATTTTGAGAATGGAACAACAAACAAGAAATATTTTTGTAACTCATCATAAGGCAACTTTGACAAGTTTGAAGAGATGTAATTCGCCTTTAGCATTGCTTTTTAAAAGGTTGGTCAATGGTAAATCAGTAGCTTTTTTTCCACAGCACAAACAGGAATATTTCATGTTTTCCAAGAGGAGAACATCAGGCCAATCTTGCCTTGACCTTCCATTTTGGCTGGCCTAAAGAAAAGTGATTTGCAGAAAGGATCTGTGACCAATAATGAAACAGCACAAGGCACACAATGCCATAAATAGTTAAATGAAATTAAATTAGATTGAAAGCAAACTGTAAGAATATCATGCTTCCAACTGTAATGTGGGCATTTATATGCAATTCTTAAAAACGTTTAAAGAAGTTAAATTATCCAGCTCCATTGTCCTGATGTTCAAGGTCCACATGTGACTCAACTTAGAGGGAGCAGTAGAAATGTGATACCTAGGACAGACACTGGAGGGGATACCTTAACATGGTGTTGAGGGACAGGCAGACCAGGAGCATCGCTGGGACCCTGGGCATAGAGCACTCACTCACCCTGGTGAAGAACTGCCCAAGAGGGAAATTAAAGAGCCTAGGTGTGTTTCCTAAAACACCAATGGGATCCCATAAACCACCCAGTAATGCATGGGCTGGTGGGCCATTGCCTTTTCATGCCCAAAAACCTGCTCTTCCGATGGGCAGCAGGGCTGGGAAGTCCTGCACCACCTTTCTGCAGCTCCAGCCTCTACCACCCACTCACTGCATGACCCCGCCAGCACTCATGATACATTGTCCCGTCACCCTCACCGTTTACAGCAAAAAAGCTATTTAGCCGGTGCCTGCAACCCTTCAGCCTGCAATGCCTTGACAGCAGAGGTTATAGGAAAAAAAAAAAAGAGAGAGGGAGAGAAAGAAAGAACAATGTGCAATCGGCACTGCATTAGAGATGGAAAAAGTACTTAAAGCCTGCAACATTCATCAAGGCTGAATACATAAATGCCACATTTTGAATAAGCCAAGCAAAAGACAATGACAAAGGAAAGGCACGTTGCTTAAGGAATCTCTATCATTTTCATTTGCTGCTGTCAGGAACCTGTTTTTTGCCTCTCACTCTATCAGCCATTATAGCATTAATGAAGTAACCTCACATAGTTATTGACTGGCTTGTCAGAGTCCCTGCCTGATCCCTTAATAGAAACCATTGGTCTTCAGTTAAAAATGGGGTGAGCTGGGAGGTGCTGTGGGCATGTACTGAATTTCAAGTGCACTCCTGAGGTTATCAAAAGCCATGAAATGCAAATTATTATATTTTTTAAACACACAGATTTCATGCAACTGAGCATATAAAATTGACTAATACTGTACTTTATGCATTCCTAATAATGTTTCCAAATATGCTCTGCATATGATCTTTCCCCAGAAAGTTGTGGGTGGTATTTGAATAAGCAGAAATGGGCCTAGTTTTATTTTGTGAATAAAATAGTTTCCTGGATGTTGCAAGTCTCTGTTCCTTCTAATAGAAGGTAATGTTTATGCACTGTCTGTTCAAACAACACGGGTAATCCTTTGTCTGAATTTCTGTCTCAGATCAAAATCGTTTTTCCTTCATAATTTTTTTCCTCCTTTCATAAAGCATTCTAAGACCCAGAACTAGTATATTCTCATTTACTAGAAATTGAAGGTTGGCAGAGGGTCTAGAAATAACTTCTTTTCCCAGAAGGTAATAAATCCAGGGAGTAATCTAAAACACTGAGTTGTTAATTCCAGTACCATCACACCACTGCCTGTGATATGGGTATGTTACTGAATCAGCCCTGGTTGACAAGCAATCAGTACCTGCACAATATCTGCTCGGGGTAGGATGCGAGCACATCCTCACACATCTGCTTGTTGCAGACAAGGCATCCACAGAGCGTTTGCCAGCTCAGTATTTGGTATAGTGCATGAGTGGAGAAAAGCTACTGGGTGACCTTTTGTAAGTTCCTCCAGGTAGGAGCTGGGGCCTCTGGCACGACGATTTTCATTATGGCTCTCAATGTAATGCCCAGCAGATGTGTGCATTGCACATCTGTTATCAGCTAAATTGTGGCCAAAGCACCACCCAGTCCTGTCAGTATGCAACATTCCCAAATCTCTCAGCCCTGGCCTGCGTGAAACCTACTTCAGTAAATTCTGTCAGTTTTCTGGACTCAAGCTTTACTTGCAGGTAAGATTTTTAAGCCTTTCATCAGCACAGATAGCCCTAATAAACATGCTTCTCCTCTGTCTCTCTATTCAGGAGAGTCTCAAAGGTTAAAAACTATGCTGATTTTGAAAACAGTAATGAGAAACCTCACGTCTCACTCAGCATAGACAGCAAGTTGTTCAGCCAGACCTGATTTGAGATTGTTCAGACCTCTTGGGTCTGCAAAACTGGGTTGGTGATCTCAGAAGAACAGGCTCCCATAATAATTGTGGTCTTCTCTCATTTCTGATTGGGCTAAAAATTCTCTGAGATCAACTCTCACGGTACTTCTACATCCCTGCTCTGAAATTAAGCACATTTTTCCTAATGAATACTCTGTTTGTTGATTTGGTGACACTTTTCTGAGTCTGAAATATTATAAAATTCTGTAATTTCCCCCCTCCCTTGCTCTCCCCAATTAATTATTTGCAGGCTGTTTCCCTATGTAAAAGACATGCCTTATATAAAAATGTTTGGTGGGTAGCACATTAGAAATGTCTTTCATTTAACCTATTTCCAAAATATTCCTTTATATGCAGAGCCAGCAGCACGCTCACTCATCCCCTCAAACAGTCCTGGGAGAGCCAGCGGGCACCATAAAGCCTTGGCTGCTCCAAAATCAGGGGAAGGGGATTTGCAAAGGTCTTTGAGAGGTCAATATTACCACCCTCATGTGCAAACACCATCCAAACTGAGGCATCTCAAGGTTGGTTCCCAACAGTTGGGTCACATCCCTGCAGCTGATACTCGTTACCACTTATTTCCAAGGCTCTGTTTGCAAGGGAGTAAGACTTGACTAAAACATTTGAGATTAAAATGAACCATGCAGCTCTCCCACCTGGGCTGGGAGACCATCTCGTGTTATAATGAGAGTATTTGTTGCAGGCTGGTACCCACAACTGCTCCCCAAAGCTTAGCACCCCGAGCACCCCTGGATGAGAACTAAACCCCGGTTGTCATCATCATGCAGGACAAGCTTATGCTGCCTGAAAATAAACAGGTAAATAGACAAACCCACAATGGTTGCCACGATGGGCAATACTCAAGAAAGCGCTGCTTGGCATTGTGGCAAATTTTCACAAGTGGAGCAAAACTGAAATTATTCTTAAAGGTTGCCAAACAACAAATTTGCAATTGCATTCGCTGTATGCAAACAGGCCTGCTATTTTGTGTGTTTTGCGGAGTGCAATATATTTGGCATGCAAAAGCTGTGTCTTCAGGGATTTTTTTTTAAATAAGTAGTCTGGACGTATTGTAAGAGGCAAAGTAATTAGCATTCACTCAGCCCAGCAGGGCAGCAATTTAAACTTTTACAAGGAGTCAAAGTTCAGGATGCTGCCCTGCCATCAACTTTCTACATACAGAAGGGATACAGACTGGAATATCCAAATGTTTCAAGCTACTCTGGGTTATTTGAAACTCCAATAGACACATTACTATGGGGAAATTGCTTAATCTGCTCCAGGATTTATTGCTATTGTATGGAGGTCTTGGAGGGTCAGAAAGGGCTGCGCTCAGTGCAAGTATTTCATACCATATTAAAAAGTTTCTGACCATACCTTTAATCCTCAAAATCATTACATCCTATTTTTATGCAGACACGCATATAAAAACACTCCACAAAATGAATCTGCGTTTACACCCTACTCAAAATAATCCCACAGCATGGGGAAAGGAGGGAGGCAAAGCACTCTGCTGCTTGCTTTGGTCTAGGAAAAGGCAAGTTTGTTGTTGTATAAAACAAATAATTAGAAAAGTCAGGAGTTAAAAAAGCCCAGCCCTACTGCATTGGGCTGATTTAAGAGTAAGTGCGTGCTGCCAGAGAAATAGATTTTTTTCTCCCATTAGGCAGTCATTTTTACAAATGTACGATGTGAGTACTGATTAGAGCTTGTAGAAAAAAAAGCATTTAATTTTCCTCCTCCTTTTTTTTTGTTCATCCCATTCTCCACTCCCATTGCAGGACCCCACTTTGCCAGGCAGCCCCCATCTGTTCAGGGTGGCTGGCAAGGAGGAAGGGAACCTCAGCCCCTGCCCAATGCAGGGAGGAAAACCCAGTGCCCCAAGGCTTACAGGAGGAAGCACTGGAGAGGTTTGGGAAGGGACAGGAGTGGAGGGTGGTTGGTCACAAGACAGAAAAATACTTTGTTCCACTTCATATAATTACTTGGGGACTTTCAGCAGGAAACCGGTACCAGGGCTTTGTTTTCTTGGTACCCCACGCCAGGCTTTTTCTTGTACAAGCAGGTAAACCTAACTAGAAAGAGGAGATGAGAAGGAGATATATAACACATTCATTTGGTAGATGAATCACACCCAGTGAAAGCAAAACAACTTGAGCAGGAAGGAAAACTGGGTACCAAAGACCTAAATATAACAAAAAACCTGGGTGAAAAACAATCTCGTCTAATCACCCTCAAAAGTATCATCATTATTCTGCTGGCTTTACTTGGTGAAATAAGTTGAAAAATTTCATTACTAGTTTCAGTGGCAACTTTGCACCTCAGAGAAATAAATTCAAAAGCAAAAAGTATAAGCACAAGGAATTGGGACATTGAAATTTTAGGCCTTTAGCATTAATTTTGCACATTCCCCAACTTTATAGGAGTTTCAATCTAAAAAAGAAAACACAAACACCTTGTTTGCAAATAAAAGCATCATCTCTCAGGTTCTTGCTATGTATTATCTCCCAAGAAAAATAAACTTTGAACACAAACAGTTCAGCTAATTTCCCATAGAAGATATTGAGTAAAGGGTATCCCCTCACAGCAGAGGTGCTGCGTATAATACCAGGTAAAAAAAAACCCCTCCATCTCCCCACCTTCACTTTGCAGACAAAGGGAAATTTTTACCTTCCTGTTTTAGATAAGGCAGCACAAGTCACTAAGCAACTTTTCTGAGTCAGTAATTCAGGCTGCCCCATGACTGCAGGAGGAGACGGGGATGGGCGAACAGGTGCTTTATTTCGCTAACGTACCCCACAACGCTTCCTTCTAAAATGAGACTGACTTGTTCCCCCCACACCCCAAAGCAAATTTGTACTAGTTTAAGTAATTAAGAGGCCCAAAGACTATTTCTTTTTCCTCTTCAATTTAAACCTACCAGTTTCTCCTCACAAGTGAAATACTGCAGGAGGAATGTTAGGAGAAAAAAAACTTCCTAAATATTTATGGAATATCCCAAATTAAGTATACAGAAAAACTAATAATAAAAATTTGTAATCGTATGAGATTTCCAGGCTTGTTGCCTTCAAGAAGTTTGAAGACATCAGATACCTGTCTGACTGCCCATCAGTAGCACTTTTGGAAATCATACCAGATCAGCAGGATCTTGCCCATTGAAATAGATGCCAGCATCTGGAGTGTAAGATGTCCTGTCAGAGAATCCTTAATCCCAGACCCGACCTTTGTTAGAACTGAAGCAAACTGATTTCACTTCATAAGTTTAGACAAACTCTTACTTCTAAATTTTATTTTTTTTCTGGCACTAGTGCATTCTCTAATTGAAAAGAGAGGTAACTTGTTCTCGTGTCACAGGCTTTAATTAAGCATAGTTTGTCTAGAATAACTTCAGGGTTTATTTATTATTTATTAGAGGAAGGTTAGTTATTTACTGGGGGGAAGACACATCTGTAGTTGCAACTTTATGGAATAAATCACACAGCCCATCGCTCAACCTGCTTTACGACATTAGTGGATTACTATCAGGGACAGGAACAATATTTCTTTTACTGATAAAGTGTTACACAATAAGGATAGTTTTGGGTAGTTTCAAATCTCCCTTGAAGCCATGGTTGTTTCTGGTCAGTATTTAAGAGCAAGACATTAGCTGTGTTTAAGAGGGGAAAAGTAAACCACAGACCTTACTTTGTGCCTTAGGTGCAAAAGTGCTCCAATATGACCGTGATGGGCACCATAAACGGTGCTGGGTTCATGGAAGGGAAGAGGCTGCTGAAGTCCCCACCACAGATACTTGTCCTTTCCTTTGGCAAAGGGGAAGATACAGCATCAGGATAAGATACAGCATACGGACCAGCACATGGGGAGGCATCCTCCAGGAAGAGGTAGGATGTGTCACAGGCCAGCTCCTGCTGCAGAGAGAAACTACCCAAGAACAGCAGACTATTAAACAGCCATTTGGGGGCAGGGGCCTATAAAGCCATACTAAGTCATATTTTTGCTTTTTTTTTTTTTAATTAAAAAAGCTTTAACTTTCCCCTCACCACTTCTGGGCTGAATTGGTTTGATCCAGAGAGGTAGTTATGCATAAGAGCAACCACTTTATATTGAATTAGGGGATTTCTCATGCAACACATCTCACCAATTACAAGGCAGGGATGCAATTCTATGATTTATAATACATTATACTGTTAAGTAATATAACATTATAGATACAATTTGTACCTATCTCTCCATGGATTAGAGAGGTGGCACATGAAGAGTGGATCATTAAACAGCAGTGCAAGGCCAGGGGCCAAGCACTTCTGTTTAACAAGCTGCTCCAAGTACCACCTCTCTAATCCATGGAGGGAGAGAATAAATTGTTCCTGTATCTTGTTATAAATCATGTTCTTTGGGTTTTTTTTTAATTTTCAAAAAATAATAATTTCTGCTTAGGCCCATATCTTTCCAGAACTGAGCTAGTTTAAGCTAAAGGCACTTCTGCTCCGGAAAGGGTCTGAAGCCAGATTGCATAATTTACAATCTGGCCAAATTTGGGGGTGGTACGGGGGAGCAAGCCAGCTGCTCCATCCCTCTGGATGAGGGAAACTACTCTCCTGGCCATGCCAGGCCATTCAGTGCCTAAAGCACCCACATCTCCCAGTTGCAGTGGCATGGCTGGAGCTCAGGCAACCAGAGAAGACAATACAACGAGCTCCAAACTGCCCCAAGCGAACTAGCTGTAATTGGCAAGCATGATCTAAGAGGGGAGAGCTTCAGCTACATCATTGCTTCACCGGGAACGTGTGTCCCAGGAGCCTCCAGCAGCCCATCAGCGCACAATCTGCATGGCATGCACCCAGTGCAAATCCCACCAGCAAGCCTCTGGGTAACACCAATGGCTTCATGGGTGGTAACACCATGTTTGCAACACTGGTGTCCTCCCAAAGACCTCTGCTTTGTCATGGCTGTGAACATTAAAAAGCAGCTGTAGCCAAACAAGCAGAGGTCTTTGGGAGGACAGAGTTGACATGGTGGTATTTCAATGCAGAGCGTGCAAGCCTGCTCCGCTCGATGGCCACCCATAGCAGCTGAAGGTGAGCTCTTTGACCTCTATCTCTTCTGTTTATATTACCTCTCTAGGGTCAATAAATGCAGATACAAATACCAGGCTCTACAGACAATACACCACTTTATATCATTGGCACTGCTATCAGAGTTCCATGCATAAGCTTCCAGGTTTATTACACTCCGTTATAATCCCCTTAACGATGACAACACCTTTCTATAACAGTACAGTTGCTTGGCTCCTGAGGAGGGTAGTACAATGAAGGAAGCTGAAGATATAAGGACACTGTTAGGCTGCCTTATAGACCCTAACTCATCATGTGACAAGTCATTGTCAATAGAAATCGATTTCATTGTAATGTCAGAATGTAACCTGAATTCATCTTTCAGCTACTTCAAAAGTAAACAACGGTCCTTGGAATAGAAGAAAGGATAGTACTAAAAGAAATAAATAACAAAAATAATAAAAAAATCCAGCTTTTCCTCAAAAACCAAATGGATAACCAAGACTGCTCGGTAGCTACATAAAGCAGAGAAAACTATTAACAGAGAACACACTATCTGACAAATTCTGTCACTGCTTCCATTTGCAAATTAGTCACAAATCTACTGTCATTCATTCTTTTCAATTTATGAAACTATATTAAATTAGCCTTATTCCACAGAAACTATTTTCAGCCTAAGAAAAATTTCTGAGTGATATTTACAGTGTTTGCTGACAAGACATCATCACTTCAGCCATGATAAGGTGCCATTGCTGTCCCCTGGCTTAACAAACAGCTCTTAAGTAAGGATTGGGGGAGACTGTGATCAGACATTTGATGCTGTCTATGTTTGAAAAAGAATATAAAAAGGAAAGACTTGTGGGACTTGGCATTGGCACTACATTACATTTCTATTAATAAAGAATGGCAATCAGCTCTAAAATTTATGTGGATCTGTTATCTCTTCATGCACACAAAGAATTTGTGTCTAATAGTCTACAATGCAAATTATGGGGCCAAGTCATTCATTTTTCTGTGTGATTAACTCTGCACCTCCACTCTGGTCTGCATTTGTGTGTTTCTCTACAGTGAAGCATGTGCAGTCATGTAGGATAAAGATCTAATTGTTAGCACAGTCCCTTTCTGCTTTTCTAGAGACTGGACAGAAAAACTTCTTACGCATGCAAAATGCAAACTGAAATTTGCTAATTCCTAGGTTTTGGCCACCTGTTGCTACTATTTAATAGATATGAATTTGCACATGGTGCAGGTTAGAAGTTTTGTTGGACTTAAGGCTAAGACACCTCCAAAGTTCTTCGTAAATACTAGACACACTGGAAGACAGGTGCACTGAAGTACAGATTTCCACATCATGATGAAAAAGAAAGACCCTGGAGTCTAAAAAAAAAAAAATTACACCTCTTCATTTCAGTTTCATGGGATTTAAATGATTTACAAAAATTCCCTAAGCAATTTTCCTTCAGCACAGCTCCCTAATGAGGCTGGGGAAACAGCTTGTCTCCACACTATCACTAATAGCTAGTCAGGGGTGAATGAAACCTTTCTTAGCTGGTGCAGGTCTGTGATGAGCTTAAATGGTAAACTCTTTCAAGGTGGAAATCCTGGTATTGATGCCAAGTTGCTGGCCATAACTTTGGAAAAAGCAGTTGGTCAATGGTTATCCCCTTACACACTCTTAATTTTGAGGCATTTCTTTGGGGTATGATAAGATAGACACAGCATATCAGCTTACATGGAAGTGCAAATAGGAAGCTCACTGAACCTCTACCAACTCAATCGGAGCGGAAAACCAGCCAGCAGAAAGCCATAGCCTGTCTAGGCTCTGCACCCACCACAACTGACACAGCTTTCCGGAAAGAACTCCAGTGGGAACACACTGCCATCCAGGTGCCAGGCTGCAGGGTATTCCCTACTCTTATGCCAGTACTGGATAGCAACTGTGAGTATACCTATGGGAGGAGCACCCAGGTAGAAGATCTCCTTTGCTTAGTGACAGAGCTCTGGGAAGAGGTGAATAAGTTGAAGAGTATCAGGGAGTCCAAAAGAGACACAGGCTACTGGAATTACAGCCTACTTTCCCTGAGACAGGCTCAATAGGCAGATAGATTGCATGATACAAAGCATTCCTTATCCTCCTTCCATGTGGTGGGGACAGCGACTTAAGAGACAGAGGGAAATGATAACAAGGTCCTGCCCAGCATAGCAGGCATCACCACTGTGACTACCCAAGGAAGGGGTAGTCCAAGCAGGTCAGTGAAGCAGCTGAAGGATCTGGAGCACAAGTCTTATGAGCACTGGCAGAGACAACTGGAGTTGTTTAGTCTGGAGAAAAGGAGCCTGAGGGAAGATCTTATTGTTCTCTACAACTACCTGAAAGGAGACTGCAGTGAGATGGGTGTTGGACTCTTCTCCCAGGTAACAAGTGATAGGATGAGAGTAAATGTTGCATCAGGGGAGGTTTAGATTGGACATTATAGAATCATTTGGTTGGAAAAGACCTCCAAGATCAAGTCCAACCGTACCTGTCTTCTTACTAAACCATGTCCCTAAAAAACTCATCTACCCATCCAGGGA
Source organism: Neomorphus geoffroyi (assembly GCA_033558235.1). Taxonomy (NCBI): domain Eukaryota; kingdom Metazoa; phylum Chordata; class Aves; order Cuculiformes; family Neomorphidae; genus Neomorphus; species Neomorphus geoffroyi. Next base: position 95,139,300 of record JAUMJM010000005.1, on the reverse strand, counting down.
TGGCAACTCAACCACTTCCCTGGGCAGCTGTTCCAGTGCCTGACAGCCTCTTCAGTGAAGAAATTTTTCCTAATGTTGGGTCTAAACCTCCCCTGGTGCAACTTGCGGCCATTTCCTCTCATCCTATCACTTGTCACTTGCAAGAAGATACTACCACCCACCCTCCCACCGTAACCTTCTTTCAGGCAGTTGTAGACAGTGATGAGGTCTCCCCTCAGCTTCCTTTGCTCCAGGCTCAGCAACCCCAACTCCCTCAGTCACTCCTCGTAGGGCTTGTTCTCCAGCCCCCTCACCAGCCTCATTGCCCTTCTCTGCACACGCTCCAGCCCCTCAATGTCCTTCTTGTAGTGAGGGGTCCAAAACTGAACCCAGCACTCAAGGTGCAGCCTCACCTGTGCTGAGTACAGGGGTACAATCACTTCCCTGGTCCTGCTGGCCACACTGTTTCTGATACAGGCCAAAAAATTTCTTCACTGAAAAATTTCTTCACCAAAAGGGTTGTCAAACATTGGAAAAGGCCGTCCAGGGAAGTCGTTGAGTTACCACCCCAGGAGGGGTTCAAAAAATGTGTAGACATTAGGGACACGGTTTAGTGGTGGCTTGGCAGTGCTGTTTTATGGTTGGACTCGATGATCTTAAAGGTCTTTTCCAACCTAAACAATTCTATGATTCAGGGTTACACTTTCAGTAACAGTTACATGGGATGTTGTTTTAAGTGGTTATCTTTGGACACCCTCAAATTGAATAAATCTAAGGAAAGCATCCAAAATTACCCCTTGCCCTAAAAAATATTGGCATAAATACTATCAAGATGTCTCGTTGTACTGTCTTGGACAACTAGGAAGAACAAGATAGAAATGCTTCATCAGTCTAGAGAGTGGTAAAAACAAAAAACGCCATTGTGAAAAGGAAGAAACACACCAGTAAAAAACCCAACAAGGTGTTTGCTGATAGGGATTTTGTATTGCTTTTAAAATATTTTTACACAATGTTTGTCTCATCTGTTCAAGCAACATCTTCTCTACAGATATGCCCCATCTCACAAGCAGAAGACAGAGAGCCCTCCTGGAATCTTGTGACATTGTCTCACACAGGGAGAATAAACCTGACAATGCCTGGGACATCTTGGCAAGAAGCAACAAAGGAGGGAAGCACCAGGAAGGGAAGCAAGGGAAGAGATGCATCTCGATAGACTCCTCCTCTCATTCTTCTCCAGCCTTCAGGCCCAGCTGGACTCAATGTCCCAACTGCTCTCCCTATTAGGATGGGGAATGTGGGAAGTGCATGGCTGGCAATACACCCAACGAGCCTGAAAAGATCTGAGAACACCCTCAGGTTCACAAGCACCCAGAGTTTGCCAAATCATTTCAGCTCATCTCTAATTGTCAGCGATCTCTATTAGCTTAGCAGTGTGGCTTTGACATAAGGATGAACAGAAGGGTTGTTACTGGCTAGTGATAGAAGAGGAGCTTCTGGTCCAAGGAAGAAAAGCATCTTCCATGGCAGAAGGAAAATCTTTTTTTCCTGCCCACATAGGCTATAATATATGGAAGGCTAAACAACACAAGACAAAGAGACTACATAACGGATGTCCATCAGCTTAAACTTTTTGCAATATCACACGTAAGAAAAATGAAAAAAGGCTTTATCGTAGTGCTTTGCAGTTTTAAACAAAAACAGAACCATTTTATAATTATCTCCAAGAAAAAAAAAAAAAAGTTCAACACAAAAGCCCTGAGACTTACCCTATAGTTCATGAAAGCAACAGTGGGAGGGGAGAGACAAAGAGATGGTTATAGAATATGTTCTAACCTGTTACAAGTCTCAACTTGACCACTCCATTCAGTGCGAGTGGACAGGTGTTCAAACACAGATGTTTTCTTACCTTTGGTCAGAAAATGTTGGTGTGTGCCAGCCCACAAAGCTTTGTCGGTGAGGCAGTTTTGAGCTAATAACACCACTGTGTTTGAGCTTTCAACCTATTCACCACACCTGACTCCCTCTTCCCAAAGTTTAAGCTAGTGCTCAAAGGAACCCATTTTTTGCCTGCAGAAGACGCAAAAGCCAAAACGACAGAAGTCCTCAACAGCCTTTGAGAAAACGGTCTGCAGAATTGCTTTGAACCTTGACAGCATCATATGCAGCTGTATGTCAACTCAGATAGGAACTATTTTAAGGGTGACCCTAGTTGAATTTCTTAATCAGTTAAATAAAAAGAGTTACAGGCACAGTCTCCAAGTTTTTCTGCGTTGGACCTCATACACAGCACTATGCACTGCTGTGACAGTAGAGCACAACTCCATTTGAACTTTCAGCTACAGGAGACAGATTGTTTGATGGTGGCAGCTCCTTCTCCAGAGCGCTTCCTTCTTGGCTGGCTGGCTCCTCTGACACCCAGCACCATGATGCAAGTTTCTGCATGCCAACTCAAGCTAAATTTATGCATATGAAAACAAAAGGCATAAGGAGAAGTCTAAGCTAAAGACTAAAACTGCTCTGAGACCATGTTTTCTCAGATTAGGCCAAAATTCTGATCTTTCCGCATTACTTCCACAAATAACAGCCCAAGTTAATAGGACCTTATACCACCCCAAACAAATTTTTGTTTTTGCAAACAGTGTTTCATTCATGCATGCCTTTCTGGTGATGCATCACTACAACTGTAATGTGATAGCTGCCAAGCCTGGAAAGGTATATGGCTATGTGTACTTACATTTCTGCTCAACACAACAATGAGCAAAAGCATCCCTTAGATCCAAGAATGACCCCAGTTACACGTTAGATCCTGGGATGGCATCAAGGTATTCAGGGGGCAACTTTACTCTCTCACACAAGCAGGCGGCTTTGCTGCTTGAGATGAGATGTACCATAAACAGGGAAAATAATCCGTTAAATTAAAGCGCTTCCAACATAATGCAATTACACTACATAGTGTTTACTTATCTTATATACACTCAGAGAGAAGATAAATGTCTAGTAAAAAAACCACAATCCACTATTAAATAGCTATAAAATACTTTGCTGTCTTCCCATTTCAAAAGCTCCCATAGTATAAATAGTGGTCAAAAGTTCAGTGAACTGTCTTGTAGTCTGGTGCTCCATTCAAACCCTGCTATTTCCAGAGAGTCTCCTGACACCGTATCTAATTTCCAAAATGAATATGCTTTAATTTTCCTTCTTCATGCATTGTGCTTTTTCCTCATTTAAAACAGCAACAGCCTCTGGCAGTAAAGGACATCACATTTCTGTGGGAGATGAAGCTTTTTCCCCCCTATATGCAGGAGAAAGGCATGGGTCAAGGGAGAAAAAAAATGTATGCAAAAAACATCACACCCCACTGACCCCAGTATATTTTACATTACAATTTTGCCATTTCCAATATAGGTTCATTTTGCAGTGGACCATATCAGCCATATTTCAGGATTTGAAAAAAAAAAAAAGAAAAAAAACCTAGTACCTGGAGCATTGTCTGCGTACAGTATGTCCTAATGCAATACATGGATTGTCTTATTAATGTGTAGCGTAGCTTGCAGAGGACTCACACTCATGCAGGGAATACTTATGCATGCCGGGGAGGCAGCACAGGTGTACATATTGTGGATTTGTATATACATTCAATTATATCAGCAGATAATACGCGGGCATATTTTTACGTCTTAAAAAGCGGACTACTACGCACTACAGGTGAAACTCCTGAAATCACAGGGATTTTCAGTGGGGAGGGGGCTTTGCCATATAAACCTTCCTCCCCTGAGTCGTTAAAGTCCCTCTAATGAGACATCTGACACAGGTTTACTCATTCAAGCTGAGGTTGCCATTCTTTCAGTGGGCAACAGAAGTAGCTTTATCCCCTAGCATACATTAATAAGCCTCCTTCCAACATTTAGAGCAGGCAAAGATAATTCAGACCCTGATTCAAAAGGGCACAGAAGGTTCTAGTAGCTCTCTAGTACTTTGCAGCCATCTTTTAAGTGTTTTAACGAAGTTCAGCTGTGACCACAAGCTCACAAATAATTTTAGCTGGGGCAGGTGAAGTTTGTGTTAACATGAAACTGTGGCAGTGTGGTAACAGGTGCACCTTTTGATCTCCCAACCCTCCTCCAAGACCAGATCCACTAGAAAAAAGATGAAGTGGAAACCTGAGGCAATCCCTGTTTTAACCAGGGGTAAACACCACATACTCCAAAGGCGCACTGCATGACTAAAGGCCATAATAACTTTGAGTTTGTGTACTGCAAAGACCATGTGCTCGCAGCACTAGCACATCTGACCATTACAAGCAAAATCACCATCCACTATTTTGACAGAAAAATCAAAGAAATCTAACTTTTTAAGAAGTAGCAATTCCTGTGAAACCTTGCTTCTATTGACAGATGATCAGTTAGGTGAAGACTCACAAGATAGGCAATAAATGCATACAGGTGTCCAAAGGTTAAACTACCAACAAAGCAGAATCATGTAATGGAGGGTAAATATGGGTGGGTAGAGGGAGTAAAAAAGAAGTAAAATAAAATCAGGTTCTCAATACACAAAGGCAAAATCATCACCTTTCACATCAAGAAACTACTCCACCTTGCCACTGCCATGGAAAGGAGCGACTTCAGGTCCTACAACCATCAAGCTTTCTATACTCATCACCTCAAAAAAACTCAATGGAATATCACACTGCAAAACTTTAAGATTTTAGGAATAGCAGAAAGACTTACGTGAAACTCAAGGTAATCCAAACCAAGAGATCTACGTGGTTGGATGGAGATGTTCAGAGGGAAGGTGAAGCAGCACGCAGAAAAGCTATATGCACTAAGAGCAAACAAAAACCCAAACCAGGGTATCAACAGCTCCCACAGATGTTTGGAATAGACTACTTAACCTCCTTGGGCTCATTGGTTACAAACTGCTCTACACCCATAGCTCTGCCTCCTAAGCCCTGATCCAGCACGCCCTAAATCCTGGTGTGGATCTGCTTCTGGGATATATAAAGCCACTTTGAGTTATTTTAAAGTGCTGGCTAGGGAATAGAGTGGGGACTGGTTAGGGCATTATGGGGAAAAGATCTCCTTTAATAGAAGGCAGCCAGGGGCCTTAAGACATTGGAGACAGGAGGGAGGGATGGTCTGCTGAAAATGAACCTAAATGCAATTGCAAGAGCAGTAGGATTTTTTGTTATTTTAAGTAGAAAGGGTAAAACATGCAATATTTTCTTCAGCTGTTAGCTCTATTAAATGTCACGGAGAAGCATCCTGTTGCCTGGCAAGTTGTGGACTCGGGGCTCAACAGGTTTGCTTGCTTATTGTCAGCATTTACCTGAACTGGCTTTTAATAAAAGCCTTTGAAGAAAGAAAATCTCCTGCATGAGGCAAGGCATTAGAAACCTGAGTGGAGGCCTCTGAGAGTTGCTGAGCTACTTAGTGGCAGTTGATTGCATTGTTGATATATCCCGTTCCTTCATAATTGCAAATCCCTTCCATGATGCCCTGCACAGGATCTGGTTTTCTGTATGTGGTTATTGGATGGGAACCTGACGGTGGTATTTACCTCCACAGTCTCAAGAATTTCAGTATCTCTATGGAAAATATTGTTTTGTTTCAAGTGGCCAATTTGAGCAAACTAGATGTGGTTGGAGGCAGAACTTGGTCCTTTCTATATTCATCTACGGCTTTGAACTTATCAAAATGAACTTTGATTTCATAAAATAATAATAATATTTCCCTTTGGCTTAAGAGTACCAGTTTCATCAAAATACTGACTATTGAAAGTTCAACTGCTAATGGCAAGCTGTTTTGAAAAGGGAAAAGTCTGGAGGCAAATTATGAGGGAAAGAATAGATATTAACAATTTTTACAGTCATTCTATCTCAGGCATTATTTTCCTTTTCTTTCGTTATTCGTGATGAGTTTTTTGCTTCAAGGTCAAGAGAATTCATAGGGCCTGACCCATCCAAACACAACCATAACTGCCTGAACAATGCAGCCCAGCTAAGTCAATAGATAAAAAAGAGTCCAAATGGGAGAGAGAAAAAAAAGATAATTTTAAGCAGTAGCTCTACATACACATGTGTAGGAATAATTCTCTTTCTGATTGGTTCATTTCCCTCTACTCGGTCCACTGTGTTCCTATCCCATCTGTTGTGGTGGGAGATCTGCAGTATGAGAGTCCCAACAAGAAACTGGTTTCTTTTGCTGTTTCTCTAATCCTACTTCTCCACACTCTAAAGCCAGCTTGGCTGTGTCAGGCCTCTTGGCCCTCAATGATCAAGGGAAGGCCTCTTCACTTTCCTTTTTTAGCTTAATTACAGAGCTAATGGAAACTCAGTAGCTTCACTTATAACTTGGATAACCTGCGTGGCCTTTTGCTGTTGCAGGGTGTGACTGGACACCATAAAAAAATGATCCTAGAAATGTTTGCAGCTCTCTCTGTTAAAAAAATTGAAGAGCTTGGAAGAAAAATCTCAATCCAGGAGAGAGACTTTTCCCCATTTTGGCTGTAGAGAGCACTGGGACTGCTGCAGGTAGACTCATCCTTAGGACACAGGGGAACACTGTGACGACTTGCCCTTGCCAGAGAGGATGAGGCAGGGCAAGAAGAAGGTTTCAGAGCAGAAACAATGGCAATTCATGGACATATTTTCTCCTCCAGTAATTCTCAGCATCCCCAAGTAGCCCCATCTTTGTATTCTGCGAAAGAGAAATGGCAACTCAGACTTTCCTTTGCTTCAGGGGAAAATAACCACATATTACTTTGGTATATTTATATTTGTAACCACATTCCCTGGAAGACAGAAGTTTGCAATGGAATGTTTTTGGCAACCTTGAAGGTAACTGGTGTACTTTGCACACTCTGAAATAAACTCAGCAGCATGTATCCTCACTCAGACTCTGCACATGCATACATCTGCAGAACATGCTGTTAATAATTAATATAATTGTATAAACCCCTAGGTATATAAATACACAGACAGATCCTCACATTTTGCCTGCTTCTCTGTAATAAATACCCAAGCTGAAACAAATTTAACAAGATACATTATACAAATCTGCAGACAGAAGTTGTATCAAAATTTTAACTATCTTCAGCAAGAAAGTGCTTCTATTTCCAGTAACGCTGGCAGCATATACTGTAGCTAGGCAGCCGCATTTATTTTCAATTATCATTTTTGCCTTTTTATACAGCATAATGAAATGCCTGGTAAATTATACATTTTTGTAAAACACAAACTTGTCTCTTTATTTGCAGCTCAAGTCTTGCAGTATCGTTTTGTCTGCATTAGTTCTAGCTCTTTATGAGAGGCCAATTACTTTTCTTAGCTATAATATGCAGTGTGGTATCTTACTCGCCAGTCCTTGCTGAGACGCAGCCTTGTACAAAATGACCACATCTGAGGCTCAGATCTTTGGAGAAAAGGGTGAAGGCTCACAGCACCCTGTTTGCCATAACATCTCCCATACTCATGTACTCCATCTTCAATACATGAAATTTTCAACCCGCCCTCTGCTAAACAAAAGTAGATTTTTGAAGGGAAGAAAAATTTGTATAGCTGCTCCTCCCAGTCTCCCTGTAGAAAGATACTTTCATGGCAGATGGATCTCAATATGCTGTCTCCCAAATCTTAAGCAACTCTGAAAATATTAAGTTCGCTTATACCAATGGGCCATATATATCTACACCTCTTGATTCCCTGTCTCTTTAACTGGCACTTTGAACTAGTGAACACCTCTTTAATCTTGCCCCATTATCATCCTAATAGTACCTCCCGATATTCATAAATGTCTAGCAAGACTTTCAGCTATTTGGTACGGAGAAGAAATATCCAGCTAAATTGAGAAGATTACCACATCACCACATAAATCAGTGACAGGCTGCGTGTTATTACAGTTGATTTTTGTTGACAGTTGGCTGTAGGCAGTTGTGTTTCAAATGCCTTTTTTCACTGGGAAATTAAACAAAATTCCATGCAAAATGCAGCCCTCCAGTTCAAAAACTGTAAATCCAAAATTAGCATTTCATACTTTAAAAGGTAGCACAGCACAATTTTCCATTGAAAGGTCTGTACAGTTGTCACAAATGGGTGCTTCACACATGACACTAATGCTACTGATGCCTTTTAAGAAAGCCACCTTTCTCTGATATTATTTTCTTCCCCTAATAATCTGCATACACTATAGTTCATCCCTATGGAAAAGAAAGAGAGCTCACTTACTTATCTCTCATATGGGAGCATTATGCTTTCAGCAATTCAGATAGGCTGGATGGGAGGGGGTTGGGTTGGCGGATCCTCTGTGATGAGAGGGAACGAATTGTGGCCAACGAAAGGTTAATCTTCCCTCTTCGAGTCTCCCCTTCTGTCTCAGCATAACCTGGAGAGCAAAGAAAATGAGAGACACATGAAGTGAAAAGACATATTGGCACAAAACACTGTTCCTGCTGGATCGGGTAGCACTTCATACACAATGGCCACACATGACCTAATTAACAAACAGCCATTGCTAAAAGTCAGGAAAGCAGCTTGAGCGATACCAGAGAAGACCAGAACTTATGAAGGAGTTTCTGCTTTCAACAGCTGCTGATCTGACATTTTTTGGCTTGGATATTGCTTGTTGGTAAGCCAATTTTTTAGGGACTCTGGTGTCAGCAAGTTGCCCGAGCAGCAGTAGTTGAGACAGAGTGCTTTCCTCTTCTCAAGAAAAGTTTCTGACATTGGCTCTGTCTTGGATGCTAGTTTGGAGAATAACACCACCACCACAAGAAGTTTACAATTTTGGCTAGCGTATCAAGGCAAAGAACTGTGATGCTTACTTGTGGGCGCGGGGACAGATACATGATGTGGTTTGGCAGCCAGAAGATGTTAGCGAATTTTCACGCAAATACTTTGCTGGCAGCAAACTGGCTTATGGCCACAGAGAGTCAAACATCCTCTGGTCAGAACCACTGGGCTGCAGACCAAATCACCAGCAACTGCATGTGGTTCATTTTTAACCCGTGTTCAAGGGCAGAGGTGTAAGGCCATAAGCCCACGCAAAGGATTACCCTTTCTCCCAGCCCTGCATTCAGAGCAGAGCTAAGGATGGAGGATCACCTGGTGATCTCTGAGCTGGGTAATCTTGCTGCTTGTAACTGAGAGGAAAGTACATTCATAGTAGCCAGTGCTGATAAAATTAAGTATTTTTATCAATATTGAAAAGGCTTCATCCAACGTCATCATCAGGCATTTTAACCAGCAACCTCTCTCATTTGATTATGGCTGGTCAAGTTTCAGTTTTTATACCATATGCCAATCCACTCCCTGGTGTAACTCTGCTGACAAAACCAAACAAGATACCCATGAAATCCTGTCCCAAATCATCCACGATGGGGCAAGGTTTGTCATCCATACAAAAAAATTTCTTGATGCTCTACTAATGGTTGAATTTGCACCTGATTATAGGCAAAGACTAAATTAATTAAGTCAAATAGTCAAAGTGAGGTACTGGTTGCTTATAAGTTGCCCTGCTAGGTAAAAAGGACTGGCCAGGAAGGGTGGAAAATGAGAGGACAAGAAAAACAGTGAAGGCAATGGAGCAATCCTGGGCTGTCCATTGAGGAGAGGTTGGAAACAGACCTAAGCTTTGCTGTTGAGTGAGCTGAAGCCTGGATGGAGTGATAGCATGGTTTAAGGTAACACTTTTTCAAAAGGGCAATATTTATAGTTAAGATCTGTACAGAATATCATAAAAACGATTATGCCACTAATATATTCTCTTCTAACTCTATGTGCACATTTAATGACTTAGTACCTGATTTCCAATTAGTATTTCTTGCAAATTTTCAAAACACACAAGATGTGACCTCTCATTTCTGCCTGCTACAAGCTCCTCAGGAAAACGAGGCAGTGAGACAGACTAAACTGACAGTGAGGCACAGACCAAACTGGCAGTGTGAAAGAGTATCTTCCACAGGGAAAATAATTTCCCAACCAAAAAATGCCCAACCCAAACCTGAAGCAGCAAAACCAAAAGCAGGCTTTAAGTACAAAACTGCGCATTCTGATAAATACAGGAAACCAAAGTGCATGATCACTGGAGAGAAGAGGCTGAGCGGAATGAGACATTATTGCCAAGAATAACTCTTGAAACAATTTCTGAGAAGTACTGCAATTGCAGGCAGAAGGTGACTTGGTTTGTATACACAGATATGTATTTTCTGTCACATCAAAAGCCTGAGAAGTGTGGCACCTAGCTGTGCCTTCAGAGACAAGACAGGTTGCTCACTCTGTGGCACAGGGGAGTCCTTCTCCAGAGCCATGCTCATACAAGAAGGATAGAGAAGGGCTGATCAAGAGGAGGAAGATCTGGGGCACACATGCACCCTTTCTTTAAGTAGAGGAAGGCATCATGGGTGCCAGAGGTTGGCAAAGGAGATGCAATGGGTTTGCTTTAAAAGGAGCCCAGTGACAAAGCCCAGCTGCAGCAAAGCTGATGCTGTGCCAAGGCATCCCGCTGAATCAAATGGCCTCGTGAAACAAGTCAGCAAACTCACACAAAGAACACATCAACACCTGAAATGATTTTTAAACAGAGAAGATGAGGCTATCTGGGGTGGCAGTGGTGAGAGCATATGAAGAAAAGGAAGCAGAGGAAGCTCAGCAGGTGGTCATAGCAGAGCAGGTCACTCCAAAGAGTCTGCGCAGCTTTAGAAACAGAAATTCTTCTCCTGCGGTTCCCTGGCATGCAATACATTAAAACTTTTGTTTCTCCAAAACATTTGGTTTCGGCATCCCTACAGACATTGTGAAAGGGGAGAGTCATTGGATGTGTTGCTTCAACAAATATAAAGTGTGCAAGCAGCCCCTTTGCTCATCTGGCACGTTTTGCACAGCCCAGGTGATTAGATATCAACAGTAATTTTTTTACTGAACCCAATAAGAAGTGATGAAATCATAGTGCTTATTTCTCAGAGACATCTGAGATCACACTCACCTTTGGATCATAAGCCCAGGGATGTCATAAGAACAAGTCAATTATTCCACAAATAAAGGAAATACTTTACAAATTTTAGCTGAACTAAGAAAAGAAAGGAAATAAATCTGTAAACCATCAAATGCTGTGTCTGTTTATAATTATTAGCATGCAAGAAATATAATGCTAGTTAAGCAACATAATTCTTTTTGTGTTTTGGGATTTCCTACTTTACATCTTTTGGCCTACAGATCTAGATCTCCAGAGCAGATAATTTTTTTTCCTGGTGCCGCATATAAATGCTTCTTGACAGGAAATTTTTCCTTTCAAACTATTGTTCATGTGGCTGTGTTTAGAAAGTGCAGTTCAAATACTGTTCTTTAGTTTGTTCTTACAAGTTGTGAGTAATATCCAGAATCATTCATATGGCAAGAGCTGCGCTTATGACAGGAGTCTTGAAATAACGTCAGCTGGTGATCGCTCACAAGGCTCGAGTGCTGCAGTCTCTCCTGACTCCAGGCTCATCCATATCAGCAGCTGAAGCTGAATTTAACTGCTGGCCAAATAATAGAGGGATGTAGGCTTAATGCTCTGTCTTGAGTTGAGGTGCCCAGAAAACTCTTCAGGAAAAAATAAATTTATGAAATATCCTAAGGGATATGAGAACTGGAGCTGAAATTTAGTATTTTCCAACTGCTCTCACCCTTCCTCCTGGGATTGCCGTTGATCTTTGATCACTTCCCTCATTTACAAATGCTGTCATCTCGCCATTCTCCTCCTACTCCATATCACTAATACAAATCTGGAAACAATGGCTTTCTCACAGCTAAAACATTGCAACATCCCGCTATTTGTTTCCTCTTCTAAAACGGATCATTCATTATAACCCTCATCCCCCAAAGAATTTTATCACTTGAAACCTGTTTGCAGTGAATCTAAAGTAGCTGGAAAATCATCTTCTCAGAAATTCCTACGTATGCTGGAGCCGACTTCTCCTGGAAGCCAATAAAGTGCCGAGTCCCGCTGCAAGCAATATCCATCTTTCTTCTTTTCGATAGAGTCCCCAGCAGTAACCCCTGCAGCTGTTCACGAGCCATTTTTTTTTCTGTTGAAATTCACTGCTCAGCTACGTTAGCTCTTGTACCCACTTCATCCCAGAGAGCTGCAATAATTGTCTCTTTGCTTCATCATTCCTGCTACCTCCATGCTTATCACAGAGGTCAGCTTTTCTTTTACCTCTTCTTTAACCAACTTTGTAATTTGCTGCTTTCTCTTGCAAGGGACGGGTTGATGCTCCCTGCCTCCTGCCCCATTCCAGTTTTCAGGATGTTTGTGCATGTCATTTGATTATTTCCTCCAAAAAGGACATCTCCTCCTCTCAGTACTTGAATGTAGTATTTTAGTTTGTTTTCCACGGTCTCTAGAAGCACCAGAGGGTTTGGGTGGTCACTGACCTGTGTAACAGAGTATCACTAAAATACGCATTCTTGCAGTCTGAGAGCTATTTTGAGCAGAGATTTTCCCAAAAGATCTGGGCAGCCATTATCATAGAATTATCAAATCATCAAACCATAGAATGGTTTGGGTTGGAAAGGAACTTAGTATTGTAGAGGTATTAGTACTCTGGAAGGGTTTTGTGATAACCTAAATAGATGTAACACTCTCCCTGCTTTTTACTTCAGGAAGGTTATGCAACCTAGTAGCGTTAAACTATATTAAAGGTAAGGCTTGGGACCCAAATTGCCTTACTGCTGCTAGAAAAGAAAGAAATGCTGAATATACAAACCCAAACACTGTGGAAACTATCTTGTGGCTGCTAACAGTAATGGTAGCTATGGATATACAATATTTACCATCAGGAAAGCTTGGACTAGGTCTTCCCTTTGAACTATTCACAGTCAAGGGTAAACCCCAATGTCAGTAGATGCACAGGTGAAAATTAAAAGCCCATGAAAGGGCACACCCCCCCCCTTCATTTTTTTACAAGTCACCAAATTATCTTATTTTTAAATGCAGATGGTCAAAGTCGGCCTAATCAACAGAACTGAGGAAGACTTTTTCTTTGAAATAACAGAGAATTCTGAACATCTGTGACGTGGGTAACAAGGGCTGGAAAACACAAGCAGAATCAGGCTTACTACAATCAGCTTCAAAGTGTTGCCCACAAATTGTCACCAAAGCACTGTGAGAGGAGTGCAGACAGGGCAACTTTTGCAGAGATACTAATGACACGCTTACTTCCAGGGGCTTTCAGTGCATATTATGTACCCGTTTCCCTATTTGAAAGTGTGCCTCTTGATGCAAAACAAGAGATTTTTAAATAACACATCCACTCATGTAAAGATCTCCATTGCTTAGGTCAACTAGCCATCAAGCAGGGGTGATGTTCTCTGGAAATACAGGTGTTTCCAGCTTTTTAACCTATGCCAGTGCAATGTAGTCAAGCTCTCTGATCAATTATAATTCGTTGTAATATTAACAACACTGACCATGCGTACATATACAAAAAAACCTCATTCTTTGCTGTAGCTTGACGCCAGTGGGAAGCCCACATAGGCTGAGTGGTCACACACTCAGTGCACCAAGACAAAGCAGTACAGCTTTGTCCTCAGGACATAAGTCCAGCAGGAGACATACTGTCCTGTATCTGCCACCAGCCAGCCCAGCAAACCTGAGTCAATCTGCTTTTTTTATTTTCCCTCCCACATTGTCTATTTAAATCTGAATTTCTGTGAGACAGCAAACGGGGTGTGCACAGTTCCTGCCGTGGTGGGACTTGTATCTTGGCTGGGACCTTGAGCTACTGTGGCAAGAAATCAAGCAGAAAGAGCTGGCAGGTGAGAAGCAGCATCTCTTGACCTCAGCAGAAATCTTCTGATTTCAGAAGTAGCTTTTTTTAACCCAAAAGAACAAAATACGTTTGGGGTTCTTCCAAGTCTGAGCATCCCTTGCAATCTCCATTTCTTAAAATGACTGAAACAGCAGCCTGTGCTATCGCAGTGAGGAATTCGGGTTTTGCAAAAGACTTTATTTCTTTGCCCAAGAGAGCAAGATGGAGGCCATCTTTTCATGAAAGGTCCGTAAGAACACCAGCTGCCTCTCACTTCTCATTTTGATTTTAAAAAACAAACCGTAGACCATGCAATGCTGCACGGCATTAATGTGCAGAGTCTCCTGAGCCCAGTGGAACCTCAGCCACGGCCATTTGAGTAGCAGACAGACACAAAAATAAATGTGAAGAGCTACCGGGGCATGCGGTGGCCACTCTGCATCTGACACCTGTAATGCATGCCCTGGTGGAAAGCTCAGTGGCCATATCAAAATCATGGCCAGCAGCCTCGACAGCAGATCTGCTGTGGTGTCATGTTCTTGTTCATCCTCTGCATGGAGAGGATTTCAGGGCCAGCTCTCAGGGACAGAACACTCCAAGCATAAATATCTCGTTGCATAGATCCCATGGGGCAATGCATGCCAATGCAGCATGAATTGCCCCACAGCTAGTGGCAGCAGGGATGCAACAGGGCACGTTGCTCATTGCTTCTTGCAGGTAGAGCCACCAGCCTTGTGCCCATGATTAGGGCAGAACCCACAGAGACACTGCCTATACCTGGGGACAGCTGAGCCCCAGCCTGGCCAGGATGCTCCCATAGAGCTGCTTCCTCTTGTGCATCATACCACCCACACTGGGCATCTCCCCTGCTGCATTTAGCATATTTGCAAGGCCCTTTCATTGCTAAATTACAATTGTACACTTCACATGAGTGGACATGAGGAAGCTCCACTTCTCTCCCATGTACTCATTACTTTATACCTGTTTCTGCCTCTGAAATATGTCAGTATTGCTTAACATGTCTGTCCCTGCAGACGTGAGCAGGGTGTATGTTCAGCTTCTCATCTGAAATATTTGCATGAGCAGCTGGTTTCCCCTCTGCCCTGCTAGGGAGAGGAGTATCTTTCTCTCACTTCTCTATTTTGTCATGATCTATAGAAGCAAGTTCAAAAGGGCAGGAACAAGGGTCTGACATCCTGATGCTTTGACTCACCCTCGTGAAAAGTTATTGGTGTCAGTGCAGCTACGGCTACATGCTGCCTCCCCAGCCTCTTTAATTTCTGTTCCTTTGTCACACTCAACAATAAACAAGAACGAGCTTTTACATTTCCTTGCTATCCACTTTAGGTCTTACAGTCAGAGGAAAACACGTCTATGCTCATGCATACATACACACGCACATGCATGCAATTTATCAGTTAACTTATAGAAAAATAATTGCTATAAGTACTCTGAAGATATGTGTAGGTTGTGGCCTTCAGCCTTACTGGCTTTTAAAAACCTAGTGATGATAGATAGTGTAATTGCTTTTAATGCATTAACATAAAAACTTCGGTGCTGAAGAGCTTTTTCTTCCTCTTTTTGTGCCAAAGACCGTGGTTTGCACTCTACGTTTGTTAGCCCAATAAAAGTTGCATTACGCGTGGTACCTTAAATTCTGCATTCTACAGCGCAGAGCAATCTGTCTGTGTATATCACACTCCCAGCCTTCACGTCTGAGTACCTATAAAGAGATTGCCAAGTAAAATGTTGTGAACGCTGCTCTTCATTCTCAGTCACTAAAATTTTGTTGAATTTCCCTAGTTTTACACCTATTATAGCTCAAAGACTCTTTTCCTCTCCCCTGCAGGGCTGTGGAAGCAGCAAAAGTAGCGGAGAAGGAAAATATCCAGACCAGCTCACCACTTGCTCCCTTTATGCTGCTGAACAGAAGTATTAAGGTCTCAAAGTTTTATTTTCCTGGGGCTTTTATCACTGGCTACTGCAACTGAAAATGCCTCATCTGTATCAGCAGCTTTAGTCACACTGATAGAGCAGATTTCCAGGCAAGATACTCGGAGGGAGCCTTCTGTATGGTTTTCTTCTAACACCAAGAGTACAGAAAATGTTAATCTAACAATTGACTTCATTCTCTCGTTTGAGTTTTCATTTTCCCTGAAAGGCAGGAAGAAAAAAAAAAAAAAAGAGAGAAAAGAAGAAAGAAACACAGTTTTTATTGCATGGAAAACGCCTGAGGGAAATGAACTAAATTCAGCACTAACTTGCAAAGGCAGATTTTAAAGTTACAAAATCAGAACATAATTTGGCCCAATATTTTGTTTCAGTGTTTGGCTCAGTGAAAGAAAAAGGACATGTTTTTTCCTGCCTGTGAATTATTGTTAAATAATTGAAAAATGAGTTTTCACAGACAGAAAAGTATCATTGCTGCAAACTATGCTCAATCTCAGTCATGTGTAAAACCCAAGAAGTGGCCAAAAAAGTTCTTTTCTGAGAAAGCTGGCGATCCCCGTTTAGGAAAGTTGTGCAATACGCCATGCCAGCTTGCTTTACCAGCACTGTCGGTGGAAATTGCTCTCCTTGAAACAATGTCTACCTAATTTGTAGTGGTTAATAACTAATGGCATATAATTTTAAATCCCAGCAACACTTTGCTAGTTTCTGCTTTTAATTAAACCTGACTCATAATGATGCAGAAGCAGCGATATGATAGGCACAATGCTGGAGCTGCAGCCCATGAGGAACAGGGCCAGCAGCAGCAGTGTTATCCCGTGTGTGCTGGCAGAGGCACGCCTGGCAGGACCCTCATCCTCTCTCCTAAGAGCACATATTAATTCAGAGTCTTGTCAATCAGGGCTCATTACTATGGTAATGGTGGGCCTAGACTAATCAAGAGCCACTCACCCCTCTCTGCAAGTATAGGCAAAAAACCCTGTGGTCAGAACTTGGCTGCAGAGCTTCTCTGGACCTAGGGAGCAGGAGAGGTATGTGATAGGAAGTTAATGATGTATTAAAAATGCATGTTAATTAATGAGATTTTTTAAATTATAGCTTTTTCTTGTGCCATAAAGGTATGCAAGTGGCAGGAGGGCTGGTTACAGGTGGAGCGAGCAGCTACCACCTCCTTGCTGCCTGTCGTGGCCATTACGTTTTTTACAACCCCTACACATCCTCCATCAAGGCCGGAAAATAAAAAGTCCCATATGTTACAACACATCCTGAATATATTGTGTAAGAGCAGCTTGGACATCATTCAGGCATTAAAACAGAGATTTTCATGGGCCTAAAACGGATCTGTACATCTTACTATGTTTTAAGCTTCTGTGTAGGAAAATCCAGAGCGGTTTTGACTGAAGATCCATGACCATCAAACCTCTGTCTCGCAGAAGGCAGCTGAGTTTTGGCGTGTAGAGTCTCGAGGCAATTCTCTATGTGCTTGTGAACTTGTTTTGCAATTGCAGTATGTGTCTGTCCGTGTGCCATTAAAGGCTCAATTCTTGTATTTGCTCCCCCCGCCTTTTTAAAACATCATGTTTATGCAAGTGGACAGGAGGCTCTCATATCTGGGTCACACGTTTGCTGGAGGTCATTGAAAGGCTACAAAATGGAGCATGCCTAATTCTGCTATTTCAGAAGTTTTCTCACATGTACTCAAGACAATTATGCCTATTAAATGAGTTCATTAAATTTCAGAAATCCTTTGAAATTCTGACATACCAAAAAATATGCTGAACTCCTTCTATTTCTTCTAACGCCTCCTACAAATACTCTAATCTGAGGAGGTGATGGCTGTGGCTCGGCCAAGGTATTAAGTGTGCCCTATGTCCATTGCAAGCTGAATAGACGAAGTAAATAAAACAGAGCACTGAGGTCCATCAAACAAGCTCTTGTATCATTACTGTCGTTAGCCCGAGTGCCACTCTACTGAGAATAATTTAGAGACACGGGTTTAATGTCATTCATGTTCTTTAAGAGCTGTGGGGTTTGCGACAGGATGGGACATGTCAGGCATTGCCAAGACTGAGAATTGTCTGGGTGCTGAATTGTGAACTTCAGCGATGAAGGAGGAAAGTAAAGGCAAGCTCTCTGTCCTCATCAACTCTTCTGCACTGCTCTGGGGGCTGCTGTGCGGGACATCCTGGTCTCTGATCTCCCGAAGGAGCACAGACATTACAGAAGGACATTTCATAGGCTAGGTCATACATAGAGAAAGAGGGCCCAACTGAGCCATGGAGCGCTGGCTGAACCATCCTATTGCGGAAGCAGCTTTCCTCACAAAGAAATGTCCTGATATTCAAAGATGCTGAGCATCAGTAAATGCCTCCCGAGTAAATAGGAGCTGTGGGTGCCCAGTCATTGCAATTACATGCCACAAACGCTTAGATGCCTCACACTAATCACATACAAGTACTTTCTTGTAAGGAGTACTACAATACATGCAAACAAACATTAACAGTTTATTGTTGCAGTGTTAATAACACAGAGACATTAGGTCATGGGATTGGTTTGGTATCAAAAAGTTCCATGAATCTACAGAAAAAAAACCAACTCTAAAATATTGCTCAGGCTAGCATGCCTCTGAGCAGCACTGTCACTTCTGGGGAACTCTGTATATCCACTGCAGCAATTTGGAAATTAAAATGTACACAAGATGATAGCTCATTAAGAAGCGCTTCTTTTTGGTGGGTAAGAGAGCATTTATCATACTTGGCCCATACCAACAATCAGCTTTGGACAGAAGCCACCTTTACTAATGAATGGGAGGGAACAGTTTTTAATCTCTCCAAGATCTCTTATCAATTGATTTTGGATGATGTATGGTAGGTTTTATTCTCCAAGAATTATGATGCTCCTCAAGTGCCAGCAGAGACCCAATATTTTTTTGTATAGCTTTGTCTCCTGACACTATGTCATTTTGTCTTGACACCATAGTTGTCTCCCTACAGACTCTCTGCTATTGTCTCACATTATCCTTGTCTCCCTGGACTTGCACTGTCCTGCCTTCCCTGTGATCACACTAACTTAGATTTAAACAAACAGGAGGCGGGGAGTGGAGGTCGGGGAATAAACCAGCTGATACCTTTGATTAATTTTAGCCACAAAAGATTGTTTGCGACTCTGCACTTGCTGATATTGTGAGAATTAACTCCCCTAGATTGATTATGTTTATTCTACACTCGCCTGAGAGTCACGTAAAGCCCTTGAACGCTACCTGCATATGATGGCAGCCAGAAGGCATTGTACTGGCATTGAAGAGAGAGTGGCTTTGATCAGGTCCTCAGGAAATACTTCCTGCGTCTTCCTGAAGTGTAACTTTAGACCAGGCTCTACCAAGGCCACTTCATTCTTTTGTGCATCCCCTTGAGATCACTGGTGAATGAGCTGAAACCTGTTCTGTTTTCTTCACTAGGTGGCATGTGTCAAGGACCCCTACGATCACTTTTATTACTTGCTTTATCTAAATTGCTCCTTGCAAGAGCCCAAGGTGCCACTGGTCATGAAAAGAGCATAGCTGGAGTATAGCAGTATTTTATACCCTCTGGGTCAGACAATTAACTGAGGCCCATTAGCAGCTCTGTCTCAAGTCTCAAGGCCTGGATCCCGAGCAATAGCAAAGAGGTGTCACTTCTTCCTGGGGAAAGAGGAAACACCAGTCTCCTCGTGGGCATCACCCACGGGCTGGAGAAAGGCAGAAAAAAAGTTGATTAAAGCAATATGCTTTGCTGAGTGTATCGCTCCTTAGAGACTCAGTCTTGATGGAAAGCTGCGGAAGCTTGGCGGCTCTGTGCTGTTGTTACACTATGTCTTTAGAAGGACAGCATTGGAGACTTGACGAGGTCTGAGGGCTGGAATCTCTCAGTAGCAGGTCTCCTGAATCCCCTCAAATTGCTCACATTGGTCGAATGAGGGCTCAGTCCAGCTCCTTCAGAAGTCAACAGAAATTCTGAGATGAATGCCGTTGGGCAGATCCTTAGTCCTTGAACCTGCTCTACCAGCTTTCACAGCATCAGCCACAGAGGATTTGGTACCAGGAGAAATCAGAGGATGAGAGAGAGCAGAAAAATTCTTTTGGTCAGCTGCTATGGGCTTCATGATCAGAGTCTGTTATAGGAGGAAGGACCTTACTGACCTCTCATAAGAAAAATCCCTTCTACTTCTATTGACAAGCTTGTGCATAGAGTGGGGCATCTGCTGCCATATGTGGATTTCCACATCTTCTCATTATAGTTGACTAGGATAATAATGTCATGTAAGATGTCAAAAACAAGAAGCAACATTTTAGAAGAGTGCCACTTGGAAATAAAGCCCTGCTTTTATTGGATAGCTGATCTGCTAAAAGCAGTTATTTGAAATATCTGCAGATCATTGGGATCCGTGAATAATTGCTATCTGCACATCTCAAATTCTTTACAGTTTTGCTGTTAGACATATCTGTGCATGTCTATAAATAGTAGAGCAATGTCGCTCACTGCATAATACAGTCTCTGTGTTTTTACAACTCATCATGAACTTCTATGTAATTTATTTTTTATTGAAGAATTCCAATTAATGGCTTCCTGGTGATTTTAAAGCCTCAAATTATCAGTCTCTGAAAACAAAGCAGAGAACATAATTATCATAAACCGAGAATTTTTCATTTTGAAGCTTATCTGTTTGTGCTAAGTATCTTGTCTGTAAGTAATTAGTGCCTTTATTTTTTTCAGTAAAAATAATGACCATTCTATGCTGCACATCCAAATTTTGTTAACTGCTAGATGTACTGTATACATTATATTTGAAAATGCACCACCTTGGACCAGCTTTAAAGTATTTCATCAAATGATAATGGCAACAACAAAATACATCTGTTTGTCAGAATAAATTATGTGACACATTAAAAAAAGCTATTATATCTTTTTCTCTTCGAAGAGTAAAAGCCTTTCAAAAATATGCACTTCTTATTTATTACTGTGGCAGCATAGGATGATGGTTAGCTGCTTTTCAGCTATTTATAATTCCTAACTGCTGATCAGAACTGATCAGCCAATCGTATCATATATATTTACAGGGCACCCTTTACATGGATATCTAGGTCTTTAATGAGACATCTTTGCATTGTGCTTAGCACATGCTGGAGTTCAAAGTAGGGAGCAAACTGAACCAAGACTGGAAACAGACGGCGTAGGTAACAGGAGAAATCTGCCGCACCCTCACACAACCACTCGTTGTAAAAGAGGCATTTAAACCCAACATGTGATACAGTGAAATCCTACTCCTGACCGGTACCTGAGGTGGAAGAGGAGCGTGTATATTTACAGTCACTCTAGTGCCAGGAGAAGATTTGTGCCACTCACGTTTCAATGCGCACAGACCTCTGCACAAGGTTCCTGCTCAGTCTCCCTCAGCTGTTCAGTGTCCAGCTGTGCTTGCAGGTGGGGTGATTCTTCCCAACTCCAAGCAAACCAGTTCATAACCTGGAGTGTGAGGACTTGTCCCACATGCCACCCACCATCAGATTAGAGTAAATTCCATTTTGTACAGGTCCCCAACTGCATCAAGGGGGTCTTCAAAGAAAAGGACCTTGAGGATGGAGGTGCAGGTGCAGGTTTATGGTCCTACATTTACTTTACATGGTCAGAGCATCCTCTAAGTCACAGAGGAGGACGGGGATCAAGCCCTAAATGTGAATGAACATACTGTGTACCAGCCATACTCAGTATCACCGCAAGTCTAACACACATAGCCCTGCTTTATTTCCCTGTCTTGTACAGTAATGCCTTTTCTATTGTGGCTTACATCAAGAAAAGTAATCACGTAGTCAATAATCCAGTAGCAATGCATGTTGGATAAAACGAGGAGGAATGAATTAGGAAGGCAAAGAAGATGCTTTCTTACAAGGATATGTTCCTGGTGATCTGTGAACCCTTCTTGAGAGTAAGCTCATTTCCAAGTTGTCCCAGACTGTTAATCAAATAACACTACTAGCCTAAGTTAGGCTGGTCTCTACCAGATATGGTACCCTCTCCAGTGACTTCAAGCAGGTATGAAGTGACTTTCTGTTTTGACTTCTAGAAGGGATCATGCTGTTTGCAGTAGAAACTTCCTAAAGAAACTAAATTTTAAAGGGACCTAAGATAAAATACTAACTCTATAATTTTATACCATAAATAAACATGCCTTAAAAGTCTTACGTCAAAGAGAGCCACATCTCAAATTAGTTCCCCTCCCACATCATTGGCCAGCTCTTTGCTCTGTGACCCCCATATATAATCCCCACTTCTTACATTGGTTGGATGGCAAATGTCCCTTTGACACCTGAAGGAGGTTGAAGGAACAGACCCCTGCCTGACCATGGCACAGATTGGAGCTTGTGATTGTCCAGCCTCAGTTCACATTTCCTGCATCCTTGAACCAAGATCCTTGATTTCACTTCTGAATTTCCTCTCATTTTGGCAGAGATCCAGGCCAGCTGCTAAAATAAATCTCTTTTTTCCCTGTGAGCCCTGATGTTCTCCTACTGGTGAAAGGTGGTAATAGTGGTGGTGTTTCTTGGCTTTTATCCTAACTGTGCAATCCACTCCAAGCCTTCTAGCCCCACGTCTCCTAACCACATACATAGGATGAAGGAGAGAAGCGACGCAGCTTGCCGTCTGCCTCACAGTCTCTTTGCTTCCAGGCACTAAGTAAATGTCAGCTTTTTTTACTGTGTTACATACGTTGTTAATTTTAAAAAGAAATCCAATATCATTGTTTTTCATGCTAGCTGAAGTGATTCTGAAATTTAATAAAAATAGTGGAATTTTTCATTAATGGCAACCATGGCTTAAGCTAGCATTAACTTTCTATCTCAGCAAGACAGGAGAACAGATAAAAGGAGGTCATCCTCATCTTGTTGTATTACAACTGTCTTCAGTCACAGCTTCAATGGCAAGGAATTCAAATACATTGCTATTGCTTTGCTGAATTAATGTATAAAGAACCGGCACAATGCGTTGTATTCAAAGTATCTACAAATGCTTCAGGGAAAGGGACTTCCCAAGTACCCAGAAACATTAGGCCAAATACTGTTTTCTATAAGGCAAAATGCAAAGGCAAGGAAATCATGTGAAATACTCATTCCTGATTGGGCTATTTTATTGCTCCAGATCTGGCAAGAAGGGACAAATTACAGGTTATCAGGTTAAGAACACAGCCTAATCCTGCTTCAGTGCCAGTCCATCCCTCACGGAAACCCCTTCTCCAGCAGGTACCCAAGTGCATTACAGAGCAAAGCACAGAGGTGCATCACTTGTGGAAAAACTACTATGCCATGACCTTTAGTATCTGTGTACTTAAGAAGTAGATACTAGTATAGACTTTGCCTTCCATGAATGCAGTTCTGTTGTCTGCCAACACATTAAGCAGGAAAACTAAGGGAAATGTGAAAAGAATATTTTGCTTCCAAGGAATTTTTTGTGTTATTTGGAAAAATATCCTACATTCAAACTATGCTGTGTGATATTTGTTCTTTTGACTTTATTGTTGTAGAAGGGTTCCCTAGATCACACCCATATCCAAAGTAAGGTACTTCCTCTCCCGTAACTCTTCCATTACTAAATCAGCAGTTTATCATCTCTTCTCCTAAGGCCACCATTGAGTGGCCACCTTGCAGCGTGTTTGCAGTCAGCAGAAAAACTGGGAAAGTCAGCCAGTGGCCACCCACGCAGCACATCAAACCAGACAAGTAGCTGCAAGACGTCCATCTCCCAGTCAGGTCATGTAACGATGAAGAAAATGCTTTTCCTTTGCCTTTTGTTGGTACATAACCAAATAAGTGCAAAACGCAAGAGCCATGTCTGCTTGCTGTACATCACCAAGTATTACCTCACCAAGATTTGTGGTACCTTTTATACGTAAGGATTCGTGCAGCTGCTCCTGAGGTTGTACAAGAGGGCTGATATGAAAAGCAGAGAGGGGAATCCACTACAAAGTGAACTCCCAAAGAGCCTGCCCAACTCCAATGTCACACACGCTTTTACTTTGGCATCTGTATCTGCCCATCAGCAAGACCTTAGCTTAACAAGAAAAATATGCCTTCTCCCGCCCTCAGGCTTCTGAGTCTGGCTTCTTGACGTTCAAAAGCCAAAGAGATCCCAGAATCTACTTCCTCTGAGCAAGAATACAGACTGAAGCTTAGCCTCAGGTTTTGCTTCTGCTAGCAACACACTCTGATATCGGAGATTACAGAGAAACCAAGAGCAGTGCTTCTGCAGGAAGACTGAAAAATGTGAATTACTTTGCAGAATGGGCCTTTCTTTCTTCATACTTGCATTTCTAAGTTAAATTTGTCACGTATTTTTCCAAAGTGTCACTGCAAGCAAGGAACTTACTGCCACAAGAAACTCACTAGGTTTCCCCAAATACTCCCCAAACAGTCATTGCTTCTCTCACTGAGCATTGTCGGTGCAGTTCAGGGCAGATCTTCCAGGCTGACAGACAGAGCTTTGTGCCAGATTGCCTCAGCCACAGCAGCAGAAATCGTTGGAAACTTTGGAGTTGGAAATGGAAATTTGCAGTAATATGTGATAATGAGGAAGACGGCTCTTGTCTCCTCTGCGGAAGCCTGACCTTTTAACAGAGCAAATGTCAGGGAGAGATACACAAATGTGTTTAGACCAATATCAGTTGCTTCTCTGTGGGGGGTGTTCACACAGGCACAGGTGCAGCAAGGGATTTACAGTTGCTATATATGCAGAAGGAGCACAGTGTTGTAGATCACTCTTGCGGAAAGTAGCCCTGGAAATCATCCGTCAGGTGTAAAGGGCCAAATCCTTACAATGGAAGAACAGACCATGCATGTTCCAGCTTTGGCGTACCTGCGGTGGCACCTCTCAACAGCAGTTCAGACAGAGCAGATAGTGCGCTGCCTTTCTGGTCTGGCCTTCCTTCTGAGACTGCTTCACCTGAAACAATTGTAGTTTCCAAGGGTGTGAGAAATGACTGAGCTTGCAAATGGATCCAAGAGAGATGAGTCAACTTGTGGACCAGAGTCAAAAGCCAAAAGGGCACCTGCCTTGGATAGGGATGTAATTCCATTGCTTAGGATTCAAGGTCTAGCTTGTGGCCCATCACCTGTACATCTGGACCATCTGGATATCTGCACATACTCTCCTGAAATGCTACTCTGGTTCCTCGATGAATCTACCACTATTCTGGGGGAAAAAAACAAATCTGCTTCTTACACTTCCCACGCTAAGATGGGAACCTCTGATGCAGTAATACAGAGTAGACCTATGTGACCCCAGATACCACATCCACCTTTCCTCCTCAGTCGAGGGAAGTCTAGCAGGACACCAGGCACCTTTCGGCACTAGTTTTGCTTAATTTCTCAGGTATAATTAAAAGATAGGTGAGTGTATCTGCTTTAAACTACATAGGAGGGCACACACAGAGTCAGCACCCTTTGGTTCCTTTTGAGCAATGCCACAGCAAGGCAAGAACATCAGTGCCCAAATCTGAACATTGCAAAAGGTGGGAACCCAGAAACCTGCATGCCTACACGGGAGCTTCATTGATGATCTTGATGAGGAGACTGAGTGCTTCATCAGCAAGTTCGCAGGTGACACCAAGCTGGGAGGAAGTGTCGATCTGCTGGAGGGTAGGAGGGCCCTACAGAGGGATCTTGACAGGCTGGGGAGATGGGCTGATTCCAATAGCATGAGGTTTAACAAGTCCAAGTGCCGGGTTCTACACTTTGGACACAACAACCCCATGCAGAGCTGCAGGCTGGGGACAGAGTGGCTGGAGAGCAGTCAGGCGGAAAGGGACTTGGGAGTGCTGGTAGACAGGAAACTCAACATGAGCCAGCAGTGTGCCCAAGTGGCTAAGAGGGCCAATGGTGTTTTGGCCTGCATCAGGAATAGTGTGGACAGCAGGACTAGGGAGGTCATCATTCCCTTACGCTCGGCACTGGTCAGGCCACACCTTGAGTACTGTGTCCAGTTCTGGGCCCCTCAGTTTAAGAAAGATGTCGAGATGCTGGAGTGTGTCCAGAGGAGAGCGATGAGGATGGTGAGGGGGCTGGAGCACAAGCCCTATGAGGAGCAACTGAGGGAGCTGGGGTTGTTTAGCCTGAAGAAGACGAGGCTCAGGGGAGACCTTATAGCTCTCTACAACTACCTAAAGGGAGGTTGTAGTCAGGCAGGGGTTGGTCTCTTCTCTCAGGTGACTGGTGACAGAACAAGAGGACACAGTCTCAAGCTTTGCCAGGGGAGGTTTAGGCTCGACATTAGGAAGAAGTTCTTTACTGAAAGGGTGACTGGCCATTGGAATGCGCTGCCCGGGGAGGTGGTGGAGTCACCATCCCTGGAGGTGTTTAAGGAGAGATTGGATGAGGCACTTAGTGCCATGGTGTAATTGACAAGTAGGAGCAGGTGTAGGTGTTGGGCCCTAGGTTGGACTCGATGATCTCAGAGGTCTTTTCCAACCTTATGTTACTGTGATACTGTGAGCTCCTGTGACTGCATTTCTAGCACTGAAGGGGGAAAGCCAATATAGCAGAGGCACACATAACTGATCATTAGCTCTTTGCTTTACCTTCACAGCAGAGATGTTTCCCCAGTAAGAAGCATGCACGAGATCTGCAGAAAGCACCCCAGACGTGGTGTCTGCAGGCACACTGGGTAGCAGTGACGGTGCATGGATTATACCGCAAGGGGCTCAGCTGGTTAATTCGGACCACAGGAAGTAGCACCTTGCAGCCGAAAGGGAAAAATCCAAGAAGTCAGCAAAGTAGAATTACAAATTGTTGTGTTTCCCAATTTAGTAATGCTGTTGAGGGGATAGGAGTAGGTAATAAGCAGAATTTTCTAGGAAGCACGGTGAAAATAAAGTACTAAGAAAAGTCACCGAAAATGTCAGGCAAGCCAACAGGGAAAGGTCCAAGGAGCGAGCAAAAGCACAGCATATACTTTTTCATCTATTCAATCTGACCCTGGGCCCAGTGCCACAGTCTTTTTAAGGTTAGTGGTGGGAAAGCTGCCTTTTGAATGTTTGCAGAGGCCTATTAACATCCTGTGCTGAGGAACCTTAAACCCCAGGTAGTATTTCAGAGGAAATGGACAGCACAAAACACAGACTGAAAATTAACCACAGCAGACCCCAGGCCTAAATAAGTTCCACTAGCCCTTTCTGAAATCACTTAAAGGCTTTCCTTCCAGTTGGACTCCTGCCCAACCACTTTAATAGGTGCAGCAGGCAGGGGGAAAAAAGGGAACGGGGCAGGAGAAAGGAGAGGAAAATAAAAGGGAAAAAGAAAACCTATTTGGCTGTGTAATTTAAACATTCTTTGCAAATAATAATAAAATAAAAAAACAGTTTAGCAAAAATTGCAACTGTAGCAGGATCAGGAGGGTAACTTGGTGTAATACTCTGCGGATGGCTGCAAACCTCTAATGGAAAGTTGTATAAGTGGCTGAGGCCAAAGTAGGCATTAATTACAATGAAAAATCAGTTTAGCGCAGGCCACAACTAAATTGGAAGCTGGTCCTCTAGGTAAAACAAAGAAAGTGAACAGAAGCTTTAGATTTGATTACATGGCAATACAAGAAAAATGTGCTGTGTGTTGTCTATTATTAAAGCTGCTTTTGGGCCTTCTGTGTGTGCCTAAGGGATTTTAATAAAAAATTAGTAATAGCCCTGCTGCCCTGGCTTGCTGCAGCTTTTGGCATGTTTGTTGGCACAAGGCTAGTTCTGCAGTACAAATTAAGTCACTTTAGACAAGCAACCTTGAAAGCATTATATGATAGCAAAGTTCAAGCGGCACACTTCTACTTTAAGACGACACAGTCCCTTGCTGGAGGCCAGCTCTGGGTTTAGAAGCTGCAATACAATTTCATCAGGAAAGAAACCCTGCAACTGTTAAATTTGTCTTTCATTGTTCTTGGCAACACTAGAAATATATATCCAGGTTCATAAACACTATATAAACGTATAAAATAACTGCAAAAGAGAGACTTAATGGCAATAAGACACCATTACTAGAGGTTTGGGTTTTTTAACATATCCTAACTCTATAACCTTCTTTACATTGATGTAAGGTTATTCATAATGTTGTCTTTATTGCTAATATCAGCATTTGATCTTTGACATGGCTGGATACAACTAAGTCGGGGAAGTTCACCTGGATTGATTTAAAAACACAAAACCACAAAACCCCCAAGTTTATAAAGCTGACTTTTCTAAGCTCTTTCCTAAAGATATTTATTTTAAGGTGAAATTCATTATGTTCTTTATGCTCCAGTTTATCTGTACATCAGTGGATCCTATTCTGCCATTAAATTCCTGGTTACAACTTCCTGTGAACTAAAGGAAAATTTGCTGAATGCAGAATTTTCTAAAATCCAGGGAAATAAGAGGAAAAGGAAAAAAAAGATATTTTAGGGCTAAAGAGACAGGGAAACATCTAGGACGAGATCCACAAGCAGCTTTGAATCTCCTTGGTGATGGAATGCTGCTATTAGCTGCTCCAGTGGGTCTCCATCCCTCCAGCACCTAATGTTGGGGATGAGGGTTTGGTTCTGCCCCTCTGTTCTGCTCTGGTGAGACGACACTTGAAATACTGCATCCAGCCCTGGAGCCCTCTGCACAGGAAAGATATGGACTTGTTGGAGTGGATCTAGAGGAGGGCTGCAAAAATGATCGGAGGCTTGGAAAACCTCCCCTATAAAGAGAGGCTGAGATAGTTAGGGTTGTTAGGCTGGGAATAGAGAAAACCTTGAGGAGACCTTATTGTGGCCTTTCAATAACTAAAGGGGGCTTATAGGAAAGATGCAGAAAATTTTTTTAGCAGGACCTGCAGCAATAGAACAGGAAAAGGGGTAATGGTTTTATAGATTTTATACTAAAAGAGGAGAGGTTTAGACTAGATATTAGGAAGAAATTTTTTGTGCTGAGGGCGGTGAAACACTGGCACAGGTTGCCCAGAAAGCTGGTAGATGCCCCATCCCTGAGCAACCTGATCCTGCTCTCTGCAGGGGGTTTGGACTGGATGACCTTCATGGTCCCTTCCAACCCAAACCATTGTGTGATTCTATGATTCTGCAGTTCCTGAATGGGTGAACATTTGGGATTTTTTAGGTCACAGGTGTCAGTCGTGCTAGAAACACTGTCCAGCCCCAAAACCCTGCCTGGGTAGGAGTGCACAGCTCATTTGTACTCCTGTATTGCCAGTGTTTGCTATTTCACCATGACTTGCATCACTTTTCTGTGATCTGTACTGAAAAGCCTCCTCCTGTGTTATTTTCTAGCCTTCAAGCCCATGTTTGCAGTTCTTTTTCCTTGCTAAGCATAATATGGAGGAACCACCTAGTTCCTTTCTGAAATTAGCAGATGGGGGCGGGGGGCAGGGAAGAAACAAGAAGAGATCTGCCACCACGCAAATTCTAAACCCATCTTGTCCTTTTCCAAATCTGACTCACAATTGGGTGCCCAAGGTTGACAATTTGGCACTGCCCATCCTAAACCTAGTGGCTTGGTGAGCTGTTCCTGGGAAGAACAATGCTTACAGGTGTGTGCAGTTCTGGGCTCCAGCTACCCAACAATGCAATGCAGACAACGATGTCTCTGAGTGCTGTGATAAGGAAAAGGGCCTCCTCTCTGTAGCATGACCTAGATGTGACCCAGACGAGTACTGGAAAGGAAACAGCTTTGGTTTTCAGCCCTTTGTCACACAGATGAGTTGGGCTTCAAAATCCTTTTATCCCAGTCACATGTGGCTGCATGCACGGATTCATGTCACTGTGTGCCATGCGGTCCCTGCTCGTACCAACACCTTTCTTCTATCTAGCTGTACATTGCGTGTTTTGCAGTGTCAGGCAAGGCTGTCACAAGAACAGACTATCCAATTTACTGTTTCAATGACCAGCAGAGCTATTTTATAGTACGTAACCCATGCAGACCCCAATTACTTTAAAAAAAAAAAAAGTTGCAACGTGAACACTGAGCTCAGAGTAGGGTTTGGGGTTTTTTTTTTCTAAAAAAATAGGCACTACAATCCCCCACTCCTCAAAACCTATAAGTTCCTTCACAGCAGAAGACTGCTGGGAGTGGGTGGCTCATCCCCATAATGCACAGATTGCCCCCATTGCAGCCTGCGCCTCCTCTCAGTGAGAGCATAAGGAAGGGCAGAACGGATTTCCCTGGGGAAACCCGCCAAGACTCAATGCAGCCAAGTCAGCCTTGTGCACCCCAGCACTGAGGCTTGAGGTTGAGCAGCAGCAAATGAGGAGGGTGGGAAAAACAAACTGCCGTGCCTAACATTTCCCAGCAGCATTCCCAAGCTGACTGCAAAGTTTTTTAATTCATTGCAAGCAGTGGGCTCACTCGGTGATGGTTTGTCGTGGCAGCAGCCAGTGCCAAGCGCCAGGCTAACAGATAAACCACGTGGATGGCAAGTGAGGAACTGGGGTGTGTCAGCCAGTGGACATTGGCAGTGAATAGCCTTACACAGCTTGAGTACTAAAAAAACCCCAAACCAAGCATTCCACTTTACATACACACACGTTATTGCAATATATCCAAGTTTGAAACCTGTTAGTGCACCAATGCTTGCAGACATTGCCCAAAGGTGTATACTTGTCCCTTCTCTTTCTTTCCAAACCCGTTTTCTTTTCCTAATGAAAAGCTGCAGCCTTTGAGGTCGCCTGGCACCACATCTGCTCAGCGAGTGCAGAAGTGGTCTCCAGAATCAAGTCTCTTTCTCTGGTATCTCTTATGCGAAGATTTGTGAAAAAACAAGGTGTGAGGGGGAAAAAGAATAAGGAAAAAAAACTTTTGTCTGTGGATTCAAAAGAGCCCTCTTTATGCCAGATTCATCTACATTAAATTGGTCGCAACCTTCCAGGTGTCTTTAAGGTTGAAGTGTTTGCTGGACCATTTAAAGCTCCTCTTGCAGGCTCCTGCGACCCTCCTGACATGGAGAGCTGGGCTTTTAAGAGTGTAGCCACCTTGTCAATGCTCAGAGGTCACTAATAGCCTGCCTTGGGCCTTCCAGCGGGTCGTGTTCGGCTTGCTAGCCCGACACAAAGGAAAAGGAGAGGAAAGATGGGGAGGGGGGATAATTATCATTCTTCCTCTTCCCGCCCCCCCCTCTCCAGGCTGAGAGTTATGCTCCATGTCACTGTGTTAATGCGCTTGCATCCAGGGAGACACATAATGCTCCTCTCAGCCCTGTTTATTAGTGAGATCCATTTGCGAAAGGCCTTTCTTTTGTACCACAATATGAATGTGCTTTGATGGCAAATAATTACGCTAGTCCTTTTGACATGAGGATCCACAGGCTGCCCTAGTTAAGCCAGTAATTAGCCTGTCCTCCTTTTTTTTTTTTATTATTATTGAGAAACTACAAATTATCCTCATATGAGCACTGGCCATTCCTTTTTCTTTTTTCTATTCTGCCTCTCTCTCTCCCTCTCTCCCTCTCCCTTGTATCTCTCAGCACTTTGGATAAGGGGAATGCAGCTGCACTAGAGCAAGATAAAGCTCCGCCATCAAGATGATGAACAATTTGGATGAAGAGGCTTCGAGATGAACACAAAAGCTGAAGAAGTGCGGCTGATGCAGCCCCGGACAGCTGAAGAATGCTGCAGTCTGCAGATGAATAGCCCTCATTTGTGAATATACAGATTTTCCATGATGAATAAAAACTGAGTGTAGGTCACAATAAATAAACTTTTTTTTTCTCCTTCTTCTTAAATAATAATTCAGGTTCCCGGCACCAAACAGCTGTAAATTGAAGGTTGTGCTTAGTTTTCTCAACTCTCAAAGGGGATAATTAAGCTAAGCTCATATTGTTTGATATATTAGTGTAATGATGAGCTACTATATTCTGGCTTGTTTCGAGTTATTTTAGGGTTTTTTCCATTATCTTTTTTCTTAAATTACATTTCAAATATGTTTTAAATGTAGAAAGAGCATTTCTGAAACACAGTTGCCCTGTGTTTGGGTCTATCTGAAATGTATTCATATAACATTTAATTAAAGATGTAACATCCCCTTTTGTGGAAAAAAGTGTGGAGGTAAAAAATATCGGCAGTATTCGACTAGTCCTGACATAATCCCACTCAAGTGCCAAATCTTTATCCTTACTGGTGCAAGATAATTAGATGGGGCTGTATTCTTTCTGAATACAGACAGTCATTAACCTTCTGAAACTTCAGGACTGGTACTTTGTGGCAAGCATAAAACCCTTCCAGCCCCCCATAATTTTTTCATCACTTCTTTGGAAGCTTAACAGAAGCCAAATATTGTTTCTTAATTTCTGATTTTACTAGTAAACTTGGGTTCAGAGTCATAGACTGGTGGATAGCATATTTAGGATAGCTGATCAGTTTCTAGGGTCTCCAAGAAGTTTAGAACATCTGCAATATGAAAAGCCATCTTGGAGGTGGAGAGCAATGGTACCAAACACACTCATAAAAGTAGGATACACTGTTTTAACAGCGCAGTTTCCTGAAGTGGATGAAACATGTTCTTATCTACTTTCCAACCACCTCAGACTGACACTGATCAGTTAATTTGTCTGTGAGGTTAGCTTTTACCTAAAGATACTGGAGAAGGAGTTAGAAGTCCTCTAAGAAGTCATCTTGGCATGTGGGGCACTACTATCTACACTCCTTACTGCACACTGTTAACCAATTCATTGATACAGCCCCAAAGCACTAAAAGGAAGATAGCCAGTGCAGTCCTCACAAGTATGTTTACACTTCTGGAGACAAAAAGGCAGAAACCCCCTACATTTTTAGTTTTCAGATTGATTACGTCTCAACCTGAAACACTCACCCACAGTAGGACAACTCATTAAAATCATTTGTTCTCTCATCACTTCTCAGGCTAGAACAACACATAAAGCCTTTTCTCCATACTCACAACACACAAAAGTCAAATAACCTCCCCACTAAAGATCCTAAATTTAAACTCTGTGCTCCAGAATGTGTTGAGAAGATGGAAATAAAGGAGCAATGCAGTGATTAGACTTAGAGTTTTATTATTGAGTATAAAGTTCTGCTAACCTAAGTCAAGCAGACTCTTCCTCTTTCCCACATTTTTAGAAGTAAGTCCCACACCAATTTATTTATTTTGTAAGGCTCTGGCACAGCTTCATGATGTGGGGAGAAGAGACAGTTCAAATATTTCAGAAAAAAATAAGATTATCCCAGAGCTTGGTCTGTTTCTGGAACCAACATCAAGCCACATGTTTTTTAAGGTTTAAAAACGTGTGTGGATTGTCTCTTTCATTTTTGGTGTGGGATCAAAGAGAGAATAGCCCCTGTGACATTTACAGCATGACTAGAAAGAAACTCCAAAAATCTTCCACCAAAGCCCGTCCCTTTGAGGTTTGCCCAGTTGCTTTGCAGAGCCAAAATGCTCGTGTGGTGTGGGTGAGCATTTGGGTGCTGCATGGCTGGGCCAGTGCCAAACTTTGCCAGCTCTCCCAGCCTTACTGGAGATGCATCATCCCAATTTCTCAATGAGGACTACAAGCCCCACTGTCACTTGCTTGGTCTGTTTTCGTATGACAAGTTGGGAGCCCAAAAGTGGAGGATTTCAGTGGTGTCAGGATCAGGTTCCTCATCTTCATTACAAGCTCGGCATGGTCTTCTCTAAAGCTTTGCCCATAAGCTACCACCCTTGTGCTCATCCCATAAAACAAGAAATGAGATGCTTCCATTGATGAGGTGGGCCCCAGCTTTCTCCCCTAGAAAAATCCATCTCCACAGTAGACTGTTCACAACTGCATTAGGAAGAACAAATAATCAGAAATTGCAAGGGAAAAAAAAAAAAGAAGAATAAAAAAAAAAGATTGTTTTTTCCCCTCACCAGGGAGAAATTTCCCACTGGCAGTTCACTCCAAGGAAGCACTGCAACAATCCTGATCCAAAGGCCATCAGAGACTGAGAGCCTTTCTGCTAGCTTCGAGGGAGTTTCAACCAGGTCATTACTAAACTCAGTGAAAAATATAACTCAGGGCTTTACAATGCTGTATATCAGAGAAAAGCAGGGAGCCGCGCACAGTCCCTAAGGATCACAGCTCCCAGGGCCCTGCAGGTTTCTTCACGGTGGCACTGATCACGGTCAAACAGGCTTGGATTATCATCTAGAGCCCATCCAACACTTAAACTGATGATGGATTTCCACTCATGCTTGCAGTAACGGCTGAACATTTATTAACTCTTTTCCCACTCATTATCTCCCTCCTTAAAAGGGTGCTCACAGCAAAACCAGGATCAATAGTTAGGAAAACAGATTTTTCACTTGGCAGCTGTGTAAAAACCTTTGTAAAATACCTGTGTAAAATAACTTTGATTTTTGTATAGCCCTGTATACACATAGTTTCCCAATTAAAGATTTTATTATTGAAAACCATGAAATTATTATTCAGATTGTTGTTGGGACCCCAAATTCCTCATCAGAGTTGTGCTGTGCTAGGGCTTGCACTTGTCTGTAATAAGACAGAGGGAGAAGGTAGCTCCTGCTTTAAAGATGTTGCAATTTTAGCATGCTATAAGAGGCAAAGAAGTACAGAGAAACCATCCAGGAAGCAGGAGAGGATGAGGACAAGGGAAAGGTGAAAAAAAACAAACTGATGTGCTGTAATAAGTTCAGCATCAGTTTATGCTATTATAGGATTTCAATATTTTTCAGGTTATGCAATTTGATTTAATAATCAGTCGTTCAATATAACTGTTGTTGTTCCTTGCCTCTCCCCAAAGAGGTAAAAGGAATTTGTGCCCTAGTGGGAAGCACCGCTCTCGCATTCAAAAGTTAAGACTCACCCAAGGGATCATCAATCAGTAACTCACTTTAAAATTCTCTTTAAAATGTTTTACTAGCTCACTTTACTTGGCATGTTTATCACTATTTATATCTCTAAAGCAGTGATATAATTAGTAAAGCTATTAATGTTTCTTATGTTTAGCCTTACAAAAGCTACAAATATCTATAAATCTGGCTTATAGCAAAATAAATAATGACAATAATTCTGTCAAGCATCAATATAATTTGCTGGACAGCACTGTGTAAACCAAGCAAATATCTGAACCATTAATGAGCTTAATCTGTGCCATTTAACTGCCCCTTCAGTAAATTGTTTTGCAGGCCAGAGACGAGTGTTCAGTTTAGTTACTTTGCAAACTTCCTTCCTCTGCCAGTATTTGTTTTCCCGCAAAAACAACTGGCCTGATTTTACCCAATTCTGCCTTACACTCTCCTATGAGTTGTGTCAAAAACTCCTGTCAAATGCGTCGGAAAGGATTTTTTTTTTCCATCCTTGTGAAACTTCAGTATTTCAGAGATGCTGATGTTCAGCATGGATACAGACTCTTTAAGAGAAAAAACAAAATGAAACAGAAAAATAAAAGGAGAAAACCACTAGAAAACCAGAAAAATTTTCCCTCTCCTTTCTTTTCTCACAATAGTCACTTTTAGTGGTGAGGGCATTCACTCAGGACATGATAAAGTCAGTTACGAGTCTCTGTGCTGCATAGTTCAAACCAGTAACAGGAATCTGGGTCCCAGCATCTTTACCTTAGGGTTAGGCTCTCTCATTCAAGCCAAAATTTATACCTCAGGCAGAAGAAACTTTTAATCTCTAAAACATCAAACCAGGGTGATGCAGAGTCCTGGTTTCTGTCTTACTGGCTATTCTTAATACAGGGACTTTTGTGAAAACTCCTAGATAGCTCAGGCCCTCAAGACTTCGAACCACAGCACGGGCCACATTTTATTCTGCTTACACTTTATTTTCTTTAAAATTGAGTGGGTTTCCAGAGATGCAGAAAAAAAAAAAAAAAAACAACAAAAACCAACAGAAAGCATAGACCATGCCACGACAAATTAATACAAGCTCCTGTTATCCATTGCTTTTTGCTCCATGGAAAGATTCAATAAGGTACACAGACATGACTCAAACTTCCAGAGACCAAGCCGGGCTGACCTTCAGCAGCCCAGGGGAAAACCGTAAATGTGGATCTAAATACAAACCCACTACCCACAGTATTAGCATTTTCAATAAGAAAATAAATGTCTACATTCACAAATCCTGAGTAATAGGCCTTTTAAGTAAAAGTATTAGAAGGATATATCAGCTATAAGATATAATACCAACGACTACTACCACAGGATGGACATTTTTAACTTTCACTCTAAAATGACTGGGTGATAAGAGACTACAATATATATTTTGAATTCAGGGTGAGAAGCTCTTTTTAATATAAGTGTTTTATGATGCAGTCATATATCATTTCTAACTAAAATGCTAAACAAAACACAATCCTTTTCTGAAATATGGATAATGATGGATTTTGTTATTCTATTTTATTCCATAAGATAATTTTTCAATCCAAACTTTTATTTTATTGATGGCATAAGAAAGTCCCAGTACACCTTCTTTCATATCTGAGACAGTTTCATGAAATCCATGAACTAAAAATCAAGTGTCATTGAAGAGAAAGAATTTTTGGATACGTGATCATTTATTGGGACAGACCCACATGGATTAAAAGGGATTAAAAGGACCAGGTATGTTTTTCTGATTGCTTTGGCACTTGAAAATGCCTCTGATCTGAGAGCAGGAGTTTTGTGGAGGTTATTATAACAATAACAGGAATCTTGGAAGATTGGAGGTGGATAAGCAGAAAGGAAATAAATCCCATAATGTTCGTACTGTCACAAAGCTGGGAAGGTTTGGGATATGATTTAATCCTATGGAGCAGACCTACTCAACACTCCTAAGCAAGTGCAGCAAAATAGAAGCATATCCACAAAGTGGACATTCGCCCTTTCCCCAGGCAAAATATTTTTTCCCTCGACCACAAAACTCACCAACAAGTTGACTATGTAAGCTGAGCAAGAATCACAATGAAGAGCTGCATCCTCCTCTTCACAGTCTCGGTGAATCATGACATCCAAGGAATTGCCTGGGCTTTCTGTCATATTCCTTGCTTGCTTTTGTGTGTACTACCAAAGCAGACTGTGTTAGTACCTATAAGGAACCAAAATATTTTAAGTATTGACTAGTGCAAAGATATGAAACACCATTTTAGTACTTGATTCAAACAGAGGGATGAAAGGGGAAGAGAAATGGCATTTCCCACCACTCCAGTGTCAAGGATGGCTGTTCACTGTGTCATTGCCTTTCCAAATACCTTACCGTATTTACAAAACAATTTCTCATGTTAAACTTTTGTCCCAGAGAGTCTCAGGCTTGACTTCCTACACTATCATGACAACCATACCCATTTTCTTCTATCAATTTGTTAGCTTAAAGCCTCACACTTCTACCTGCTGTACCCCACCTCTGTTGACGAAGAGAGGTTTCCTTATATTCACAAGACCTACCCAGTTTTGACATATATTTTAAAAAACCCCCAAAACGAAAAACAACCCCCACACACAAAAAATAAAAGAAACGAAATATTCCACTATAGCCCCTCCCAGGGCTGTAGTGGCCATCCCACTGAGACTTTCCTACCCAGACACAGTACCCACATTGCTATGATACGGTCATGCTTCAATCTGTGGATTGGAGAGATCTCTCATTCCCTGTTGTGCCCTGATCACTCCTAATTATTGTCTACTTTATAACAACTTAGATAAAACTTAGCTTTTGCCATGTCAGACTGTTCTGCATACGCCAGGTGAGACAAACCTTTGCAGTAAAACCTCGGGCAAAGAGTACCAGTGAGCTGTCCCGAACAACGCCAGAGACCAAGACTAAAGACCAGTCAAAAGCAGGGCTGTTCACGTGGCCCAGGGATAATTGTAAATATCAATTCTGGTAAATCACCATTTCAGTAAATTAATATTTTTAGAAGATGCAACTGAAATTTGAGCAGCATGAAAAGAGGCCAAGAAGGGAACAGCTTCTTTTCCTCTCCTCCACTTGGAGACCTACCATCAGCCTCAGCCTCTTTTAAAGCAACCCATTGCTACACTGCGGATCTGTGCAGGGATTACGTTCAACTGAAGCCTGCCGTGTTGAAGCCTTACACTTGAAAGACAGATACAAACCAAAGAAAGTTTATAATGAGAGTCAGCAAGCTCCACCACCACAGCCAAAGGCTCTCTCTGCTGTTTAATAAGGTTAAAAGTAGTTGGAGAGGAAGCACTGGAGCAGGGGACTGTGACACATCTGCAACAGAGTCCCAGGGCCTGCTTTTACAGCAGTTTAATAACAAAAAAAAACCAAAACAAAACAAAAAAACCCAGGCCTGTAGTTGTTCTTGTTTTGAGTTCTTACACTAACTACTTTGTCTCTATACCTCCTGAAGATTTTGGCTGTGATGCACAATCAGAACAATAGCTCAGAAGAAGCCAGCGGTCCTGGTTACAATTAGTCAGGACTATTTTAACTACCTGTTTGGTTGTTACAGATTTAAGAAGGACTGGCTGGTAAAAAGAGGGTTCTGGCAAAAACATCTTTGTTGAGTTAGGGAGACTTTAGGATTCTTTTTTTTAATTATTATTATTTGGTTATTAAGCTGAGCATCATGGTTTGGAAAGAATGTTTCAAAAAAAATTGAGATACACTTCTTTCATCTGTTTTGCATTCTCTTTTATGACTCTTAGCTCTCCAAAGCAGTCTGTATTCCTTATTTACGTATAGTGGTCAGCACAACAGCATCCTATCCCCAGCCGACCTCAGAGCTCAGCCAGAACAGAAATAAAAACAATCTGAAGAACAAGTGAATCACAGATATCAGTTTGAACTTCCTCTAAATCCTAGATGAAAACCCCCATGAAATCCACAAGAGAAAGTCTGATTGCATTAACAAAAAAAAAAAAAACAATTCATTTAAACAGATATTTGAGTGAACCTTCATTTGAAATAAAAGGCAGCAGAAACCGAACTGCAAGCGTTTAGGTTTTGAATGAGCTTTCATTATTCATTGACCCAGGTTTCTTCTTCATGTTATGCAGAAAGCAAAAGATTAAACCATTGCCAGTGGGAGCAGAGATTGGAGGGTGGGTACTATGGATAGACTGGTCCCACAGAGGTGGGGAGAGGGGTTTGAGCGTGGTTAGGAAGAGACCATGGTTACACTGAGAACTTCACAGCACAAGGGTGCAGAGACTCAGCTAATTGGGGAAGATAAAAGGCAGGTTTTTATGAGACAGACACCATCATTATCAGAAATGAAGGATAAAAACTTGAGCAGCTACATCTCATTTTATCACTGGGAAGTCTCAGAAGGAAAAAAGAATTATCGAAGTTTTTGATAGTTCCATTTAACCACAAGAAAACTATGTTAATGTAACCTTAAGAGTTTGACTAAAACCTACCAAATCAAGGCAATTCAAAGTTCAGGCCTCAGCTTCTTCATTAACCGACCCGTACTGTCCAGACAAACGCTGCCTGCTTGCAGACACAGTCTCATTTATACAGGCAGATCCTACTGCTGACTCTTGTAACCCCAGCAGCAAAACTGAGTACAGTCCCACACCTATAGGGAAGTAGCAGCCCTTAGGGCTGTACACACAATGGTCTTATGTTTTCTACACTTTTCCTTTTTTTTCTTTGTTTCTTGTAATGCAAGTATAAAAGCAATAAACAGTTCCACCATAAACTAACCCAACGCAGCATTTCCCTCTGCAAAGCACCACCATGACTCAGTTAAAGCAGAACTGCCAGAGCACTCCAGTCCTCATCTTTCTGAACTTCTCAATTCCTCAAATTAAAACAGATGCAGGGTTGATTTCTTAAATTTTTTTTTTTTAAAAATAAATCTGCCTACAAGAACCGTTTCTGTCCCTAAAATCTGCTCAGCTACACTGGAGCCTGCACAGGCAGGGAGAAGCAGGCACTTTAATGGCCAAGTTAAAGAAGCCCTGAAAGGCTGGGTTTCTGATGAAAATAGTGACAGACTCTTAACCTTATAGGAGTGCAAGCAGGCGCCACCATAATAACCATTTAAGCCCTCTTTTCTCAGAAAGGCTTGGCCCAGCAATGCAGGAGGAGTAAACAGGGCTGGTAGCTTAATGACCTTTGAACATTAGCAGATGGCCTTTTTATGAGTACAGATTAGCAGAACATGGGATTTTTTAATGGCCACTAACAGGTGCCAAGGCTGTTTTTCCCTCTCTATCTACCCGCAGCGAGTAAAGCAGGAACCAGCTTCAAATGGCAGCTCTGCTCCCACCCTGTCCTTTATTTCTGTTTACACCCCAGTATCTCTGACAGCACAGCAAGCATATGTCCTGTACCAATGTGACAATGCTGTAGGTTACCAAAACCAAACAAGAGCACCTCGCCTTTCGGTAATAGAATCACCAAATGGGTCGTCGTCACGATATCACTTCTGAGGTGCAAACGGATCAAGGTGACAATCAAAATTGTTGCTGCTCTCTTTCTGAGACAAGGAAACCATAGGAAACCCCAGAAGCAAGTTTCAAAGCTGTCGGAAAGCAGAAGGGATTCAAAGCAAAGCCAAGGTAGGGGTTTCCCCCCTCTTTATGAGATTATTGTGTTCACCAGTGACAATCTTCCTGACCCCTTCCCAGCCCACCTCTCACACAATGCCCCCTTCTAATGCCCCTTTCCCTAGCTCTGCCCTATTAAAGTAACTCCGGTATTTTTACAGGCTGGGGTAGCAGTAAGTGCTCGGTCCACATCTTGGCAAACATTCACACACCTAGTCTTATCCTGGCCTGGGAACAACTCAGAAGCACACCAGGACTCCACATTGGCTCCTCTGCATTTATCTCTGTGGGTGGGTAGAGAAAAGCCCTTGCAATTAATCTCAGATGCTGCCTGATTAAGAACAACTCTGGGGTTACGAGCCTTTCGGAGCTAAGCTGCCTGATTGAACACTGAAGCCACAGTGACGGCCCTGAGACAGACCTTATCCCCACCTCAGGTGTGGGAAATCGTGTGGTGTTGGGCTCTTCTCCCAACTAACAAACAATAGGACAAGAGGAAATGGCCTTTAATTGTGTCAGGGGAAGTATAGACTGGATATTGGGAAAACTTATTTCACTGAAAGGGTTGTCAAACACTAGCACAGGCTGCCCAGAGAAGTGGTGGAGTTGCCATCCCCAGGAAGTACTTAAATTCATGTAGATGTGGCGCTTAGGGACATGGTTTAGCCATGGACTAGGCAGTGTCAGGTTTGTGGTTGGACTGGATGATCTTAAAGGTCTTTTCCAACCTAAAAAATTGTGTGATTCTGTGTGTGTACCAGCGGGAAACTGAATATTTGGGGAAAAAAAACCAGGAAAAGTGTAGTTGAGGAGCAGATCACAGCGCCCTCAGGAGGCATTACAACATTATCATTCAGGAAAGCACAACCACTCCGCCCGTCGCTGCAGCTTCCACTCCATCACCATCCCCTCCCTGGGTCTGTGCTTGCTGCAGCCACCTCCACACATCCCACTCTATGGGTCTCCTACTGATTGGGCGTTCTCCCTCCTAGGCTTCAACTCTCTGGGCCTCCCACTCACTCAGCCTCCAGTCTCTGGCCCTTCTCTCCTACTGCCAGAGTCCTGCTTTCTCAGACTCAACTCTGGGCTTTTGCTCTCTGGGTGTCCCACTCAACGGCCTCTACTCTCTCAGCCTCCCACTCACAGAGCCTCTGAATTCCACTACCATCACTTCCTACCCATTGGGTCCCCCACTTTCCTTGCCTCCATTTTCTAGGTCTCCAACTCTCTGGGACTACACTCTATTGGCCTCCTACTTTCTCAGCGTACACTCTTTAGACCCCCCACTCTTGGTCTCCTCATCAACAACTGGTCCTTCCACAATCTGGGCCTCTACTCTCTTGGTCTCTTATTACTGACCACTCATACTCTCATCTCCATTATCTTGGCCTCCCACACATTGGACCTCTACTCTGTTCATCTCCCAGTCTTTCAGCCTCCACTCTTTGGGCCTCCCATTCACAAGGTCTCTATTCC
Source organism: Neomorphus geoffroyi (assembly GCA_033558235.1). Lineage (NCBI taxonomy): Eukaryota > Metazoa > Chordata > Aves > Cuculiformes > Neomorphidae > Neomorphus > Neomorphus geoffroyi. The sequence continues at coordinate 95,097,630 of JAUMJM010000005.1, read as the reverse complement.
CTTGGCTGCTCGCTCACAGGGTCCCTATTCTCTTAGCCTCCCATTCTCTGGGCCTCCATTCTTTCAACCTCCCACTCTTTTGGGCTCTGATTCTCTCAGCTTCCCACTCTCAGCCTCTAAAATCTTGGCCTCCATACTCTTAACCTACCTCTATTTGCTTTCAACTTTCTCAGCCTCCACCCTTTGGGTTTCCCTCTTCTCTCATCCTCCACTCGCTAGGCATCCCACTCTTTTGGCTTTCCAATTCTCACTGCGTCCCACTCACTAGACCTCCTCCTCTTTTGGCCTCCATTCCCTCAGCTTCCACTCTTTCAGCCTCCTACTCTGCACCTCTACTCTCTCAGCCTTCCAGTCACTGGGTCTCACATTCTTTTTGACTCCCACTGAGTCTCCACTCTCAGCCTCCATCCTCTTGGTCTCTATTCTCTTAGCCTCCCACATTTGACCTCCCAATCTCTCTGTCTCCATTCTTTTGGCTTCCCACTCTCTCAGCCTCCATCCTCTTAACCTCTGCTCTCTTGGGGTCTGTACTTTTAGCCTCTCATTGTTTGCCTTCCACTCTCTTAGCCTCCCACTAACTGGGCCTATCCCCTCTTGGGAGATGCAATACATCAATACCTTGCTTTCCAATAGAAAATGATAACATAGTACAAACCCTAGATGAAACCGTGAAAGAACCTGGTAGAAACATGAGGTTGCAGTGCCAATCTTACAGCTTTCAGGTCTGAGTTTCCTAATAGAGTGAACATATTATGGCTGGAATATGAGGCAAAACACCAGGGAAAGAGACTGGAAAACTCAGGAAAAGACCCTTGATAAAACAATTAAAATTTGCCACACAAAGGAATTAATCACGTCCAGAAAAGAGTTCCTGGAAAGCAGCACTGTGAGACACTTCATACAAAGTACTACAAGGAAGTCATAAGTAAGGAAGACACAAAGCAGTGAAGGCTGGAGTCTGCAGCACATGGTGCAGTAGGCTGTTTGCTGTGTGGGAAATGATACAGGAGAGGGGATGTGCAGCAGTGGAGTGCAGGGAAAGCAAAATGTCAGTAGCACCAGTTCTGGCTCTGGGCGTTTTCCTGGCACCAGCTGCCGCTGTTGCATCTGGGTGTGGGTAGACTCAGCCTGGAGAGGATAAAGACAGTAGTGGCTGTGAGCTCAGCAACAGTCCAGAAGTCAGAATGGGCCAACACCAGCAGTGTTAGGAAAAGAAAAAACAGGAGCAATAAGGAAATTTAAAAGTTAAATCTCAGAAGATGGACTTCTAGGAAGTGTGTGCAAGACGCTCATCACAAGGGTGCATGAGCAAATTGCAAGGAAGATGTGGATTGCTCCAAGACATGAGCAAGCTCCCTGCAGAGCAAAGCTGAAGGAGCTGATGCAGCCTCTCATACTTATGGGCCCCTGTTTACACAGAGGTGCAAAAGAGGTTATTTCCCATTACCTACAGAGAGATGCCTTTAGAGGTTGAGCTAGTGCCGAGTATGTCCCTGAGCTGGATGTGTCTCCAGAGTCCCTTTCACTCACACTCAGGACTCCAGCAGTACCTGGACTGTGTGGCATTTCATGGGAAAATATTATGTCTTAATGTTGCAGAGGTCAAGGGTCTGCAAAGATTATACAAATATAATCAGAGCTTCAAGAAACTTTGAGAAGTGTGCTGCTGAGAAAATGCTGAGTAAAATGTGAATGTAAAGTAAGAGAAAGATGTGAAAAAGGTCTGAAAGCCCGGCAACACCAAGCTTCAGAAGAAACAGGAGTAACTCAAACAAATGCTAGACCTAGATGTCTATGGACCACTCCAAAGAGAAGAATAAGTCACTCTCTTGGAGCTGTATTGTCAAAATGCAGACCAGGGCTTCATGTGACAGACGCAGGGACCCACACCCCACCACCAGGAAGGCAAATGAGAGTTCAGCTGGGTGAGTGTGCCCAGGAAGGGGGCACAGAGCAGCATCCTACTGAGTGCTGTGTTTGCACAGGGAAGGACTGAACATTTCAACAGGTTTCGGCAGGAAAAGGAAGGCCTTGGAAGTGGGTGTTTTTCTTAGGAATGCCAAGCCAGAGGAGGAGCAGGGCAAGACAGCTGAGTCTGTGAACAAGACGCAACCAGAACTCATTAACTCACCACTGCTGTGCTGGTGGTGCCTCCAGGGAGACCACACAGAAGAACAGAACACCCCAGAGACTAATTGAACATGGTTAATTATTAGGTGGTTTAAGATATATATGTGTTCTGGTTGTTTGTTGTAGTTATCTTTGGCTGGGGAAATGGTTACTTGCAGGAACCAAGAAGAGCCATTTGGAAGGGACTTGTGTGACGCAAGGTTGGGGTGACACATGGCTAAGCTACCTCAGTCGTCCCTGAGCTTTTCCACTGCCTGCCAGCATCAGATAGCAACCTGTCCTTGATGCATGCTCTTGCAAAAGGATGTCACAAAGTAAATGAGACCTGTACCTCAGTCAACAGGAGATTTCTGCTAAAATCTACAACATCTGAAACATAATTTGTTTTATTAATGAAAGCTGGCAGAGTGATCACAACCCTCCTCAATACCAGACTCTAACTATGGACTTAGAAGTCTACGTTTTTGTTGGCCTGGGACTTTATGAGCTGGAAATCTACTCAGAAACACCACCTTTATAAGCATGGATCGATTTATGTTTCTGCACCAAGACCCGGTTAATGTTGTGGGTTTATGTACGTGAGCTGAAGAACAAGGTGCAATTTAGTATAATGGTATAACCAGTATAACCACATCAAAAGTAGTAGAGAGACACTCATTTCCAGTGGAAGATGCATTCATGTGACTGAGATTTTGAGATTAGAGGAACACTGAAATTTAAGGGAAGGAGCAGTGTAAACGGAGCAGACTGAAGGGAAACACTTGCACAAGTCTTCGTGAAGCCAAGACACAGAGTTTCATTCCAAACTATCTTGAATCTTTAAAGCATTTCCCCTAAGCACTTTACCCACTTTTCAGGTTGTCTGGCTCAGCCTCTGAACATTGAGTCCCAGGGATCCCCTATGCAGAATCTTGATTCCTGGCAACCAAATTCATTTGTGGTACAAGTCTCCAGATATTAGGTTGTTATCCCCAGGGATCAATTTGGCCACCAGCATCCTTGTTCAGTCCTGGTTGAGCAGGAACAGCTTTCTTGAATTGCAGGGCTGAATTGTGCCAGCTCTGATTTTGGCCCTCTGTCTTTCTCTTTGTTCTGTGTATAGTTAAATAGACAAGATGAAAAAGCCATGACTAATTAGACTGTTAAATTAAACTGCTTTAAATTTATTTTATGTGATGCATAAAGTTCATAAAAAGAGGTACCCAGAGTAGTATGAGTGACCTTTCTCTAGGAGCTGCAGTCCACCCGGATGCTTTTTTGAACCAATTGGCTGAAAACTCCTGGATTTCTTAACACCTTTTATTCCCTCTCTGCCACTTTCAAACCTGAAGGATTTATTTTTATCAGTCCCTCACCCACATAATGACTTTAAAATTCCTTAGGTTCATACCTTAAAATATAGCTGGGAATTAGAAGTAATGCCAATTAACAAGTCAGGGCTCAAAGGCACTGATGGAGTTAGCTTGCACTTCTCCCTGGAAAACTGTCATAAGTATATATAAGAACCTGCATACCTCAGAATTTCTGTTCGGAGTGTTCTATCTGTTCAAAAGCGCCTTCTCCATTACATTTGCAGCCCTGCCACCACCATGGTGACTAAGGACTAGACAGCCTTGAGCCAAAAGGAGTAGTGGCAAACCCGCACTTCCCCACAAGTGCGTCCCCAGGCTGTTGCCTCACTCCAATCTCCAGGTTAGCAACAGATCCCAACACCTCTGTTTGGACAGACTTGGCTGGTGCATCCACATTTGTATCCACAGGTCTGTCCTCTCCACACCAAAAATGCATTTTATATGCTCCAGGCATAGCTGATTCTTGGATCTGAAAACCTGGAATTTCGAGACAGTCAAACCCCCCTTATTTGATATGCAGACATTCCTCCCACTCCCATTTTCCAAGCACACAGATAAAAGGAGATTTGGTTAGACCTTGTGAGCCTCTGTTCCAGGATTTGGCACATTAAGGAGGCCAGAGTTTAGTTCCCAGGTCTGTCGGTGGCTTCAGGCAAGTTATTTCACTTCCCCCAATTTCAGTTTCTTCCTCAGTGAAAAAGTAGTGCTTGCAATATGAAACAATACCTTTTCCCTCCAGCCACCAAGCACTGTTCATTTTTCTGGAAATGTTACTTTTGCCCTTCAGGATCTCTCACAGGGTAGGGGTGGCTGCAGAGACACAGGTGGTATCCAGGAACCTGAGGAGAGGGACTCCTGGGAAATTCAGCAAGTGAACAAGTTTTTTCTATTGTTACTGAAAGCTCCTTGCATCCTCTTACTACTACCACCAATTACACTGTTAAAATGACTGTCCTTATTTCACACTTTGTTGGGAGTGATATTGGTTATTCACTTCCCTATTCCAGGTTTAGGCTTTTTTCAGTATGTTGTCACCATCCCCTGAGCACCAGTAGCCAACTCAATCTGGGTCAAATTCTGCCTGCCCACACCTCCTGCAATAGCTGCTGGAATCAAAGTTTGGCCTCCTCTCATCCCAGCCCCAAAAGGGAAAAGACCATGAAACCTCCTCGTATCCTCTAAAACTACAAGGTGTGAGGGACAGGACCGTGTCCTTGTGGAACTGGGACCTGGCGCTCTATCTTTTCATGCCTAAGGAAGACAACCGGGGAAGGCAGATGGCTTTTTGGAAGCCTAAAATTGTATATTGTGGCTGTGGCATCCCCTGCTCCTGCTGATGCTGCACTTCTCTACTTTGCACTCATTTATTTGGGAAGGATGCATTTTCAGCAAAGGTGTGAATATCGCTCCCTTCGCAGCTAATCCTGACACGCCAGCGGCCCACGAGCACACTGTATTGCTAAGCAACACTTGGCAAAATCCATGCCAGGTTGTGTCGGTCCCTTTTGATGTTTCACAGAAGCATTGTCATTTCCATCTCTGGCATTGTTTCCAGCATTTTGGGTGTCAGTGTTCCTGAAAACCATCACAGAAAGGATGTTTATTGAACTGTCAGAGGGTGAATGATTGACACTAGGCACAAGTACTTTTCATGTTCAGGTTTTGGCATGCCACAATTGGATTATTTCCTGATAAATGCCATCCAATTCTACCAGATGGACCACTGAGAGATATGCCAACCTGTGTGAGAAATGGAGTAGATGCTCAGTGCCACTTATTGGTAGATGTGTGCTTCTCCAGTCTATCCTTTTGTGTAGCTGCAGGGTATTTCACTGAAGCAGTGACTTTTGCGATGCTGGTAATTAGAAGAGCAAAGCAATTTTTGTTGTGGAGAAGGGTAGATTTTAGTGCCCAGATTTGATTTCATTCACCTTTGAGTGCAAGTGCAATACCTGTTCCTCTCTTCTTAGATTTAATGTGTTCTCTGTGACTTGAGCATTAAAGACCAATGAATTTTGAAAGTCAGGTATTTCTCACAAATAAATAATTTCAATAAACCGGTCCTCTGCCTTCCTGTTCATCTTCTCCTAATGGCTCATTTACGGGTCAGATCCAAATGCAATGCAAGGATTGTGGGGCAAGTAAAACATCTAATAGTGAATACATTATACACACCATCCAAAGTTTATGAAACAGCTGAACTCATTTCATTGACACTCAGCTGAAGAGTGGGTGGTTATCTGAAGTCTTGTGATAAAGGAGGGGCAAGTGGCAGCATGAGGGGAGGATACAGCCCAGGGATGGATGTCAGTGGATAGGATAGGCTGAGGCTGTCTAATTGCCCCTGGAGCTATTGAGGGCATGTGGGGAAGACGTATTAAAAATGAAGTGCTTTTTCATCAACACAGGTGCCTACGCTGAGCAGACGGTGGGAAGGCGGGAACTCTCAAACAGTCTTACACAGGCACTGGGCAAGGAATTGCCACCAGGCACAGGAGGTTTGCTTCAGTTTAGTTTAGCTTTGCTGGGTGTTGAGAGGGAGTTGCCTTTTTCTGTTTGTTAGGAGAAGACCCCTAATCCTGGAGGACGGAAATTTGCAGGTCTGTGAAAATGCAGTTTTTCTGTCTGAACTGACCCACTAGCGAGACAAAAGAAACATTAAGTTATCTGTTCCTGTAGTCCTCGGCACTTTAATATATACATAAAAAGCAGGGCCTTTGTACTATACCTAATGAGCAGAAGTGAATAATGTGGTATAATTAGCTTCCCTTTCTCAGCCTGCTCTTTCAGATATCTCAACACACTTCTGACAACAGCATGGTACAAGTGGTGACTGTTGCCTACATCTTAGATTTACCACCACTTCATTGTTCTGCACTAATACATTTTTCATCTTTGCCATTATGAGGGTCTCTCTCTCTACCGCATTTATTTCTGCATTTTAGTTGTTGGCTTAGTCACTGCCAGCTAAAATGAAACATAGCTGAAGCAGAGGCTTCAGGGTGGAGAGGCTATTATTGTGCTCTCCCCTCTCCAGAGATCTGCAGCCAAATCCCTGGGTGCACACACGTACACACACACAAAACACCCCTAAAAATGTGTCTGATTGACAGTTTGGCCCTGCAATCACCTAAAAATAACAAGTAAGAAAACATACAGTTCTTTTTGGACAGCCTTGATTAACTAAGGCCTTGATCTTGCAATGGTTTCTGCATCAGCTGATTTCTGTGTCTCACCAGGGCTCTGGGATCTCAGAGCTCCTGGTTTCCGAAGTTCACAAAACACTGAGAGAAAGAAAAAAAACAAAACCAAAATAATACCGCTCTATGCAATCTCCTGCTATTCCAAAGCAAAATTCAAAATAATAGCCTTTTTTGTTTTGCTGTGCTTACAAAAGGGAGTTGAAGAGGCAAACTGATTATGCAGGACTTTAAAAAACAGACAGATCAAAAAATCCGTCTCCCAAAACAACACCCTGTAAAATGATGTTACTGGTGTTACTTCCAAGAAAGTAACTACAATTTTTATTGCAGATTTGTTAGTAAGCTTATAAATCAATTCAAAACCAACCCTGTTTAAAAACCTGTTATGCAGAGATGCTGTAAAATGAAACTCATGCAGGTAATACCACTGGTCTTGAGAACTTCAGAATTCCTTAAAGTAATAACTTTAATTCAGTTCTTTCTGGCATAAACTTTTTCATCCCATTATGTCAAAAACTGTATTATCCATCCATTTGTCTGTCAGAATGATTCCCCCTGGGCCCATATACCACTGGTTCTTCTATTCTAAACCTCCCCATTACATCCTGCTATCAAGAGTCACAATTTTCAGCTAAAGTCTCTTGTGACTTTTGACAATGTTTTACAGTGAACTAGACCAGGAAACTCAGAGTTAAAGGAAATCTTCCATTCTGGCAATGAATATGTAATAGGCATTACACTGTGCAGTATACCAAAAATGTAAGGTTCATTAAGTCTTTCAAAGGCAAGAACTTCCATGTAGCTTTGAATGAACCTGTCTTCGCGATGGCATTAGCAAATGATATTTTGGAGCAGGAGATATTAATACTACACATTAAGGAACAAATTTGTTTAAATGCTCTATAGCTATGCGTGGATGCAGATGATCCAGGAATAAATAAAAAGTGAATAGTCGTCCAACTTTATATGTAAATTGTCCTCGGCTTATATACATAAGAATGCTCTTTGCTACTAAATTCCTTCATATTAACAAGCAGGAGTGTAACTAATATATAAAATAAAGTCATTCTCTTTAATGAGAATGCTAAATATTTTAAAGAAATGCACAGCTATGAAATATTGTCAAGGGCATTTTTATACTTAAGTTTAAGAACACTTATGACTTAACTGTTGAATAATTTAGCACATTCAGCCTTGAAGTACTATTTATGTATGTTTTTTAATGTTCATACTTATGTTGGCTTTTCTTTGCTGAGGATTTAGGACCTTTGATTTCTGTTTAGAAAATTTACATCTTTAATCTCCCAGCTCTGTGCATTTCCCTATTCGACTCCTGCAACAATACAGGCAAAAAATGCTGAGAGGAAAAAGGAGCTAAAAGCCTCGCACAACTTGGAACAGGGACTGTGTGGATTTCAGCAAACATAAGGACAGATTTTAAGGAAATGAGCTCCAAGCAGAAAACCTCAATAAACATGAGCCACCTGTACAGCTCAAAAGCAAGATTTGCAAACGAGTTTATGAGTTTTCTCTGAGAAGTGAAGAAAGCCTCATGAAGCGCCCCAGCACACCGTGGGAACCCTGACTTCCGCTGTGTCTGTCCTTTTGGGGAGCCCCATGCCTGGGCACACGTGTGCCAGGAGGCAAGGTGGAAATTCCCCACACAGCACCTGTGTGGGTGGTGGGACACAGCTGGAGTTCGGGGTGCAATGATGCCCGGTGATCCTTACCCCTTGCGGGCAGCTGGGGTCTGTCTGAGCACAAACCTACCACCATGGGCATCGGGGCAGGGGTGGTGCTCCCAAGAGCGCTTTGCAGGTTCTGACTCAAAGGCTAACCTACCTTCATGCCCAAAATGTTCAGGGTCATTCAGCTGATCGCCACAGGCAAAAGTTTTGCTGAGTGATGAAACAGAAGCCGAACTCTCTCTGTGATCATGATATTGCATGAAATTTACTCTCGGATAAACAAAAACATCGACCGAAACTGTTTACAGAATATCTTGTCACCTTTCATTATGGTCTTTCACAACACACTGATGCTTCGTGAAACAGCAGATGTAAGTTGACGTGTCATACACTGAGCAGAAACTTTCAGAAATTTCTGTGACACGTTTCTTTCAAAAAGCAGCATCTCGACCAGGCAGTTGGACCATGAGTGTATTTAAAACCATGTCTAGAAAAGCTGGGCTAAGATGGAAAGAACGTTGCACGCAGAATATTCGGTCTGACTTTTCATCTGTATTTTATGTGCTACAAGCCATAGGCAGGGAGATGGACAGATCATCTAGCACGATGGATGAGCTGCTGCCAAGCCGATGTTACTGTATAACTATAGGCCCCTCAGTACCCATTCTGCCTCTGATAGTCATCACTTGCCAGTGTCCAAATGGATTATATATATCTGGCATGTTTATGGTATAAAGGAAGATTAATCTGAATATCTGCAAACCTTGGGCTCACAGGATGATGCATTTGGAAAGGAAAACAAGTTTTTCAAGGGCAAAAAAAAAGTTAGTAGGATTTTATCAAAGAGAATTAACCTAACACCTTCTCGCATCAGGCTGCACTATCACACATTAAGAGATCACTTAGCCAGGGAGACAGAAGGAGAGCATTAGGATTAAGAGTAAGAACTGCCACATATTTTAGCAACAGGGACATCTTTCAAGCCAGAAATGGTATGCAGCGGTCACTGGCACACCAAGAAGAGTAATTTCTTTAGTGCTGATGTTTATTCAGACAAGCAGATCGGCAGAAGGAATCACAAGGACCTCATCCTAAGGGAATTCATGGAGTTGGATCAACGCTGAACAGGAGACCCTCGAGGGAGGAGAATCAGGGGTCCCAGCCTGCCCTACCAGAGACACCCCACTGCATCCTCCCACTAAGCAAAAGTGGCTACTGGGCCACACCACCCTTCCCTGATTAGCACTTTAGGGAGTGCCTGCTTTCTAGCTCATGGACACTATTTGCTCAGGAGAAGCAAAACGGAGAAGAATGGAAGACTAGATGGATTATGAGATACAGAACAATGTAGGCTGAAGACAAGAAAATTACTCCCTTGCGGCACTTGACCAGATCTTCCAGCAATAGTGATGGGATCTCAGCACTGAGACCATTTACACCGGCTCGGCATCAGTGAAATGGAAGTATTGCCCCCACTGGGGTCTTTAACTCAGCAGTGCTGTCAGCAAGGTGTTTGCATCCCAGGAAGCAGATACCTAATTTGCTGAGAATAACCACCCGCACTCTGCCTTCGCTTTCTAACAGACCTGAACAAGGAGGCAATTTTGTTCCACAAATGCAACATTAAATGAAAATATGTAAATAAAGAGAGAACTGAAGAGTGAAAACACTGATCATCTTCCCTAAACTAAGTGACTTGGAGCATGTCCTTGGGATATCAGCAAAGGGATCCAGAAATCGCAACTGGAAGTCATAGTTCACAATAGGAATTCAAGACCAAATGAACACTGCAGCTGTAATACACTAACTCGGAACCTTCCCAGGCCTCGGTCCTTTAGAAAACACCAAAACCTCTGGATCTTATAGTTTCAAGGACCTATTTTCCAAGAATGCCTCCTGTAAAGCTTTATTTCCTTTTGAAGTCTGTTTTCTATTTTACTCTATTTTTTTGCTAAGAATATATTTAGGTAGGACCTAGCCTTTACCTCCACAGGCAGCTGTGGCTATCAGTCAATCTATCAGAAAACCGCTCATGAAGTTCACTAGACAAAGGGTTAGTGCAGCTAGTACCACAATAATGTAGAAACAGAAATATTACAAAGTAAAGGCTTATAAAATAATAAAAATTCTACTTAGTTCAGATACCTCCCAGTGCCTTTGGCAAAATACCTTAAGCATTCCACATAAGGCGGGCATTGTCTTTATAAGATGGCACCTCATAAAATGGTATTAAATATCACCAACGGGGCTTCATATTTCATCCAGCAGGGTTTAGGCCAGACATGTTCTATATCACACATTATTAGAATGACATCTGCTTTGCAAGTTGTGTACCCAGGAGCATACCTTGATAACTCATTTCAGCACTCATTCTCGAGGCTTCTGTGGCTTCCTAATACCTAATATGTTTAACTCATTTTGAACAGAAGTCTAAAGCCTGTCGTGGCCCTCTGGCCAAAACTGTAGCTGTCAGGCAACGGAGCCAGCTATCAAACATTACTCATTTATCATTAGTGGTGATGCAGCTGTACAGAGAAATGTACCCACTGAAGTGAAGGGCTGTCAATTGTTCCCTGTATAATACTCCTCTTCTCAACAGGGCATTTCTCCATGGATGTATAGCTCGAGCACTTCGCTACTTCCCCATAGCGGAGAATTTATAGTAGCAAGGAAATGGGGAACATATTTTCATTTAAATGGGTCTGCCACAAGATGAATAAAGCAATCATCAATAGAATCTATAAGCAGAGAGATATGCGACACGCTGTTTATAAACATTACACATAGGCAAGTATATGTATAAGCGTGTGTGTGCGTGTGTGCACATATACCCATTCGGTGTTTATAAATAAACTCTCCAGATCTGTATCGGTATTTAAAAATTGGCGCATGTTCAGTACTAAAGGCTCCGCTTCCTCTTTGCTCACGATTTCCATAAGAAGACTGGAATGTGCAATTTAGGCTTCAAATTTCCATGTCTATTCTGCTTACAAAACTCAAACACACACTACCTTGAACTTCGCTATCCTCAACTCTACTCCCCAGGGAGGAAAACAGCCAGATTAAATCTATATGAGAGATCTCCTGACTGCAGACACTACCACCTTTATTCACAAAGGCAAAGCACAGCCCTGGTCTGGGAAAGCACCACCATTAAGATAGTATCTTCAGGCTCCTTTGAACCACTGCTGCATGCAAATATTTGTACACATGCATCATGAAGAAAGTGTGGCACAAGTCCCTGAATTTTTATTTGTCTCTGTACGAGTGAGATGCAGAGGAGGGAGACAGACTCCAGTAGCAAAGAGCAGAGCTTTGGCTTCTGCACCTGCCCTTTCCACTCATTAAACAGGGTGTTTCTCCTCTGGAGACCATGAAGGCCGAATGGAAGTTGCCCATCTCTTTCAAGGCATTCATACAACTGCAACAATGTCAGAAGTGGCTGATTAAAATTGGGAATATAAATCCACCTCCAGTGGACAACTGGAACATGCCTGTTGCTTACGTATTACATTCTGACCTTGTTCCATCTATGCCCAAGTTTCTGTAAAACAGAGATAGTCACAATGTTCTGCGCCTAGGAAATAATTTCTAGCTCTTTGAGCAAGGAGCAACCACAACCATCTGAGTCATGCACAAAGGCTAAAGTGACTTTGAGCAGATGTTATGCAAAACCTCAATTTTATACCCAAATTGTTAGCCATGCCAGATTCACCCCAAAGTACACAGAAAAATTACATGAACTTTCTCCAAAGAGCTTCAAGAAAGCTTTTTGTCCAACATGGTGCAACTAAGAGACTGTAATAAAACCATAGTCAGAAGGACTTTTGTTCCTCTGTTTGGTCTTGTGTTAAGTTTCCATGAATTCTACTATGGATAATGCCACCTTGTAAACAGAACAGCAACTAAACTTTATATGTGTTATTACTTATTCCTGGGACACTTCCACTGTGGGTATAGAAATCCAGTGACCAAAACACAGCTGCACTTCAGTTCTGTCCCATGTTTAAACACATTTGCTAGCACTGACGTGGTTCTCATCCATAGCAGGATGAGTAATACCAAAAAGGAGGAAAAATGCAGCCCTGAGAGTAGTAAACAACATGGGACTTCTGCTGGGAAAAAGCTCCTCTCCACCAGAATGAGCCAGCAGTAAACACAGACAAACCTGGAGCTGCCTTGGGGTAGCAGTCTCTTGAAAGAATGCCGCTGAGAATGGAAGTCCCACAGCCTACTTTGTGTATGCTGAGGATCTTCTTTTTCCTCCTCTTCCCTACTTCTAAACACCACTTAGTGCCATGGTGTAAGGACTACACATTATCTATCCCTTCCAGTCTGACCACCGAGCAGAAGGCTTCACATTACTTTGGAAACACAAAGACATTTTGTGCCTAGCTGAAAATGAATGTGGCAGAAAGGAAGATGATAAATGACAAAGTTTTCCTGGCAAATGTGGGCTATAAAAAAGATCATGATGTGGTAAAACAAGTCTAACCAATGGGGTTTGCCAGAAACACAGTGAAACAGGCTTCCGTTGTAAAGATTGCATTACCAAATTCATAAAAGAGAGAAAGAAACACCCTGAGGCCTAGCAAACAAGCAGCAACTTGGGACACAGTGGAAGGAAAATGGACACATCCACTTTTGTTCATGTGATTTCCCTTCTTTAGAGCCCGTGGTCTCTCAGGGAAGGGACCCAGCGGCTCACTGGCGGGGTATAGAACCAAAGAGCAGTGCCATGAGAGTTGGGCACTTGCACTCACTGCTGGTAAGCAGGGCTGGGACTCGCTACACTCCACAGAGCAGGATCATAGCTGCCAAGACCCTCTCCTTGACCTCATCTGATCTTATCTGCACATTCAAGTGCCTTTGGAGCCTACGGCTCTCATTTTACCACAGGTCTGCACCAACTGCTTGGGCTTCAATAAACTTAGATGCATAGTGTCCATTCATTAATTTCTTTATTTAATCTGGGTATTGGTAGAAGAGTATTGTGAAGAGGTGGTGAACGATGATTTCATTAGCTGCATTTTATTCCTAAAACAGCAAAATTCATCCTTTGAACATGACCCCTCCTTTCCCTTTTTTAGCCAAACCCTGGACAGAATCTCATCTTTCCAAATCAGAAGGGATGTACATGACTGAAAAAAATCCCAGGAGCCTTTCCTCAAAATAGCCACAAGGGTTTGCAAACAAGTCACACGAAACACCCTCTTTACTCATTCCCCCAAGGCTAAGCAGAGCTCCCTCTGCACACTCCCAGCTGTTTTGTGCTCAGAGGGCAGCAAGGCTTCAACATAGCCTTTAAAAACATATTACAACTACGCTACACAGGAAAAACTCTTGACTTTTTAAGAGGTTTTTTTGTAATATTATATGCCAGAAGAAATTATGGGTTCAGTTATGGCTACCAAGTTTAGCAGAGGCTGGAGAAGCAAGCTGTCAGCCAACAAAGGGAACAGCCCCAGCTGAGCTTTGTATGTTACGTGGTATGCCAGACTGCAGAAGTCAGAGGCTGCTCCTGGAAGAGAAACGTACCTCATAGATGTGCTCCTTCCACAGCTACCGAGGCTAATATCTCTATCTTGTCCTGGAAGGTAAATCGGGTATGGTTGGGTGCAATGCTTTAGAATGCGAGGCTGGAGGGGCAGGACCAGGCCTATGCTCCTTGCTTCCCTTGGTTAGGAAAACATCTGTGCTGAACCTTCCTCAAAAGAGAAGAAAGGAGCCCTACTCAATGTCCCTCCACAGGTGTCTGGGAGCACTGTTCTTCCTAATTCTCCCAAGCAAAATGCCTGTCCCTGTCACTGCTCATAGACGAGTGGCTGTATCTCACTGCAGTTATCTTGGCTTATTGCTTCCACTCAGGCACAAGCACAGTGCCATGCCCTGCAGCATAAGGTTGTACCATGTCCTCTTAGTCACTTTTTCCACCATGCTGTAAGTGACAGCGTGGTACAAACCAGCGTGAGCACGCAGCTATGCTCATCGTCTGTGAGCGCTCTGACTCACATGTGATTAAAATAGCATCTGTACAGGGAAGAGCTGAATTCAAACTACTTTGGGTGACCAAAATGAACCTGATCTTATTATCGCAGCATGATTTTTAGGGTTACTTTACCTTCTGTTGGAGACTCATCCTTTCTATCTTATTGTGACTCCACTGGACTCCAAGTCTCATCTGCTCCAAGATCTACTTATAATCCTCTCTCCACACGATGCTCTGTACCACTTGCTCCCACTCCCACCACCACTTTGCTTCATGAGGTCTCCTCAAAACCCCTGCATCACTGCTGACATGGCACAGGGGGGATAGCATTTAGTATCTTGGGACAGAGATGCTGGTAAACTGGTAACAACAACCATTTGGTTACAGGCAGCATCAGGGACTGGCCAGGAAGCAGCCAAGCAGAGGGGCAGCATGAGGGCTGGGGACCACACTGTGCTCGCACTGCCCCATCTCTGCAGAAACTACCTCCTGTGTTGAATTTCTGTGTGAATCTCACTGTCTGCTGAGTGGGGTCAGTGCTTGTTTAAAACATGCCTCAGTGCACCGTTATTTCCCACAGCTCTTCAAGGTTTGCGTTATGATACAGTTGGTGAGTCATGCATGGATTAGTCATGGAGGAGATTTATTCTCGTCTACAGAAAGTCCAGCATGAGTAAGGACAATGTGAGTTTGGCACCAGCTTGTTTCAGTTCTAGTTGGTGCCAAAGGTGAGTTATGTCTCATACCCAGGTGTGCAGCTAGGTCTGGCAAGGCTGACAGGGCCACACGTCCAGTTTAATACCTTTCTGCCAAGACCAAACCTTTAGCACAGCCAATGCAGACAGCACAGAATGGGACCAACCCATCCCACAAGCTTCTCTGCAAGTTGTATGCTAAACAGACTTCCGCTGATTATTAAACTTCACCAGACCAAGCCACTGGTGCATGAAAGGCTCCAAGTCCTAGTGAATCCTCTAAGTCTCTTACTAAATCTTACAAGAAAATAAGTTGAATGAGATCTTGGCTTCATCGAGACTGGTAGCAAAACACTCATGCAAAGCTAGAGTTTTACTCTACAGTGATAAAATTATGCAGGAATCTAATTTCCCTGTATATCTACTAGTCTCAGAACACCAGCTCTCTAAATTACTCTTGGAAATTTTTAAACTGCAAAAGCTGTTTTTTTCCATTTCATAGGAACAATATGATCTGCAGGAAAACCAACACATTTCTGATGAGGAAGCTGTCTGGCATAACATTAACATTCAGCTAATTTTTCTTTGATGAGTTTACACAGTGAGGGTAAAATGGTACCTGCTGACTGTAGTCGCAGGTCTGCAGGACACTTAGTTGGAACTTGGGCTTTTGAAATGAGAAAACATTTTCATTCATATTTTAAAATTCCATTCATTAACAGGTGTATATGGTTTGACTTTTTCAAAATATGCTGCAGACGCAGCCTAATAAATCTCCATGACACCTCACTGCATCTCCATTTTATAGATGTGGTGATTCGTATATATCCAAGTGAAATGACTTGCCCAAGGCTAATGAAGGAATCAATGTCAGAGACAGGATTAAAAGTAGAAAAATTCCTGGCCCCCAGTCTCATAACCTAACTGTGGTCTGCATTTCACTCATATGAAAACAGGAAAGGGAAACACATCTATTTTGAATATTGTGAAAAGTAGTTCATAGCAGATGGGCAGTCTGATATTTTAAATTGCTTTACTTTGTCATAAAATATCAATAAAACACAGAATGTGGTTCTTGTCCAAGACTATACCAAGGGGCAAACAGCACAAAATGTGTCACCGGTAGCTTTTAGAGCAGCAAAGGTTACACTAAAAGAATAAAACGAGCAGAGTCTTTGAGAAGTCTCTCCTGCCCTGTTCGGTAAAACCAATTTCTTCCTGTGTACTACACAGTTGGCAAAAACTGCTTTGAAACTGATGAATACCTGTTCAGTAATGAATCTGTAGTGAGACACCTATTGTTGCATCCCAGGCAGAACAAGAGGTCTGTAATGCCCATTTCTCAAATACATGGGTAGTGCCTGCTGACATTTTTTGGTGGGTCTACTCATTTCTTTCTTAGATGCTAACTCAGATCTAGGCAGCATCTTCTCTGTCGCTAAATCGTAATGGGGAGACAATGCACCTGTCTTGCTGTATAGAAGAATAATTTTAAAAAGAAAAAATGAAGGTACACTTCTGTCATTAAATATTGATGAGTAAGATTCATTGACTGAGTTGGAGACAGTAGGATATGACTTGAAATAAAACCCCATGAGGGCCACACCCCCTAGTATGCCCAGGGCCATCCCTTTAAAGGTAGGACAATTATAATTAATTGAGCAATCTGACAGAAAGCATACATCCATACACTGGAGCAGAAAGTGACACTGTGCACAGAGCCATCCAGGAGACTTGAAGGGTTAATACTGGTTCACTAGACCAAGGACAGTAAATTCTGCCTGTGGCTACTACCAGTCTATTGTATTATTATTGCAGGCTTTAGAAACAGCTTTTAATTTTAACCCTTTCCAGTCTTTTCTACTATCTTCTCTTTAAATAATTGGCATTGAATAAAATTGCATGAAATCTTCCTAGTCATACCCTTCAATAATTTCTTTTCACTTTCAGATACTGTACAGAAAAAAATAATCAAAAGAACCTAAGCCTCCTTTATGTATCACCTTTAATACCTAACGACCAGAAACACTGCCACAAAACTGGGTCTCTTTTTTTTTGGTCGGTCCCTACTATTTCACTGAAGAATTCCATCCACTGCTTACTGGAAACCATGCCAAGACTATTCAGAGTTTTGACAAACACATAAGCAGAATATAGATAGTCCCATACCTCTTTCAGTCTTCCAGATATCTGCATTCATTCACCTAACTGCATTTTTAAGATGACGTACTGGGAATTGTTTGTGCCTGTAAGAGCTGACAAATCAAACACACAGGAACAACTAGTTACCTGAAATGCAAAAATCTCATTATTGATATCATTTTCAGCAATGTGCTGAGGACGTCATCAGCCCATAGGCAGGCTAAAGAGAAATGACTGATGGAGAAGGGGTTATTTAAAGGAGTTGGGGGACAGCAGAGGACTGACTCTGTGACCCAGGAGGTCCTTTCCAATTCACTATTTCTATGTTCATCTGTTCTATTGAAGTTGATGGGAGACATTTCCACTGACTTCAAAGGGCTTTTATTCAGCCCCAATTTCATTTTTTTTCAATATATAGAAGCAAGAGTAATGTCACGCATGATTTCCATGAGACATGCTAATACACAATCAGTTCTGGGAGCAGCAGAATGAACCTAGGTAGACAAATTGTTCACCCCAAAATGCTAAACAGGCTAAGATCTGAAAAATATATCTCCTTATATCTAAGGTATAGATAAGTCCAGCATTTTCACAGCTGAATTTGCAGTCATCATTAACCATAATCAATTACACCAAATAAATTGTCCTCTTACCTATTCGCACTTTTTGTGAGCTACGCAGACGAGATGAATGAATGTTTTTGATCTAGGGATCTGCTCACGGCAAGGCTAGTCCACATTTCCAGCAACAGGAAGGAGTGGCCCAACATTAGTGTCCCAGTGTGAAACCTGTAACCTCATATGGAAGGTTATTTAATGTATATGTGACATCGCTCATTGGAAAGATAAGCCACAAAATGCTCTGGAAAGAAGTGTAGAAGCCTAATGTTGATGGCCACAGAAATGAGGACTGAGAAGGTAGAAAGGTAGAACTGTGCAACTGTTCAATTACAGAGTGTTTTCTTCTTCTCTCTTTTTTTGCCTTTTTTTTTTTTTTTATTCAGGCATTCAGCCTGCTCAGTAGAGTCACTCCAATATGTTATCTAATGGCTTCATCTTTACTTGTGAGATTCCCCATCTGTGGCCAGACTGTGCCACTGCCTCATTCCATTGAGCAAGAGAACAACATTCGTTCACTTGCTCAGATCTTAGGAGACAGGTCTTGCTCCAAAGAAACAAAAAATGAGCTGCTCCTTAGTCAGGTCTGAACCTTTGCACTTAAGCCAGCCTTTGATGAAACTTTCCTCCAGATTCCAACACTGCTTTTTATAGCTCGGCAAACTGCTCAGTCACTCCGGCTCCATCCCTTTTTTTGTTCTTTACACTGGTATCAATCTGATCTATGTGATAGCCTCGCATTTTCTACTTGAGATTTCTGCATCAACCTTGTTTTCAACACCAAATATCACAAGCAATGACTTCTATCTGTAGTTGCTTCAGAAGGATGGATATTCAAACATATTCAGTCCATTTTGCTGTTTTCTCACCTGCTATACAGTAACAGCTTCTGCTGTTTGTGTGCTTTTTACTCACTTTACGTTTACATCTCTTTTCTCCTCATAATTTACTGTAAAACTCTGAGAGATTTATGCAACAAGGAAAACAGTATCACATCTAGTTTAGTTCTCCTAAAGCACTGCAATAGGAGTAATTTCCTCCTATTGAGTTCACAGTACCTTTAGTCAGGATGCTCCATGGAGGAATTGGGCTACCAGAGAATATTGGTATAGCCATTTACCCAGACTCCTCAGATTCAGTCAGTCTTTCTCATGACCAGGACAGAGAGATTACACCACATCATGAGAAAAGAGATAGTCAAGATGTTGAAGATGCCCTCAGATGAATTCAGCAGTCTGAGCACCTCATGACTGTATCTGGATCATTACAGCACACCCAAAAGATGCAGACATGCTGTGAAACCTGCCATGTTTCCCAGGTTATGGCTGTGGCTATCATTTCCATAGAAACAATGAGAAAAGCATGGGGAAAGAGAAGGGAGGGAGTGTGGGGCACATTTCATTTTCTGCCCATTAAGTAAGAGGAAAGCATCTAGGAAGAGCAGACTCAGGAATGGGAAATTATCACTGATTCATGGTAAGACAATTGTAAGATGGTTTAATAGGGTGTCTTCTACACCACTCAAGCACCAGCTTCAAGTAACAGGTGTTAAAGGCTCATGTCCAGAAACAAAGCCTTTGGGGTCTTGTCATGGCCGCATTAATGATATCTGAATAACCAGAGGAAATAAAATCTGACAGGCTGGCAACAAAACAGTTAGTTTTGAGGATTATGGCTTAGTCCTCACTCTACTGCCACGCTCCACAGACACCTAACGACAATCCCAAGAAGACTTTGCGTGTCTCAAAATGAGTGATGCAAGAACATGGGCAAATGCAACAGACAACTCGTGTACGTTGCCACCTTCAGCATCCAAACAGAAGGGGCCCACGTGAGGACCAACAGTGTCTGTGTGTCTGAAGCCCCTCATGTTCCCAAGACAGCCTGGATCCACAGGTGGCACAGGTCTGATGGAGTCAGATCGAGTGTAAGTCCTGGGTAGCCAGTATTTGGACTGCCACCAGTTCATACACAGCCGCAGAACTGCTGCGATTTACTTCATGATTATCTCATCAGTGGCCACGTGTCATGGAGGAAAAGAGTCATGGTCTGCTGAAACTTGTGCCATCTTCCCCCAGTGGAAAGAGAAGCATGAGAACAGCAAATCTGAACTGATTTGTTCCGACAGTGATATTCCAACATGGGAAGATATACCTATGACTGCCACATACAAATTTAGTAGATAGCATGCTTGCTTTTTATTTGATTTTTAGCAGGTCTCTCAACAATAAATATAAGAGCAGAATGTATAAACAAAGCACCTGGCACAGTTTATTTTGGTGATGGAAGATTTGATTGATGAATAATAAGTTCAGAAAGTGGTAAATGTTCATCATAGGGCTAAATAACCTTTCCTTGCTGGTTTTAATTATTTTTTTTTTCAGCTCAGTTTCTCTTAGCCTTCACATTTTTTGTCTTGAAGTTGCTTTGTTCTTGTGCTCCATCAGCTGCTGGGATGAATAAAAATCCTGCCCTATTTGTTCCTAATGTATTTTCACTCATCGAGTTGCTTATCATCGGGGCAAGAATTAAATGGAGAATTTTTGCGTGTCACATTGCTTCTTGTTTTCTCTTTCATTTCACTGGGACAGAGCCTGTGAGACAGACCTTCCTGCTTGCAAAATGCTAATTTTTAACCTGTCACTATTACTGCAATACTGAAAGAATGGAGGGGTGCATGGGCCACAAGCAGAACGAGGTAGCTCAGAGGAGATGCTCGTCAAACCCAGCTGCATTCATAAAGCACGGAAGGTAAAAAACTGTTTTACAGAGAGGGAAATTGAGGCAGAGAATCTTACAATGGTTTGTGTCCAGGAGTTTATAGGAAGAGTATGGCAGAAGAGCAAGTGCAAGCCAGACCCTGTGGCTCCTAATCTTGTGCTTAGTGACGAGACCATCTCCTTCTACACGCAGGCTCAGAGACAAGAAGGGGCAACCTTCTAGGAGGGAAATCCTTGTTGGATTAAGTACTTTGCTTGCTTTCCTCGGTTCACCCCTCTCCTCCTTCAAAGCACGGAGGATGGGGAGGGGGCCAGGCAGTGAAACGGTGCCCCTTCACAGACATTCTTCAGCCCACACCCAGCAGGGTCTCAGGACTCCCCAGTGGCCCCCAAATGCCCCCATCCCTTGGCCAGGGAGGAGGGATATGATTTGTAATTGCAATACTTTCATTACCGTCTCTTAGTTCTTTGCACACTAATGTCAAGAGCTTTGTCTTTGTAGTGTTATTGGCATTTTTCATCATATTCATGAAGTGTGGGTCAATTTTCTTCAAAAGGCTCACTTCGCCAACTTGCCACTAAGACAGACAGTAATAAATTCTACTAGTGCACAGCGAAGGCTTCGTAGCTGCAAGCAACAATAAAAAGCAATGAGCTGGGTGTCACTAAGTAACTCCAGTTTACACTGCATTTTCTTCTTTTATTGAAAACTCAGAATATGAATTTATTAATGAATACACAGACCTACTTTGAAGGGGGGGTGGGGGTCCGAGTCAATTTATTTGGTATTCACACAGTGTGTGCCTACATTGTATTGTTTCATCATTTTATGGCCAGGCACAGCTTGTTAGGCTGTGGCCCTCCAGAAAAAAGCAGGCTCATATAGCAACACCTTGACGTAGATGTACAGCTGCTTTCACTGTGGCTGTCTCACCTTTAGCCCCGTCTGTCTACTGCCGGCTTTCATTTTCCGCATTCATACATCAATAAGCTTTGCATGCTGACACCTAATTTTGCAGGCTACTTTGGTTATGGAGGCCGTGTTTTGCATATCACTACCCACCCCCTTCTGACATCTACTGCCTTTAAAGAGGGAGAGAATAGAGAGAGCACGAAAGAGGGATTCTTTTCTTCTCAGCCTAATCAGAGATTTCTTTATATTTGTCAAAAGCAGATCTGCCAAATCAACTTTAATTGATTCTTCCACAGTTCCCGTGTATGATTTTTGAAGGACTGGGCTTGTGTTCCAAGACAGTGTTGTGTTTCAAACAAATATGAGGTTTCTACAGCAAATCAAATTTGGATGCCAATTAGTTAGCATTTTCCATTCCAATTAAATTTGAGACCTTTCTGATTTTGAACGACTTGTGTGTCTACGCATGTGTGTATGTGTCTGCATGTGCACCTATCTCTGTCTATTTTATAGGGACAGAAAGATATATACATATAAAATATTTAATGTGCCCTTGGTGGCCTAATAAGCAGGGAGGGGTTATAGCCACCCATTTAAATATACATTTTGGAGGATATTTTTTTTACCTTGTTTATTTCACAAGGGCTTACCAGCCCATTCTAACCTGTTATGTGACACCACAAAGGTTTTTACTTTTCAGTCAGGTGGCTAATGTCATTATATCGTTGACAACTCATAAAATGTTATAATCTAATAGGGCTTTCCTTCCACACACACACAGAGTGAAAGCTCATTGTAGCAAAGAAAGGATTAGGGGCAAAAAGCAAGATTAATGGTTAAAAAAAATGGAAATAGGCTGAGTCCAGATAGAACACTGTAGCTTAAAAACAAATATAATTTGTATATTAACTTGTGTCTTCATAGTACTGGAATTACTCTAAATAAATGCAATATACAATATAGGGCATTTCCTACTGAATATTGCATATTTCAGCAGAGTTAATATACATGTTCTGAATGAATTTTTAAATAAATCTCTCCTTTTATGAGTAAAAATCAGGTTTTAGGCAGAGCTGTAATACAAAGATTGAATCCAACACTACTGTTATGGGAAGGAAACAAAAGCTTGCTTAGATTTCCTTAGAACTAATATGTGCCACCACAGCCAACCAAAACCAAACCTAGACAATATCTGTGCTGCAGAGAAATCCTCTTGACTCTTGTGGGTCCGATTGCCACACAAGGTACAAACCACTCGCCAATAGTTTTTTCCTCTTGGGTCCTCAAAAGGACCTCAGGACAGACAACCCAGCTCCAGCAGATGTCAGGAGCAGGCAGACCCATTCACTTTCTCTTCAAAGGACTCAAAACCACAGGGGTGAGGAATTCACCCTTAACAAAATCCAGGTAGGAACAAACTCACACCTGCATCTCTTTGGGAAGGAGATCAATTAGTTTCTTACTCTTATAAAACATAAATAAAGAAATAAAAACCGAGCTTGAAAAGGTGAGAAAATCCAAGCACGCTCCACCAGCAGGGAAAAGCAATAATCTTCAGGTAGTTTGGCACTAGTGCGCCATTTGTTTTGTATTCTGTCCTACTACATGTGACTACTGGCCTACACGACCAAAAGCAGTAAAATGAGAAATTATGATGGCTATTGAACACCATTCAGATATTCATAGTGTCGCATCCGATGTCAATTACCATGCGTGTTTACATAATTGTTATACAAGGGGAAAATCTACAGTGTCAAACAGCCCTTCGATTCACGTTTCTCAACGGGTTTTGGTTTGTGGAGTGTTTAGCACACACAAAATAAAATCCATGGGAAATCTGTCTGCCATGAGATCTTTGACTAATTTGTGTTGAAAGAGGTTTCATATGAGGTCAAAAATATGTGGTTTAGATTAAATTTTTCAAGCCAGCTTCTCTTTATACCTGGAGAAAAACAAGACTTTTGTGTGAAAAATCTGCAGATTTGCTGATAGCTTACATTTTGATTTGACTGAATGGACAGGTTGAGGAGGAAAATTTCAGAGAAGTATGCAAACATTATGCAACTCTCAAGCCTTTGGTGTGAAATCTTTTCTACTTTGCTTTTCTTTAATAGTTCTCTTGCATATAAACAAAAGCTTTCAACCTTGAAACATAAGTCTGAAACCAAAGTTTAACATCGAACTCGCTTTTAAAAGGGTTTTTTAACCTTTTTTTTAATCAGAAAAAGTTTTAAATTTAATTTTTAGTTCAGCTGATGATCAATTTTTCTTCTACATTTCAGGATCTGCAATAACCCACCAAAACCTCTACTTATCTCCCATTGTGCTGACTTCCGTAAAAAATGTAGCCCTTCGAGCTACAAAATGATAGAGGAAAATCACAGAACACACAATAAAGTCTATAAAATCATGAGCAGTATAGGGAAAGCAAATAGAAAAGAATTAGTCATTATTTCTTACAGCATAAGAGCTAGGGTACACCCAATTATGAGGCAGCGGGTTTAAAATCACCCATAAAAAACACTTTTACAAAACATAACTAAATTATGCAACTTACTGCACAGCATGCTGTGGAAGCCAGGAATATAAATGGATTTGAAATGTGATTAGACAAATTCACAGTAAAGGTCTACGGAGGACTGCCAAGCACTGTGATCCAGCACAGCCTCTCATTTGGGAAGTCCCTAACACACTACCCAGCCAGAGGCTCCTCTCCATGCACGTCCATTCTGACAGTACTGCAGTGACTCAGAGTCATGCTAGGACCTAACATCACCTTTGCAAAGGGAGAACGTCCACAACCACGTATCGCAGGCCCTTGTGGGTTCCTCCTGGGATATCTCCCTGGCTAAGTCTAGTTGGAGATGCTAAGGGAAGCAGTTGAGGAGGGCTCCTGTTCTAAGCAGTACCTCCAAAAACCGAAGACAATCACTCCCCTGCCAAATGCACGCTAAGCCCTTGATCCAGATCACGCATGCAGCAAAAACAATAGTGCTGATGAATGATTATGTTTCTTTGTAAAATACTCATACTAAGGTGCACTTAGGTGTCTGGCATGCAGTGGTGCTGTATATTAAGGTCTTTATGTATTTGTCACTTTAGGGATATTTAATTGTAGGGTAAGTAAAAAAAGAGAATATTAAAGCAGGACCTCAGGCTGGTTTGACAATAGTGGCAAAATGTGTCCTGTTCAGCAGTAGGAACAGGCTTGAGAAATCAAGACGGGCACATAAATGTGGCTGAAGTGAGCTGTCTTTTAACTGCTGGCACAGACCAGAGCAGAACTTTTCAACCATTTCTTGATTTATGGACCCTTACACTTCCAAGAGAGAGCTGATCACCCGTAATAGTGAATTAAAGCCTCCTGACAATAAGCTTTTTTTCAGTTGCCTTTCAGGCACCCTTTAGAGAGGTAGCTCAGAGACCCTCTGGGATGTGCCCCAGCTAGAAACCTGCTGGCGTAGGAATGCACAAAGGGACAGGACAAGTAGTTTGGGGTACAGCTTTGCCATCCCATCTTTCCATTTCCTATCTAATTGTGGTAAAAGAATAATTTTTAAAAGCCTTCATTTTCCTTCATAGTTTTAAGGCTAAAAAGGACTATTAGATCATCTATTCTGACCTTTTACAACTAGAGGCCATGGCACTTCCTCCAGTTTATGAGTACCCCCATAAAATAACAGCCCGTATTAATTTCAATCACCACTGAGGGAAATAAACCTGCTCCAGTCAGAAATGGATTTCTCCGAGGTTCGCCATTCACATTCTCACCATTCACATCCTTTCTAATTACTATACTTTTTTTCCCTCTGTATATGCATGAATGCATTATTAAAATACTGGAAATAGAAGTTTAAATTACAGTGGCATCCCAGTTTGGTCACGCTTTTCCATAGTAAAAAGAGTTCCCAAAGGGAAGACTTGGACAGCGTAACCATACAAAGAAAAAAAAAAAGTTTAAAAAAACCCAGGCATAACACCGTTCTCTCTCGCTCACATAAGCCCAAAGAGATTAAACTATTGGTCAAAAGTCACCCCAGAGTTGGTGGCAGAGATGGAGCTGAAACCTACTTTCTCAAGTCAGATTCAGAGTTTTAATCACCAGAACACCCTTCCTCTCCCTTCATTGCTTTCATTTATCATTTCAGGCAAGGCAGACTACATCGAAATGATGGCTTTGTGAAGCATAGAAACACAGTTTTACGGGCAATAAACAATAAATACGAACCTGAGAGACATCTCCAGGAAACCTCCCTCCCAAAACCAAGTCCCTTTTTCCTTTTCTTTTCCCCAGAAGATGGCAAAAATGTTCCCTTGCTCTCCTGCCCACATGTCTCTGCCGGGCTCAGCCTGCTGCCAGCCACACCACCTCAGCTGCGCCAGCTCCCCTGCATGGCACGTTGGCTGCCGGACGGCAGCGAGCACTCCTTCTCCCTGCCAAGATGACAAAGTCCTGGCTGGCTCAGCCGCCGCCTCTGCCAGTGTACCAGAGAATCGGTAGTGAGATTTCATTTAAGTGCTGCTAACTAATTATTAACTGTAGGCTCAGCATTCAGGGTGCAGACAATAGGATCAGCCAGGCACTGCTCCATGGGCAGGGGGGGCACCACAGTCAGTGCGGGTTTCTTTTTAATTATTGTGCAGTGGAATTGGTCCTGGAGAAACAAATTGAAAAGTATACAGAATTCTGATTAATAGCCATAACGGCTACCTTTTTTGTGTGTTTCTCTAAGTTCCCACCCACGGGACCCCAAATGTCCTTCCAGCTGCAACAACAAAAACAACACTCACTTTTAAAAATGAGATAAAATATTTTGTTTTACAGGACTGCTCCACAATGATGAATTATGCAGAGTTGAGCCCAAACCCCATCTTTGGATCCAGACTTCTACATACTTTGGTTGTGGACCCAGACATAAACTTTGATGATTATGGATGGTCCTATTTTATGGCATCCCTGGGCAAGACATAAAACTCTCCACACCTTGGAGGGACTCTATTCCAGACTGAGGTCCAGACATTAAAGTTTCAGGTGTTTGCTTGGTCCTACATTTTGCTGAGGCTGAATTCACATGATATTCGTGTTACCTCCTCTCCTGAGGGATTTGTGCAGGGAAGGGTTGACTTTATCTCCTCTGGCATTCACATCTCATTGACTCTGTTACTTTTGAACTGCGGAACTAAACACTGGATCAGGATCGCTGTGGAAGAGGCTCCACGCTCATTCAGAAATTGGGTACATCTTAGCAACTTTAGGATGATTTTCCAAGGGGTTTCCTCATTTCTAGCAGCCTATTGATGAAGGTATTTCCATCTTGGAGAGACACCAAATACTCTTTTGTTCAAAATAGTAGTAGGAGGAAAAAAAATAATGAGAACTTTTTCGAAAATTGTTTCATCCTGCAAGAGCTTCATTTCTCAGTTGAGAGAATTCATGAGCATGATCTCTGATCACTCCTATCAGAGGATGCAGCTCAGACAGGAGCTGGAGCCTCTCTTCTCATAGTTTTTCCAGCAGTGGAAATGCATAACTTGCATTAGGGACAGGGCATGGTATCCTGCTGGCCCCACCTGAGAGGTTCTGTGTTAAGGAACCGGGAGCCCCATCATAAGTCACCAGCAACCTGCAGAGGCAGCACCTCCTCCCTATCAAGGAGCACATAAGCAAGGGCTATCATGATCAGGGATAAGGAAAAGCACATGCTTTAGCAGGTCTCAGGGCAAGGATTAGAGAAAATGGACTGCCATATCTCACAGAGCAAGCGCCTGTCAGGTTCTGAAAGTGAACTCAGCCCTTTCGTGTGGGAGCGTGGTGCTGTACCCGCAATGAAGCCTTTCCTGCAAATGGAGACATCAGAAGGACATGACATTCCCTAGGGGCTGGCAAAATGTTATATGAATCAGACCTGACTCTGCTCAGGAAACATGTCTCTCAGGTCTGAGTAGAATTCTATAACAAAGACATATATTTTTAAATTAAGATTTCTTTTTCTTTCCATTTTTCAATACCCTGGTAGTGCTTTTTCATTCAGCAGTTATTAAAAAGAAGGAAGACATAGTCTTGAACCTGAGTAATACTTCTTCCCCAATATTATTCAGTTTACCCATGTGATAGTCCCTCCTCTTCTTCCTTGAGCCTTCCAGGTTTGAGTCTGGACACATTTTGATCCGGTTCCCAGTGCTGCTAACACTCTGCTTTGCTCCCATGCAGGTCAGCGTGCTGCAGAGACCCCCTGAATCCATGCAAGCTCCCTTCCCACATCCCTCCCAAGCAAGGCTCCCTTTCAGCATTTCTCCCAAGGCTGTGACAGGAGAAGGAAAGAGTTCTCTAAAATGATAGTAGGAAGCATTGAGTCCTTTTCAGGCTTTTTCCAGGCTCTTACAGCCACGATTTCTTGCATCCGACCATGGCGAGGCATTGTGGGATACTGTATTTGACTCTCAACTAACTGTGTTGCTAGGACGACGTTTATTATGATACATAATGTGAATAAAGGATGAAACTGTACACAACGTGCTGATTTGCTATAACTGTCATCTGTGATGATAGTTCCTAGTTTACACCTCAAACGAATTTTGCGTGGATGGTACCAATACTACCAAGTGCTGCAGAGGTGTATTTTACAAAGCTGCCTGGGCCTGGCATGAAGATCATGCCACTTTAAACAGCAAATCTGTTATTGTGATTTTTGTGAGAGGAGAACAAGTGGGAAAGTCACTTTCAAGTGCAGCTCAGTGCTCTTTTAATGAGGAATGGGGTCTTCTTCAGAGTCAGCCAACTACTGAGGAGGAGCTGACACCCTTAGTAGTCAACATCCTCAAAACAGCTGACAGCTCCAGATAAATCAGTTTGTGTACTTCCTCCCCTTCTCACATCACCTGTGGTGACAGGAAAGCACTAATTTCCTTTGAGAGGGAGAGAGATGGATGCACGCGTGCATCGTGGGCATGTTGATCCTTCAGTGTAAAATTAACAAAAACAGAGGCCAGGGAGAACCGGGAATAGGCACAGCACTTTGTCAAGAGGACAGGTTTGCTGTAGTACGGCCCTGTATTCATCATATGGTAATTTACAAATATGCATACAGCAGAGTCACATTGCATTAGCCTCTGGAAGAAGAAGCTATGACAAACACGGTGCATTTGGTGAACTGGCTGCCCAGTTTACAGCTATAATTCTGCCCAGCACGGCACAGGACTTCATGCCAAGGGGGCTGGTGCACGGTGCATGGTATCAGCCACGTGCACAAGGGGTTCTTGGGCATCCTGCTTCATCCTACACCCAGACACAGCCCAGCCCTGGATGTACAGCCACCCAGCAAGGAGCCCTCTGACACTACCACCCTTGAATGGAAGGCTGCGATTGCAGACTGTAGTCCCAGTCCTACACCAGAGCAATCGTGTCTGAACATGTCTGGGACCTGCAGCACCTTTTCAGGCTGGTCAGGAGGCACTTACTTCTTTATCAGTTTCTCGCTGCAATCAATAGGGAGTTAAGTACTGCCTGTACCCTCTTGCACAGACAATCTTCACCACACACTTCCTGAATTCATTACTCTGGCGCTGTCACATGGCTAAATGTTGTTATAAAAATTAGATACTGCAGGCTGTTAAAAGCATTGCACGCTCATTTGAAAGAAGCCCGCTGAAGAAACCCTCCAGATAAAAACCATCTAGAAATTTCTCCTCAGTAGGCAATGCAGCTCACATCTTTCCCCTGGGCACAGAAACTGCCCTGGTTAGAAACCTCATGCAGCAGTTTCAGCAGGGCCGGTTGCCATTCGTTTCATGTCGTTACTTCTGAGAGTCGGCTCATCCCACTGTCCTCACTGAACTGCCACGTTTCCAGAGACAGGCTCTGACATGAGGCAAGCTGAAACAAGGCAGAAACGAAAGAAAGCACCTAACTTGTTTAAACTGAGAAGTGAACTGCTCTCTGTGACCCTGTTTCAGGGAGGATCTTGACCAAAAAAACAGACATATACTGTCCAGGGCTGAAGAAAGATTGTCTCCTCTGCCTGTGCTTGAGATATACGGTCATTTCAGCTCCATTTAAGTGTCCCTCTACTGCACAGGGACCTTTTAATGAAAAGAAAAAATAATAATCATAAAAAAAAGCCCTCTCTCTCTAAAAATACAGATGAGAATTTGAGTTTTTCAGGTCTCTCAACTTCTCCCTACCTAATCTGACAGTAACCACAGTGTTGCTGTGATGCATCAGGTTACATTAGTTAAATCTCTGACAATTTCATCGTTTATATAATGGGATACAATTGGCGTGATCAGATGAGACAAGTCACAGCAATGACGTGTCACAGCAAAAATGTCTAAAAGGAGGTATTTGCCTGACAACCATTTAAAAACACTTATAAATTTACATTTAAAATAAAGATGTATAACTACATACAAAAAAATAAAACTATAAATATATCTATACATGCATGCATGTGTGCACACACATATATATAATCACATACACATGCTCCTGTGGTTTTCCAGCTTAACTGCTGCCATGTGCTGTACATTATCCCAGGGCATCAAGTAGGAAGACTGAAACCCACCTCTGAGGCCAGGGTTTCAATTTCCCCAGGACCAGAAATCCAGAAAAACACTACATACATGGGCCCCTGTGTCCATGGCAAGCACCGGCGTAGACCAGATACAAGAAAGGTTACTTCTCATGCCAAGTTCTCAGGAGCCTGCACCCTTTCAAAATCCTTGCGGCTGCAAACCACCCCAGAGAAACTGCCCCTGCTTAGCTACATTGCTCTGCAAGTGGCAATACGTGCTTGGGTGACACAGAATTACACACCTCTGAGCTGAAACACTCACTTTCATTCCAGTTTTATGCTGTGCTGGGCTGTTTCTTTCTTGCATAGTTGAGTATTTCAGTGGAAAAGCTCTTTTGTG
This sequence comes from Neomorphus geoffroyi, assembly GCA_033558235.1. NCBI lineage: Eukaryota > Metazoa > Chordata > Aves > Cuculiformes > Neomorphidae > Neomorphus > Neomorphus geoffroyi. Next base: position 95,067,271 of record JAUMJM010000005.1, on the reverse strand, counting down.
TGTAAATAAGTATTAGGTGTGATATGGGGGTTTTTTTAAAGGCAAAGAAAATTCATAAAATAAAGCAGACAGAATTAATTTATATGAAAAATAGAGGGATTAAACATAGCCAATAAATTACAATAAACTGTCCACAATGAACAATGCCACCAGATGACCATAATGGAGATCCACTGCTCTTGTGCTTTTACAAAAAGAACAAAGCACTGCAATTAAATGTAAAATCCGGTAATATGTCATCGTACCTTAAGCATCCTTTTCTCATTCATTGAACACTGTCCTCTGATTTAATTGAAGCCTCTGGTCCCTTTGAGACAGCAATAGTCCTTACTCTAGGCCAAGTTTAGCATTTCATTATTTAGTAATCTGAGATGGAGTCATGCTATTGACTCTCAAGCAATCCTCTTTGCTTCTTATAACAAAAAGGATGCCCACAGAAATAATTGATACCACATTCTACTCTCTAGTAAATCGTCCCTTAGTGGATTGTGAAAAGAGGTTTTTGATTTAGACTTAAGAATAACAAAAGTTGGGTATATTTTTCACTGATGACCCCCATATGACATGTCCATAACCCCTTTCACAGCAGGAATGTTGGCCTAAAGGCATTTTAGCAGCTAAAATGAGTGACTAGAGGCTTTCCAGGTTTTGTTATATATATACAGTATAAAAGTGATGCCTTCGTACAGGAAAGTCATTTTTTTCCATTGAACAACTCACAGTAGACCTGATCCGGCCACAAGCCAACACTCTCCTCCCTGGTATCAGGCAGCCATCAGTGCTTAGCACCTCATAAAGGCAATCAGCAACTTGCAGATTCATTATGACTTTGAAGGCTGGAAATGTGCTGAAGCTGTGTGGGGTGGTTTTGTTGTTACACGAAACAACCCAGGCTACTCAGGCACTTGATCCAGAGCTGAGGCTCCCACGTCCCAGCAGAGGCTGGGAATGGCATTAACCAATTTCCCAGTTCCGAAACATCCTTAATCTTGGGGGAACCTCTGTTATGCTCTGGCTTTTGGGATTTTCATCCCTCCTTGCTGTAAGCAGAGCTTTGCTCCCTATAGATTGCCCGTGACGGGCTGTGCTGCAGCTGCAGCCCCGGCTCCTCGGCTCACTGCCCAAGCACCACCAAAATTGCCCACACAGAAACTCTCTTGGTGACAGTGACATTGTATGTGTGGTCTCTCCCCTGCCACCACGCCATCAGCACATAAATGGCCTCTCAGCCACCTGTCTGGGCTGCAAGAGAACCACAGGCAGACTCACAGAAGCATCCCATCCACTCTTCCCACTTCTCTTCATGCAGAATGCCACACAGAGACGTCCTAAGCAACCATCTCTCCTAGAGGGCTCCCAGCAGGCTGGGCAGTACCTGAGGGCTGAGCCTTCTTTTCTTTTGCATTGGGATCACCACACTTCACTTACACAACTGCACAGGTTGATAGTCACCTTCTCCTGCTTTTTGTCCATTTTCAGGGACACAAGAGCATCCTTCCCTTCCCTCGCTAACTCCCTCCAGCATTTTGTAGTCCTGGAATGACTTAGGGCATAGACCCCACTGTCGACATCCTCTTCACCATCATAAAACATAATTCTCAGCTTGCACTAAGTATTGTAACACTAAGGCATCTGGACAGGTCTTGCTGTACCCACAAAAAGGCACCATTCTGTCCTGAAGTCGACAGCATCACACTCAGCACAAGTGGGCTGGGAGCAGCTTGCTCTGCAGCACACCAGACACAACCAAATGTGCAGCAAATGTACTAAATCTGCAGAATCACTGAAATGACTCACTTATTTCAGGAGAGGGAGTTTGACAGATAGAGGCCACTTGCTGGTTTGTAGGATGTCTTCAACATTCAAGAGGCTAAATTCCACTAATTCCTCTCACTGAACATGTAAGAGAGAACTGGGCATAGTTTACAAGAGGTGATTTGTTATGGGCTCACCACTGTGAATATTAAACGACCAGTGCTAATAATGAATGCAGGCACATGAGGGCGGTGATCCTATACATTGACAGGAAGCCTGCCCTGTCCACTCGCCTGTGTTCAGCTCACTGGTCTGGACCTAGGGAAAAGTTGGTTAGCACAGAGAGGAGTGGTATAGACTTAAGAGTGCATCCAGGTTTAGGACTTCAGCTCTCCCACTAGAAAATCCCATGGATGACAGAGGTCAGACAGAAAAGATTACCCAGACTCCTCCTTGCTTTCATGCTCTGGCACGTCTCACTCCCTGGAGTACCAAAAAAAAGCGGATTTTCACTAACTTGGGAAGACCAATGCCTGATGGTCAAAAATGGCTGTTTCCTCTAAAAGTCTGCACCACCAGTCCCAGGCACTGCAAGCACAAAGCTAAGGTGGGGAGACAAAGTTCCCCCCAAGAAACTCGCACGGTTCTTATTAATATTAATGGGACTCACACAGGTGTATTGGGAAATGGCCCCCTCGCAGGGCTGCAAATCTCATAGCCCTGACCTACACCCATAAGCCTGCACTCAAACTCATCTGTATATAATTCTGTAATCTACTTGGCATGTTAAAGATTTTAAATTAAAAAGTGTCAGGGTTAGAGCCAAAACAATGCAGTATATGGGGTGAGATTTTAATGCAGCCAGTCCTGGGAGAGACATGGGGAAGGAGGAGAAATCCACACCAATTACTTTGCTTTTTGGGAGTTATTTGACTGTAGGACCAACTCATACCAGGGCACTTTTCAGCAAGTTTTGTTTTGTTTGTTTGCTTCTCTTCTCCGGGTTCACAAATTATCTCCAGGTCCTTAGATCCATTAGACTAATTAATATTAAGAACATATGCATATGCAAATGAGGCCATGGCGCCCATATATTTCACTTTACATGACAGCTTGAAGTGTAGTTGTGTGAGTCAATCAAATGCTATAAATTTGCTCTGCACAAGAGATCATTAATATTAATTGGGGCATGGGCACTGTGCAGTAGCCCATGCCACTATTAGAAATGGACCCCTCGCTTTAATTGTTCTTCGAATTCTTCTTTTTTTCTTTCTTAAATTGGTGCCTGTGGCCTGATTAAAATATGTAATTTTTTTTTTCCCAGGTAGTCTTGAGAACAGCATCAGAATTGTATTAAAAAATACAGAGCCGACCTTTTCTAAGACAGATGGCACACAATGAGGTTAAAAAAAGTATCTTGAGATCCAACCAGCAAGAACAAAAAAAAAAATTGCTTGCATTGTTGTTTTCATTATCTTGCTTCTGTCATTTCATGAGCTTTGTATCTTGCAAGAAAAGAAAGAAGGGAGAAAAACTGTGAAATTAATCTTTTGTGCATGGCCTGATAAAGAAGAGACATGCTCAGACAAAAGATAGACTGAGAGAAGGTACCGTGATTGATGACTAAAGTAAAGGTGTCAGAAGAGTATTATGTAAATTACTGGAGGCACAGACCATTTCAGAGAGAATGAGAGGGAGAGGGGAAGCCAGGGAGAGAGAGAAAAAAAGGACTGCAGAGTCGATGTCACCAAGACACTGGTCCCCAAGCGCCAATTTCTTGCCATCTTTCATCTGCTCAGACAAGCTCACCTCACTTTCTATTTGGTTTGCACAATGTAACAAAGGAGGAAAAAACTGTCAACATTAGCATGAATACAGCCCAAAAGCAGGGTTTGAGTGCGCAGTGTCTGAAGTGAATCAGTGAGACGGGAACTTTAAGGCAGCCTTGGTGCTCATACGTGTGTCTGTGCAAGGAAGCGGCTCAAAGCCAATTCGCTCTTTATTTTGTGCCAGAAGCAGGATTCAGATAGACAGGTCCAGGGTCTTTCTCTGCATTTAACAACCAGATTGATACTTCTCTGCCTTTGCACTTACCTGCAGCCACGCGTGTTCATCCAACACACGTGCTCATAGCCTCATGGAGCTGCCAGCAGTCACCTCCACAGCAGCCCAGACCTGCCCCTACTGCTCTTCTGCCGGTGCATCTTTTTAACCACTTTCATGCCTGTGCCGATGCACTGGACAGAAAGAGAAGGGACAGACAAAGACCTCACACGGACCAAACTCTCCTTAGAAAGCCTTTTCTGGCTGCTGACACAGCCACGTGCGACAGCTCCTGGCCACACTCACACCGAGCTGCTGGCACACCCCACTTTCTCTGCACACCGAGGACTGGCACAGAACTGCCCCTGGTTTTCACATCCCAAGAGGACTAAGTAGTTAATTAATAGCAAGGAAAGTGAAAGACATTTTTGCACTTTTACCTTTCTGACAAAGAACTCAGAGGAAAAACGCAACAGGCTTTCAGGAATTTTTCCCTTTGTTCCTGACAACATTATTAATCTGGTTCCTACTTTAAAACCAATTATTATGTATTGTCTTTTGAATTTCACCTCTGCCATACCTTTGCCCCTATTTAATTTGATCACTGGCTTTTATTCAAAAACTTCATTTTCCAAGGAAAAAACAACTACAAATGGTCACCTATCACCTCCACAGTAACGAGTGAAAGGAGCGTTCAAGAGGAAGACAATACTAAATTGGTGTTTGATGAAATGCACTATTCCACTCCACATGTACTCCTGATATGCAAGGCTTAAAGTACACGATGCCCTCTATACATTAACTAATTATCCTGATACCCACCCTGCAGAGTGAATCCCAGGTTTCAAGATGATAAAGAGAGAAGCGTGAGCTGAGCGGCCGGCATGTTCACCTCCCCTGTTTATTTCCTCTGGCAGCTCAGTAAGGGCATCCCTTCGTCACGTCTTGCCCTGGGCCATATAGTGCATGCAGACACAGCAGTCTCCACCCCCGCTATGTCACATTCGCTCTGCATTTGTCCCACTTCAATCGTAACATCTCTGCAAAATACGGAATTGCGTGTGCCCACCAAGCCTTAATTCTTACCCAGTATATGCATCCAAAGCTGCAGAAAGGGAAAGGAGTTCTCCTCCTCCTCCATCATCTTGCTGCTTTTCCTGCTGACCTGCCCAGCACTGGAAAGCAAGGGGAGGGGGCAGGATCTGGGGCAAAGATGGCAAACCTGGCACAGCTCCTGGCACTTCAGTATAAATTACGAGTGTGCAAATAAAGCTGCTTTCCAGCTTCCTTCCTTCAGATTCAGTCAGTTATCACATGGCTTTCATTTAGAGTGTTGAGAGATATTATAATGAGATTTAATAACAAATTGTTTCAATTTTGCATCCCCTATAAGTTCTGTTGAACAGACAGGATAGTCCATGGAAAAAAAATTCATCTCTTCTCATTGAATTTTTAATTTTCCATTCTTTTTTGCACCATGAGTGCAACAGTTGGAAAAAATTTAAAATCCAAAGAGGCAGCTATTTCTATACCATCAATTTGCCCCTTAAAGAGTAAAATGATAAAATGAGTGAAAAAAATAGATGTCCTTGGCACCCAGCTCTGTGCAAATCAGTTTTTAAAGTATCAGTGAATTCACATTTTAAAGAATACTTTAGTTTGCAGGATTGAAATTCTTTTTAAGAAGGAACTCTCAAAGGAAGTTGTCATTTTAGGCTGCACAAACCAAAACCCTTCCAAAATCAGGTGCTTAGAAAAAAAATTGAAGCACTTTAATAATTTAAATTGCTCCCCTTTGCACATGCCCAGAACCCAAATCCCTTTTCTAACTGAAGTGCTTATATAAAAATTTGACAGCTCTTATAATTTTAAATTGCTCTACACTGAGTATGCCCAGAACCTTGATCACTTCCAAATTCAAGGGCTTATAAAAATTTGAAGCACTCCAATAATTTTAAATTGCAATGCACAGTGCAGAGTGATTTAAAATTATTGGACTGCTTCAATTTTTTTAAAAGGTCTTCAATTTGGAAGTGAGTCAAGCAGCATTCTAATACAGTGCTTTAAGACATACTGTACTGATCTAAAATTTAACATCTAAAAATAATGAAAATTAAACCAAATACACTATTTAAAAAGTGAGGACGTTTTTCCTAAACACACCTAGGATATCCAGAAAACCACAACTCCTACTGCTTGATCTTTCTTCACAAATGAGTCAAGAGCAAATAGTAAAGCAGGAAATGCTAGAGCCAAAGGCACCGTTTTATGTCAGCTCCAACCTATGGGTTGGACACCAGGAGAATCCTCTTGGAAGTGCCCAGAGAAAGATGTGCTGGAGCACAGCAGGGTGGGTAGGTACTCACGCTGCAGGAACACTACCGATGGCATGGCCAACAGGTATCCATGCATCCACGGGCTGACATTTACCCCTCCAAACCATTTTCTTCTGTTTTGAGAGGTGCAGAGGAGGCATCTCGGCAGGGTCAGAGTTCATGCTGACAACTCTTTGCAGGACAGGCATGATAAAGACTAGATGGGACCCTTTGGTCCCCTCTTGCAGGGAAAGTGAGAGGTGAGTTTAGACTGTTTACAGATCTGCTGGTTATAGACCAGCGCTTTTTTGGATGTGTTTCTGTTTCCTCTCAAACCATATGCTTTCTAGTGGGGACTCACAGCAAGCGTCCCATGCGTGGTTCAAAGCACTGACTCCCCACTGCTTTGCTTCATGAAGAGTGGGAATACACAATTTCCACTAGGTCTACTGTTAGACACTGGCTCTGTGTGTAAGTCGTTTTGGCAGCTATTTGCTTCCTTTTAAAATCTTTCCCTTTTTTGGAGGTGATTTATATTAATAAACTGTTTCGGATCAGAATTGGCATGATATACAAAACACATGCCTGTTTGGTATTTCTGTTGTGTATGCTTAATTTGAGTGGTGGGAGGGAAGAAGACAACGCTAGTTAGCTGGCTGGAAATCTTTTTTTGTTCCAGACATACAAGTCTCTTCTCAGGAGTCAACTGTAACTATTAGAGAGTTTCTTCAAAAAAATCAGTTTTGACATCCTGAAGACAGGGAACGAAAAGACACTTGAAGTCACCACATTTTCCATGCATTCATGAACATCTGCAATGTAAAATTGTTTCACAACAGGGGCTAGGCTCTATTTCATCTTATAACAAGCAGGGAACCTTGTCTATTTGCAGCTTATTCAGTCTGTTTGATACTAGGGACACCATGTCTTCAGCTGCAAGCTTAATTTTTAAGTTGGGGTCTTGTGGCCTTCTCTTTGTCTTTGGTTTCTTCTCAAGTTAAAACTCACAGGAGATGACAGAGAGAGTCCTCATGCCTAGCTCCAGGCTCATAAAGCAGGCTTGTTAAATTTTGATTGTTATGTATTCAAAATGAGCGTTCTTGGACAGAGAGAGATGGCACCTAGGGCAGTGCAGTCTCTAATGTGAACTCCTGGAAAAGAGAAACTCTTAAAGTAGGGATTTGCTGGAGTGAGTGAAACAAACACAGGAAGTTTGGACAGGAAAGCCAAGCATAGATGTCTTCAGCACAATGGGGTCCTTTTTAATACCAAAACCAGCTAAGGGAGAAGGAAAATGACTCTGCAGGAGAGAAGAAAGGACCTGGGACTGGAAGACAAAACTAGGATAGGAGAAATCCTTAAATAGCTGGGATGCTCCCAGGTCCTTGGGGGTTCAGGAGGTCAACGCAAGTCCTGAAAGGCGTTGGCAGACAGAGAGCACTGTGCTCATACTGGCAGTGGCTTAAAAGACATGTACAGCAGGACTTGGCAGAACGATATGGCTGAGGATTTCCACCTAAGCCAAGTTACTCATTCGTTTGCACTCACCAGCAGCGTGATATCTTTTATTATCTAATGCAGTCCATTAAATCAATGTTCTAACTTTCCCTTTCATGTTCACAAAGCCTTTTTCTCTCTTTTTTTTTATTTGCATCTCTCTGGTCAGAATAATTTGTCCTATGGGGCAGGGTCAGAGCAAGAAGCTCCCATTGCAGATAAACGGTGTCCGCCTACAGTCCCACATGACAAACTTGCACTTTTACGCAACAGATTCATGATTTATCACGTAAAAAGCATCTGCTTTGGGAAAAAAATGGTGCGAAGAGGTTTTATTCAATAGGCTGTAATGGTGAGCTGTTATGGTCTATCAGGTGGATAATGTGCATCTTAAAATACTGTGTAAATACATATTTCTATAATAGCCTGTTACATTTCCAAAGGAGCCATTGCAGCCTGCATTTGAAGTGAGAAGGAGCTCACAGGAGATGGGCTCTGGTGCTTTTTTCCCTCAGCAGGAGGTGGGCAATGACAATTTTTCCTGAATTAGAGAGGAAAAATATTATTTTCCGATTCAAATGAATAATAAAAAACAATGGAAAGCAGCAGCTCAGAGAACTTTGACTGGAAGGAAGGAAGGTAAGCGTTAACGTGATGAGAGTGCCAAGAGAGCTTTGCTCTCTCCTATAGTCAACACATTTCCTTGCTCCCCAACTGAGATGGCAGCATTACACGAATGTTCTCCACATTTTCTTCCCAAGAGCTGATAGAATTATTTGTTGTGAATAATATTCATAGGAGCTTTGATCCTGAAAATACCTATGTATGAGAGCAACTAGGCACCTGAGAGAAAGTGTTTTTCATACTGCACAAATGTATCTTGAAGTCCTACAGACATATTCGTTATTGAAAAGCAGTTATTAACATGAAGTCAAATTAAACAGTTTTGCTGGCTTGCAAATAGCTGGGTCAGATTATTTGCCACTTATGATGTGGGTGTTGTGATCAAGTCAGAGCGAAATTCTTGGTTTCAGCTCTTCGACTGGACAACTGGGAGTTTCAAAGCAATGGATAGAGATCCAAAAATGAAATAACGCACATGGAAAAAATGGGGTGGAATTCAAGGAGTAAGCAAATTTTCTTCCTACTCATTGAACAGAAGGAAGCCATGGCTACTGTGGTCACATAAGTAAAAGCAAGATAGATCAGATATTTCTGTTTAAAAAAAATGCAAGTGACTTTTAATTTGTTTCATACAGCTCTGTTTCTGCCACAGAAGACTGGAAGACCCTGCACAGGTTTTCCTAAACTACCTGAAGTCCTGCAGGGATCAGCACGAACTGACCTGCAACATTGGCTCTTACTTTTCCCTTCCTCATCTGCAAACCTCCATGCATGACACATCTCTCCAATGGGCTCATAAACGCATCTGTGAACACAAAAACCTCTGAGTCAGAAAAAAAATGCAGACCAAGAGCTGAACAGCATACTTAACTTCTCTGCCTATTTGCCCATATTTTGGTATTTACACTCCGTGCCATCCCTCACACACAGAACATATATAATCCTTTATTTTAGTGCTGGAAAAGGACTCTATTATTTGCAATTATTTCCTAATTTGGCCAATATGAGAGGTTATTGCTGCTGAAAAGAATGAATAAAAGCATATCTGAGGAAAAAAAGTGCTAGTAGTAAAGTTTAAAAAGAGCACAGATGAAGATTAATAACCTCAGAAGTCAGGGCCTAAAGTACTTAAAACAAGTAAAAAGACATTGCAGAGCAAAAAAACGGAGCCACAAGGAACTTTTGTTATGACACCCAATGCCACGTGCAACGTCTCAGGCCACTCAGTGCTAGCTCTGTGAGCATTCCCAGCAAACCTGCCCCGATGCCAAGGAAGCAAGGTTGATTTATAACTTTTTTTTCCCCTGCAAAGCTTCAGGTGAATGTGTTTTCTGATTTATCTGAAAGTCGCAGGGAAATTTAGGGAGTATGAGCTCAGAAACATTGGAAGTTTGCAAGAAAAAAAAGTCAGGGCTTGTCATTTAAGGTGGAAGAAAGCAGTTTGGATTCAGACCGCATTCATGGATGAAGGACCACAAAGTTGATGCGAGGCTTTCAGTTGACTTCAATGGGCTTGTGCTCGTGCCCCAAGCAGCTGAACGGCAGCTACACCACAACACCAAACGCGGGCTGTCCATCCAGACAAGCTGGGAGAAGGAAGTCCACACACATAGAAACCAGAGGGAGGTGTGTGATCCCTGTAGCAAACAAATTTTGCCAGGAAACAGTAAAAAACAAAGAGCACATTCTGCAGGTGGTCAGCAGACATTGACAGAGCTACCATTCTTGCTCATGTGAACAGAAAGGGTACAATTTCATAATCACAGATACACTGCTCATAAAAGGAGAGGGCACAAATATTTGCACACCCTAGAACGGCTGCTGATACTGCAGTTAAGACTCAGAAGAACTAAGTTAATAAAGGCAATGGAGAGATGATGAAAAATACTTTGCTAAGGAGAAAACAGTTTTAGTCACATGCATACTGAGATGTCACCATTTAATAAAATGACAAAAACTATCTATCACATATGCACGAACACAGAACAATATAAAGAGGTTAAGAGAAATTGATGGCATCCCAGCTTTAATTTTACACTGAATCGGAGTCTTTGGTGATTGAAATAGACAAAGATGTATAGGGTTATCTTGTTGAAGAGGCTTTGCTAATTACTGGCACTTGTCATTTCTCCATAGCTTTATCTAAGTCAAGAAGGCTAACTAGCTCTTTTTCCCCAGTGTGCATTGTTTGTTCAGTAGGCTTTGTGCTGAGAAAGCCTTTTTCATAACTGCACCTCATTATTAACGGGTTCATAAATAAATGAGTCCTAATATTTTCCTCAGTTAGCATTTATGATAGGGACATTTGGACTACAAAAGATTACACTTGTCTTTAATAAAAATAGGCACTTATACATGAAGCCTATTAGGGTCCTTGTCTCGCTGAAGAGGAGGAGGAGGTAGAAAAGGGGAGGAGCAGGATTATAAAAACACACTTTATAGCACTAACATATTTTTCATGTGATTTTTAGTAGCTATGTATTATCTTACATTAGCTAATTATGGCTCTAACCTGAAATGGATTTCTGGATTACATACTCTATGCTGCGGTTTGCTATCCTGCACATTCTTGAACCAAGCAAGCAAACACTGTAAACTAGGTAAACACTTTAAGAACTGAAAATTTCTGGAAAAATAAGCAAGGTAAGAGACAAAGCTGAGCGCAATCCTACAGCTGATACTCAGGTGAGGATGTGTCCCCTCCCAGATTTGACAAACTTTGTTTCTGGAGATGGGGTTCAATGCACTACAGAGATCAAGGCCAAGATGGAAATCACCTGCAGATGTGGTGAGGGTCACATCTGCGGATGGTCAAGAGAGCTATAAGGTTGCACAAGATACCAGAGTGATTTCAAGGAACATGAGATCTCTTCATCTGTACGCTCTCCCCTCCTACTCACCCCTTTCCAGGAGGCTCATCCCTCCACCCAGCCCCCTGCACCAGGACAAGTAGTAGGCGAAAAGAAACTTACTCTCCCCACTCCACTTTTTTTGCGCAATGCCAGCACTGGACCCAAATCTCTCACAGCCCAGACTAGTGTTTTAGCCATAATATCATCTTTCAGGTCTGGGAATGGTGCTTCCTGCACAGCCCCTTGTGCCTGCTGCAAGCCCATGCTGCACACCATGACACATGGGTGAAGCCAGAAGAGCAAGGAAATATTTGCTAAGAGACTGTATTAAGTGGGATAGGCTTTGCAACACCTCATGGCCAAATCTGACTCTTCTCTCCCAACACAAACATCAAAATGTTGCCATTTCCCCGTATTACTCTAGAGCCTCTGCTGGGATCAGGCCCACTGTTAAGCTTCAGACTTTTTTTTATTAATGTTACAAAAAAACCCCTAAAATAATTACATTAATCATTTCCAGAAGACGTCCATAATGTTGTCAGACAGGCTTAGAGTGTTTAGGACTCAAACAATGCTACCTCTTTTGTAGTCACTGTAACACACCTTCTGTCAGCTATTTATAAAATACTCTGTAATCTTCTTTAAACTTCATCTTTTCAAAAATAAATTCAGACCAAACAAGCTGTAATAGACAATTCACGACATCAGAAATGCATCTGCCTGAGACCACAAAACTTTTCCTCTTTCTCTTAGGAAGTAATAATCTGAAAGCAAATACATGAGAAAGCTTGTGCTGCAGTTTACTAGAGAGTCAGCTAATTTGGCTTTGTGAGACAAGTTTGAAGACCCAAAAGCATTTATTACATTTGTTTTTGTTTTTCTAATTAGATGTGGCTCTCATGGTTTTTTGGTTTCACTTGATGCTAAAGTCATTTAAATCAAAAAATCATTTAAGTATATCTGGCACAAGGTTTTTTGCGTAAATCAAAGTGAAATACACAAAACCAATTTAATCACAAAAGTACCACTTCCTTCTGGATGTCAGTAGTTCTCAAAATTGCTTTAGATATTTGCTAGATATCAGAAATGGGTAATGCAGCATTTTAAGTAGCAGAAATGCATTAGTACTATGTAAGTACATGATCCTTAATGTACTAATCTCAGCAATATGTGTAATGAGAACTTTCAGTAACACTTTATTTTAAGTGTCCTCTGAGAAATGCTAATTTACAATGAAACACCTATGGAAGTACATGTGACATCTACATGAATACCAAATGAATTCATTTTGATCAATGCTATTACAATGAATATGATATGAATTCACAATGATAGGGTGTTTAAAGAATTACCACATTTTCCTTTAATATTACATATGTTTTGAAGATTAGCATATGTTAAAAACCATGTTACATGTTCATTAAGCAATATATATATTAGGATGTGCAAGAGATACACCGTATGACTGTCTTAAACATGTCTGCATCATTTAGAACACTACAGAGGATACCTCTTAGTAGTAACATGGGTTTTCACTTCATTCCTAATAATGACATCCGCTGAGTTCAATGAATTCCTTGACTTGCATTTGAGGACAGCATATAGAAAAATGGGCTGGACTTTGTGCCCACTGCTCACCCGGGCATATAACTACTGACCCATTGAAAAAATGGTAGCACAATCCAGTGCAGAGCATTTTCATATTCAAGAATAATATGCGTTGTGCATTAAAGAAAACTAACTAATGAGCCCTTCTAAAATACGACCATTAGTGTCATCATGAAAGGAACTGCTTGGATTTGTGGGTTTTGTAAAGATGATTCTTAGCTTAAGTGCCAGAACAGGGGCTGAAGTTTCAAAAATCTAAACCCTGTTGTTGTCCTCTCTGTGAAGCTTTGAAGGAACCCAAGATGTAGAGAAAATATTTTGAAAGCCTTTAACAAGCTAACAGATGGAGAGAATAATACGGTCAAAAGCTATCAACAAACTAAAACAGCTGATTGAGCATCTGTAGGCTTGCTGTTACCGCTCCCAAACTCGTCAGTGCTGGTTGCTCTGGTTGCCATTACTTTCAAATCCAAGAAATTTCAGAGTATATTCTGGTGACAGTACAGAACCATTCCTCATGGGTCACAGATCTCCTAGCAGACGGGGAGAGTGGTCCATAACCAAGCCCAGAAACTGCTGCAGGTTGATCTGCAAACTCTCTCCTTTCTGTGGCAGACCCCACAGCCAGTTACAACTGCATTAAAATGGTCAGCGTTTGAAGAATAAATGAGTGGAAGAGGAAGATGGGAAGGCAGTAAGAGAGCTCGTCTGAGCTGTAACAGAGCTTTACATTCCCTGGAAAGAATGACAAGGAATGATAGCCCAGACCTCAGCAACAAATGCTAATAAAAAGCAATGAGCCTGATGCACTTGCTCTAGTTTTATTTCACTTGAAAACCTTCATACAAACTTTTTTATATACATGCTATATATATATGGCAATGGTGTCCTTCTCTAAGTATGACTGTGTTTATTAAAGGTCAATAGCCATCACAATGCCATCATTTTCCTTAAAGCATTAGACCATTTTCTATCTTTGTGTACCAACCTTGGCGGCATTTATTTAGGACTGTTTCCTTTTGCATCTAGCAGAAACCATTTTAGTGGTTGATGCCAATAAGCAATTGCGCTAATCAAGGTGTGACACCTGCCAGAGCAAAGGCTGAACCAGCAGTATGTGTTGGCTGAGTGCTGAAAGATCATGCTAATTGCTAGCGTCTGGCCTTTGGCTGGACTAGCAGGCGTCGGGAGCTCTCGGCAGCAATTCGCAAGGCTTGGAAAGGATACAGGAATCCTCTTGCAGCTCTGAAGGTTCCTTCTTACACAGTGCCAAATATCTCCTGTGAGACGCTACCCACATTTCCCACCCCCATCCCTAACACCAACCGGTGCTCAGCTCCTCACCAACAGAACTATTACATGAGCTATGAGTTTCATGCGACCTCAACACCACACAGCAGAAACTGCTACCTGCCATTAAGAAATCCTCTAAAGTGATCCTACCTCTGTGCCCGACCATATTACCAGAATTATCCCAAATGTTATAATTGAGGGGGCATGTCCAGACAGACAACTGTCTATATCCTTATATAAGTGTACACATGCACATATAATTCTTAGGGATAAAGCAGGCTTGTAGAACTCCCCTGTTTAGGCATCAAAGACATGACTGCCAATTTGATCAAAATTAGAAATGAGTTTAACAAAAGCATGAGAGAGATCCCGAACCATTGTGCTTATGATAGCGTGAGTTGCAAAAGTGCCGCAAAGCACTTCACTGTCATCAAAAATAATAAAACGAATCGCTAAGATTGTTTTATATTTACATTTAATTCATTCTTTTAATTTAGCCAGGAAAACAGAGGCCGTATCTCAGAAGAGCATGAAATGGAAGCATAGGATTTCATTTGTCTGCTGTAAGTAAACTAAATAAAAAATGATCTACAGAAAACAAGTTCAAAATAAAATTTAGAATAATAAGAACACCATTGACATTATTTTTCACTCTATGTTTGCCCATCTGGGCCATGTGGTTTTTGGTAAGAAGTTGGTGCTGTGAGATATACTGAAAAATTCACATTTCGCTTAATGACTAGAAGCCTGGAATTCAGATACCAGAAAAGAAGGGGAAATGAGAGAGAAGGGAAAATTTGTAAAATTTTCTCATAAAATTGCCTCAGAATGAAATTCTGCCCTTTTCTTCTACTCCAAAAAGTCATTACCATCTGACAGCTGTTTAGTGGCATATGTGTGTTGGTGGTACCAGTCCAATTCCTAGTGGGCAGGTGTCTGCATCACAAAAGCCACCATCACAATTGGCACTAATTGGCACCCTTGCTGGCAGCCTCCATAAAGAAAATAAGGATTAGATGGCACAAAGATCAAATTATGTTGTCACCATAAAGGTGATCCTCCTTTTAGGTCAGGAAGGTCTGTTGGCAGGACAGTTCAGGGAAGTTTGCACTTCCTGGGCTCTTGTTTCACCAGAGACACATGAAATGCCGGGTATCTGATGTTGCCAACGAGGCATGTTTCGCAGGCACTTTCACTTCGCATTTTTAGCTGAATTTCAAAAGGAAAAAAAAAAAAAAACAACGCCCAAATTCAAAACTCAAACAACAAACCAGAAAATTCCTTTTTAATTTGGACAGTTTCTGATCAATACAAACTTGCTATTTTATGCAGGTAGTCGCTACATTGCTCTGCTGGGATATCAGTATATTCGATCCCTTTCTTTGTATGGTTTGTTGGGGGTTTTTTTTGGAATGGCATGCAAATTCTGTGATTTTTCTAAGTATAGGGTGCAAAATACCCTGGAAAGTGGCGGGGGGGTGGGGGGTCGAGGGGGGGAATGTCTTACAGCTCAGCAAGCTTTATGAGGATATTCTCTTAGTTATTGAGATGACTTGAATAATTCTCCACTAATTTATACACCAGTGAAACTGGCCTGTTGGCAAGTCCACAATTAATGCGAATGCCAAGTGGGATTGCAGCTTTGTTTCATCTAGGAAAACACTTAGCTGAACAGCAGCTTTCCCAGCTGAAAATGTGTGTCTGTCTTTAAACTTGCAACAGAAGCTGGCATTTCTTCATTTCCATTCACTCTATCATTATGATGCATTATACAATGTAATGATGTAATATGCTGGAAAGCTGAAACGCTAGCTCTTTGCCAAAAATAATAATACAAAAAGTGTACAATTATTTTCATCTATGAAAGCCACTCTCACTACCATCTCCAGCTCCCCAGTCAAAGAGAAAGCTTCCCTAATAGCAGATCATCTCTTTCTGTTTGTGAATCAAACATGAATGTGAAAGGAGGGGACGCCAGCTCATCCATGCTGAGTTACAACTTTTAAAAGATGTAAACATATTTATCACTTCGGCACAGCAGCACATCACCGCACATGCCTCACACTTACATTTTAATAGTATTTTTCCCCACAGAATGAGCCCCTTACCTGCAGGATGTGATGTGCCATTTCATTCTGCAAGTGGCTGCACTGGGACTAAGCGTGGAAGGATTACTGGAGGCAAAAAAGGCACTAGGATTTGGACCTTGGTCAGAGGATCAAAATGCCAGGAATTTTTCAGACCTGGTTTTACCACTCCTTAATCACCAAAGTCATGAAAAGATCAGGCTTGTTCTTGCAAAATGATGTCTCTTCAGCAGGAATGCCACCTGCATCAGATCCCAAAAAAGGCAGTGATGGAGCAGAGACAAAACACAGATTGCTTTAGGTTAAGCATCTGCTCTACTGCTTCATCTCCCATTGGTTTACATGGAGTTCATACAGCCTCAATGCACCCCCATACGCAAAGCCATGATATCAATACGGGGCGGCTTCAGCGCCTGTAAAATGCATCAACTTGCACGTCTCGGCCACACGTTCAGAGAAACAGTGGCTCCTACCGATTAGCTCCACAACAAATGGTGCGATGGGCTGATGATGAATGTGAAGGTACGAAAAGAAGCTTCCTAACAAATTCAGACAACAAAACAGTTTGTGCTTCAGTCACTGGACCGGTAGCTACCAGGAGAGAATTTGCCACTGGCAGCAAAAGCTGCCTTAGGTTTTCCGAGGGCAGAGCCAGTCCCAACCAAAATTCCTGTCACCTCTTGTTGAACAGAGATGAGAGACCTGAGGTGCATGTCAGTGTGGAGCTAAAGATGGTCTTTTAGGAACAAAACAAAAAAACAGAATAAAATTAAAGTGACAGGGAGCAGTACAGTACCGAGCGGTAGGGTTAGGGTGCAGGAGGCAGACGTCGTGCATCAACCAGGTGCAGGTTTGCCAGGCGGAGAAAACTCCGCTCCTACAGTGATATACAATTGCACAGTAAGTGTATCTTAATAATACAATAAAGCGTTAGCTCTGATTAGAAAAGAAAGATGAATTCTTCTGCTAAACCAGGGTAACCCTAAAAGCGTGTTAACATGAAATACTAAATAAAATGCTACTCATCTATAATAAATCTTATTACACATTTTGGCAATTTTACTACTAACATACCGAAGGTCTCAAGCAATGTTTGAAAATAGAAATCTTAAATTGAATCATTGTTGCATGAATATATGCAAAATATTCATTTCTAGCACTGTGAGGGTTGAGTGCTTTTAAATTGGAGAAATCACTCATGACTTCACCTTTTCATGCAAGATAAAGTTGTATGTGGTAACATCATTACAATGTCATGAAAGGAGTGGAAATCATACAACAGTTCTGCCTAAAGCTAATATACAAAAAAGTACTTCTATATTTTTTAATATTGTTCAATATTTAAAGGTGCAGTACGAGGCTTTAAATATATAAAAAAAATCGTTAGACTTCAGCTGTCAGTGTGGCCTTCACTGAGTACTGAGACTAATAAAATCATTGATGAGATCTCTTTAATATTTAACAGAATTCATGTCTTAGGTACTAGCCTATTTTCAACTCCAGTCTTTGTGGAGGGAACTAAATATAGAAATAAAAAAGCAAACGATTTATGTGGCGGTCATTATAGATTTTTTTTAACTAGAGCACTAAAATTAAACTATTTACTCAATAATACTGTCATAACAACAGAGCAAACACTATGACATTTAAATAGTTTTTCCTATAAATCTTTTAGCAGGAGATTACTTCAAAAGTACATAACACTTTTATACACATTAACAATCAGTAAATTCAATCAGTGAAACGTATTTTGCAATGAGTTGCTGCACCATGATTTGCCAATATAGAGTTCAGAAGACTTCTGTGTTTTAAAAGGGTGGGAAAAGAATAATTTGTGCTTATATACTTCTTTTCTTCCCTCTGATTAAAAAAAAATTAGTCCTGAAAGTTCAGCCTCAGAACTAGAAGTTACATTAAAAATGCTCTCCCTGTAATTTAACTATATAATTTTTTATAGCACATATGTGGGCAAAAAAAAAAAGAAAAAAACAGGGTAAGGCAATCGCACAATGTCAGGCTCAACTTTAAACCCTCGTACACATGAAATGGATAGCTCATCTCTGTGAGGCAGCCACTGCTCCGGTGCTTGGAGTCACAGGGATGCAAAGTAAAAATGTCTTCGGCTTTGAATTTCAACCCCACCACCAAAATACACTCATTTGTTAAAATAAAAATGCAAATTTCTAAATTACTGCCTTATTTTTATGTTAAAAAAAAAATAAATTCTTGCCTGCCATGGCCAGGCCGTTGCTAGGTGACAATGCCGCGGCACGGACTGTCACAGGTGATGAATGGCACATTAAGCCCGGCTGGCGGCATTCCCCACACCAGCGCTGCAGCCACCCTGCACAGCCCTTGTGCCCTCCAATGGGTCTGCCATGAAACAGCACAAAGGGCCGGCTGCAAAGGCCAGGGTGAGATTTTGGCAGTGGGAGTGTCATTCTGCTCAGCAGTAGCCCAGCCAGGAACATGCTGGCATGGCACCGGTGAGGTTTATCATGCTTTTGTGCTTTAGCAGTGATGCTGAAGCCAATAGGGGTGTGAAACTTTACGGCGGAGTGAATAGAGTCAATCTAAAAAGCTATCGATGGTGTTGCAGTTCAGGTGAACCCACAAGAAACGCAGATCCTCAAAGCTGATGCTTGTGCACCATCTCCATAGTCTGCCATGGCAATCATCAGACCCTGGTCAGCACTGGGGCTCCTTGCATTACCGAGCTTGTCCTTATTTTAGATACAAATGAAGCTGGGGGTTCCCCTTGCAAAGGTGCCGCAGGTACTGTGCCTGTCTTGTGACCTCGCTGCCCCTCCACCTCTTTGCTGCCTCCATGTGCCCCATTGGGATGTGGAAAGCAAGGGAAAGAGCCTTTTTATCAGAAACCTTCATATCTGAGCAATGAGCCAGGATGAATCCTCGTGCGGGCTGGCTGTTAAGGAAAATTCCCAAAGCACACGTGGGGCAGTTCCTGCCTAGATAACACGGACAAGCTAACCTGATCCCTACGCAAGAACGCAAGAAGCCCTGACTACCATGAGGTCAACTTCTCTCATACTGACCATTAATAGGGATTAAAAATATCCAAACCGTAACCATCACAATTTCCCCAGGAGCTGGGCAGAAACGAGTTCTCCCTTTCCCTGCTCACACCAGTATAAACCCAGCCTTGATCAGACCTCACCTCGCTGGAGTTTCTGCATGTTCCTTTCCTTTAAAAATAAGCAGCAAGGATATGCCATTGAAACAAATAATTTGGTGGTGTTAATCCATAGATTATTGACAAGACAAATGACATTCCTTGGATCTAATGCTCTCTGCTACTCAAGGGCCAGCTAAGCTCTCTTTTTTCAAATATGTGGATTTTGAAATGATGGATCATAATAACAGAGCTGATGCCTATGAATGGGGATTGCAAACACTTAATATTTCAATAGAAGTGTGTGCAACATGATCCAATCACTCTAAAAAGGGAAATATATAAAGAAAGCAGCTGGCATGAAAAAGAATAAACAAAGAAATATTGATAAAACTCTGTACAGATTAGACAAAATATATTCAAGCTGCATTTGAATAATCTCATATATATTTACATGTGTGTACATATACATATATATATTCAAAATACAGAAAGATTTCTTACCTCATCATTTCCCTGCTTTGAAGGACAGATCTCTGAATTAACACCCCCCTGCAAATTGCTGTACTCGTGCATGAGAACCCAGCTCCCCAGATGCTGCTTATGCCTTGAAATTGTGCTCAGGCGGGGGGTGACTTTGCGAGGAGCTCAGCACTGTTGCCCCAATTCAAGGAAAGTGAATTTTTCATGTTAAAACTCATAAGGGATCCCTTGAAAGCTCTATCTTGTTATTCATTAGACTAATTTTTCATGTTTTTGTACGGCACAACCCAGTGATTTCAGGATCAGGCCAGGAGAAATCATTTGCATTGCACTTACACCAGAGTATTTACTTCCCTACGTCTCTGTAGTAAAACCAATCTGACCACTGAAAACTGATGTTATGTAAGAATCAAGCAAATTTTAAGGCTGAAAATGCAGTTCCTGACTCATAGGATGCCCTTGCACACGAGGCAAGAAAATTTCTAGGGACCGGGCATAACCATTGAACCTTTGCCAAGTGCAAGGTATTGCATGCTTGTTTAAGCCTGGGGAAGAAAAAAAAAAAGAAAAAAGTTAAATCATTTTACTTTTCAACTGTTGCAGGCTAAGAGGATGTACAAAAATGGTGAGTACGGCTCAGCTGATGGGTGGGAGTGCAGTAACTGCAGTAACTTCCTATTGAATCTGAGCCCCAAGCTATTCTGCAGTTTGAGGAAGGAAGTGGTGGTAACAACCTTCTCTCATTCTTCATTATTTTCCGCTTGCTTGCCTTCCCTGCACTCCTACCACCAGATCATCACCAATTTTCCCAAGGCCACACTGAGCAATGAGGGAAACCAGAGCACCCCCCTCCCCGGTTCCCCAGTACCCCTCAATAGTGACTTATCCCCCTGGGTTTGTGGTGTGGGGTTTTCCCCTTTTTAATCACAGCTGTCTTAAAAGCCACCTTCCTTCTCCCCACCACAGCAGTCTACCTACTGCTGAGATGCTCATTGCAATAAGCTTTGCTAGTTTACTTTTTTCCCACGTGATTATTCCATAAAACACCACAACTCCAGTGATAATCTCCACCGGCTGTGCCTGCCCATGACTGAGAACTACCAGGGCTTTGCTGGAGCATCGCACTCTCCCACACAGCAATGTGCCAGACTGTTGTCTCTTCTGCTGGTGCACTGTATGCCAGCTGACTGGTCTCCAGCATTGCTCACTGCTCTCCCCCAGTTTCACCAAAGTATTAGCAAGGATCAAGCAACTTTTCCTTTTTTTTAAAAAAAAAGCAAGAACTGAGCTCCTTTAGGTTACTGAGTCTGCATGACTGCATGTGGTGCACAGGAATAATTCCATCAGCAAAGCACAGCCAGACTGTCAGAGACACACCATCTAAATGGCCTTAATGATTTTCAAAGCAAAAACGTTCATCCAGTCAAACTTCACAGCTTTTCAAAAGTTCACAGTATTGCACACAAAATTCAGTTGACCTGGCCTTGAAGCACAAGCCTAGTGTGTTCATACACAATAGCTGTGTGCTTACACGGCAGCCCCATGGCCAGGAAGGTAGCACAGGACAGCACACAGCATCCAGACTCTGCTGGTCTCCTTCCTTCTCAGCTCAACATGGCCACTCATCACTATAAACCCTAAAACAAAATTCAGTCCATGCAGATTAAATACTCTACAACTACCTGAAAGGAAGATGTAGCGAGGCAGGTGTTGGTCTCTTCTGCCACGTAACAAGCAACAGGACAAGAGGAAATGGCCTCAAGTTGCACCAGGGAAGGTTTAAATTGGACATTAGCAAATTGTCTTTTTTTCTGAAAGTGGTGAATCATTGCAACAGGCTGCCCAGGGAACAGGTGGAATCATCATCCCTGGAGGTGTTCAAAAACCATGTAAACATGGAAATCTGGGACATGGTTTAATATGCATGGTGGTGTTGAGCTGATGGTTGGACTGGATGATCTTATTGGTATTTTCCAACCTTAATGATTCTATGATTCTAAGAAATAGCACTTTCCAACACAAGCAGCTCCTGACCACCCAGCACAATTTAGCTGATTCTGGAGAATGAACCCAGTATCTTTGTATGCAATGGCTCAAGTTTACTGGCATTGTTTGAGTACAGGCTCCCCAGCACTGACTTCAAGAAGAGAAAGTTTGAACACTCAATCCTTAGCTAGCTGCAACGGGCTTACTAGTAGGTCAGCAGCTCTGTTTGCACGTTCCCTTAAGAGAACAGCAACTGGCTCGCTGTGTAACCCCTCAGTCATTTAGCTGAACAGATCAGGATCACCTTGCCTGGAACCAAAGTCCTCATCATGGCCTTTAAATCTAGAAGAATGGAGGAGATTCAGACATCATCCAGCAAAGTGCTGCCATTCCCAACTGAGCCCTCTCAGAGACAGTGGAGAGTATTTTGGACCAGGTGTGAATTTCCAAGGTCTTCATAGATAATGAGACAATATCTGAAAGTTAAGCCAGCTACAACCCAAAGGTTTATTCTGGCTTTTTACATGCCTGGTTTGCTCCTCTCTTACTTTGCCAGCCTATATCTGATCATAGTTATAAATTCCAAATTGCATTCTGCAAGGCTGTGTTTCCCCCAGATTTACGTGCAACTATGATCAAAATCTGTTGCTTCACAGCAGCCCCCTATAATGAGCCTGAGATATTCTATCACATGCTGAATTTCTGACTCACATGATACGAAGCAACACAACCACACACACACACGCACACCCCCACCCCCATATACCAGAGCAGAGGTTCAAAACAGCAGCAGCTTTTCTCTCGGCACAGGGCAGGGGCACTTTTGTTTCTTGAACAGGTGGGCTACCTGACAAGCAGCAGGTAGCCTTGCTTTTGACTACTACATTTTAAATCAAGGCTGTTTGGCAATTCATTAGTGTCTGCTAACTGTTAAACACAGGAAAGTTCAAAAACATGCATATGTTTCCCTCCCTGCCTCCCAGGTGGTATCTGTTTCAAGCAGCAACCTTTTCACTTCGTGCTTCAAGACTTGTAAACTTCCCGTGGCTACGCCAGCGGTTCCTAACCAGGTGCCTGTGCTGGAGCCGCAGTCTCTGAAGAGCAGCAAACTCCATATGCTGATCTCCGGCTATGTAGATGCCATTCGTTTCTCCTTGAAAGTTTATTGTCAGAATTACTGAAATGTACACAAATGTCTGTATTTGAAGGTGAAATTTGGTGGAAAAATAAAGATATAATAGGATCCTTTCTTATATAATTTCCTGGTGTGATGTCTGTCTAAAAAATGAAGTGAAATTATATGATGTCAAAAAATCATGTTTCAAAATGATTGACAACATGTGAGTGTTTTGCATTGTGAAATGAGGTGGAAAATTTTAATTGCATGATGGAAGGACATAATATTTATTAGAACCTTGTAACCACACCAGATTTCAGTGAAGAGGACACAATTTTAAATTTTATATTAATACTTTGGGCTAAATCTTAAATGAACACACAGAAGCAAAATCCCGCCTCAGATTCTGTAAGTTTTTAATCTCTAATAGAAAATGACATCTATAGGGTTGGCACGTCACCATAGTGACAAAAAGATTCCCTCATACATGCATTGCTATTCTGATCTGAACAATATATAGTGCTGGGCTCCCAGGTCAGTGAAGAAATAGCTGCTCTGTACACACAGCATTCTGATAAAGGTCTGCTGAAGAGCTGGGTAGGCTGAAATTGTACGAAAGTCAAAACCAGCTCCTGTTTCTAAGCCCCACTCCATCCCTCCCAATGACAATAAAAGATGGGCTTGTATCCACACCCAAATGCTGACAAGTCTGGGTCCCCGCAGACAGGAGGGGGGAATAAATCCCATAATCAAAGCCATATCAGGAAAGATCCCAAGTAAACAGCAACAAGTTCAGGGACAGTCCTGGAAGACTGCATAACATATTTATTTTTGGGACTGGCCAGTGCAGCACCAGACAGTAGTACTTTTCAGAGAAAGTGATCTAGAGAAAAAAAAAGAAGTGAGGTAACATTAAAAAGGAGGAAAACAGAGATACATGTATGCAGAGGTAACTTGAAGCAATCAATCTTAGCTTTAAGACATGCCCTGAATAAGTCTTATGTCAGTAAGGAATCTAGATGGGTCAATCTATTTGAGGTCCAGCAATATTAGTTAAATTTCCTCTCCCTTCACCTTTCATGGCATTAAAGGATCTTCCGGCACTGAAACATGGCAAGCGAAGCTTCCCCTTTCCCTCACACCATAGCCGCTTTTCTGAGCCTGCTGACAACACCACAGGCTCAGGGGCAATGAAAAGGAAAAAGGAAATCCTGATTTTGAGCATAGCTTTTACAAAGAACCGCTGTGTGACCAGCCCAGCCCAGAAAGGTGTGGGAGCACGGCTGCTTCACTATCAGTGCCTTCAGCAACCGGCTGAATTTAGCAAGAAGCACTTTTCCAGCCAATATCCTTTCATGAGAGCTTTCCTGACCAAGAAGGAATTGACCAGAGCACAGGTGAACTCCTGATGCTTTTGCACATCCCTTCCACCCATTTGAGCAGTGTCAGGTCTGGTTTTGGAGATCTGGGTTTAGTTTGGAGGTATAAAATCAAGAAAAATCCGTACTTGGCTAGAGTTGGAGTCTACTCTCCCCAGCGTGGCCTGAACAACTCATGACAAGGCAAAACCCCAACAATGCTCAAGTACCAAAGTGACGTACAAAGACAAGAAAAATGTAATTCTCTGTGCAGGTAGACTAAGTCATGATGAATGTGGAAAAACAACTTTTAAATAAAAACAACTGCATAACCAAAATAAAAAGCACGGGCAATCCAGAAATCCATAAGGAAATTTAGAGAGAATGGAAACAAACTCAACAGAGCTGAGTCCTGTTCTGTTTGTATAAGACACAGGGAACTGCATTACAAATGTCTATGTGGAGCTGAAGAAAATGGTTGAAATTATAACCATGGAGCCTAAATGAAGCATCAGGAAGAGACAAGTATGGAAAGCTGCATACGGGAAACAGAAATGCCAGCTTCAAATCGCGAGAGGCTCAGTATACCAGTAATTCACAGAAATTTGGGCTAGGACATAAATCACAGCATTGGAATCCTAAAGGGTCATTGAATGGGGCTGCAGCTAGTCAAGCAGAAGAGGTCAGAAATTAAAACAGTTCGCAATGAGTAATAAGAAACCTTAGATCCTTAAAGAACAGTTTGAAATAGATATTTATGCTCCTTGCCAAGTAAGGGAGAGATTTTTCACTTCTCCATCAAATTAGCTTTGACTGAATACCGGGAACAAAATACACTCCTGAATAGTCTCACAAGGTTTTGAATGAGGTTTTCTTTTATCTGTGCATCTCCACTGAGCAAATCATCAGGCAGAAAAGTTTTGCTCAAAACCCACGGTTGTGCCCGGAGAGAGGGATTTACACATCTTTACATAAGAAGTACTTGTATCTTTCTCCGGACTAGGGCACAAAACGATAATAAATAGTTTGTCCTACTGACTGCACCGAGTAACGCATTTCCCACAACTTCAGTCCTGGGAAGGTTTGCAAAACCCCATGGCTAATCCATAACAGATTACTTGATCTACCTGACACACGTGCAGAAGGTTCTGTCTCACCCTTGACAGCCCTGCCAGTGTCCCATGGAGGACGAGACCTCCCTGGGCACCACTAGTGGAGTAACAAGCCCAATCTCTAAAGCCCGAATTGCATTCTTACCCTGATGTGCTGCCTGAAACCCAGACTGTCTGAGCCAAACGCAGACGCCCAGGAAATCTAATTGATGGAGTAGGGAAAAAAAAAAAAAAGAAAAAAAGAAAATTGTAAAAATGTATCAGATATTCCTGAATAACAAATAAATCTGATGAAATCAAGATCTGCTCACAGCTATTCTATGAGAAGGAGAAAGAAAGCCAGATCAATTATTCATTTGAAGTTACTCAGTCAGCACTCCATCAGGCTCTTTTATAAGTCAAAAATATTACAGGATAAACATGGCTCTGAAATAAATCTTTGCCCTGCCCTCAAATAAGAAATAATTACAGATGTACCTAGGAAGTCCCACATTCAGGTAAGTCTCCATAGCACATACCCAGCCCCTTGCACTCCTCCATCCTGTCCTCCTACATCTGCCGAGGGCTGGTGTTCCCCGCATTCATGGGTCGGCTCCTTTCTCTCTCCCCTCTACATATATGCACATTTTTTGCAGTCTGGGATTCTCATTATACTAATAAAGCCTAAGTCCACCACTAATTCAGATAGATGCTTTCTTGGAATGAACTTGGATAGGTTATGAACTGATCCAGCAATAAGGACTCCACTTTTTGAAGGTTATTACTCCCCAAGTTCCTCTTTGCTGCAAACATTATAAAGTGTTTATAAAATGTTCGCATCCTACATCTGAATATTAATGAAACATTTTTTAATAACACAACATAAACCACCTGTGTCCTTTTGTATACCATAGAAAATTATTGCAATAGTGTGAAATAAAAATGTTGGGGTCCTTCAAACCCTAAACCACCAAAGACCGATCTGCTTCCTTCCACCTGTTTGTATTGTTTAGTTTTTCTGTTCAGAAAATAAATAACCATCTCTGAACAAGTAACTACAGAGTACATAAGAGCATCACAAAGTAATTATGAGTTTATGACATCATCTTAATAATACAAGGGAGAGACTGAAAGACCCAGGAGAAACTCCAGATTTCCCTTTTGGGAAAATGTTAATGGATGCTTACAATCTGTTTTCCTTTGTTTGGATGTTACAACCAATAATACACTTTTATGTCTATAAATAAAGACTAAAGTTGAATAAATCCAACAACCTCCTGAGTCTGCGGCTCTGAAACTTGATTCACATTCACGGTAAAGATTTATGAGTCACTTGCAGAGAATAAGTTGAAGCTGCAAGATTTGGGGTGAAATTATTCAAAAGGGTGATTATTTTTGGAATGATTATGCATGCACACCTGATCAGGGTGTCACCTGGGCCCCCTTGTCCTACATGATGAAATGTGGCAATTTTTTGCATTTCTCTTTGCTTGCACAAAAGAAGAGCATGTAAGAATAATCAAACTGTTTATTTTTACACACACTGGATCATCTTGTAGATGTATTTTTCCTTTTATTTAGATGTTCTTTAAACTATTCAAGTGAATACACTAAATTTACTGATGCCTGTGAAGTGAAAGAATAAAACTGCTGTTCTTCATGCATGGGTGTGTCTATATATACTTTTCATATATGCGTGTATGTATGTATATGTGAACCAAAATACTTTTGTATTTGGCATGCAAAGTTAAGCACTCAAACTTCGGCAGTAACTGTCCCTGCTGCGTGTAGTGTGGGAAGGCAGACTTGCTTCTTTCCTTTCTTTCACTTTCTTTCTCTTCTGCTCCTTTTCTCTTTCTTACAACCGTTTGGCATTCACCTTTGCCCAACTGGTGTGCAACCATCAACTGTGGAGGACTATTAGTACCATCAGATGAGGCCGCGTCCTGTCAGGAAACAGAAGGCACCCCTACCTACTGTCTTTGGCTTGAACCTCTCTTGTGATACAGGTTTTGACATCTAGATAATTGGAAGGGTTTAAAATATTTTGTCCAAATGAAATGAGCTTTGTAAAGTATAAATGGAAAAAGTAATTTGGAAAATACACCCTGGTTCATATTCTTTCTCTGCCTGGAGAATGAGATCACTCTACAACCATCTGAAAGGTTTTCAGGAGCCTCCTTTTATCAAATTTTTGTGGCAAAGTCTCAGAAACCTCATCATTAGTCACTTCATTCTCTCTATGTTCTTCCTGATAAGATGTTTTCTCCTGTGTAACATATGTTTCTCCCTTTTTAGTCCTAAAAATTTTTTGCTTTGTTCAGGCAATTCAAAATTGATATAAACTTTCTCCTTGATCTCATACTGATATGGCCTGAAACAAACCCCCTGACGGCCTCCAAAACGCAAGCAGGTTCAGAAGAAGCTCAAGATTTGGTACCGGATGCTTTTCTTCGAAACTGCCTGAGCACACTTTCAGGAAGTTTCTCTCGTCTCTGCACAAATTCCCTAACTGAAAAGGACATCTCTCCTTCCAGCTCTTGTCTCCTTTCCAGAGAGTGTCTCTGACCAGATTTAGAAACTTCACATCTGCCAAACCTCAGTGATGCGAGCACCAGGCAGGTAATCGCCTTTTTCCAGATGCCCGCTATTTCAAAAAGGCATTTTCAAATGTTCTGTGGCTACGTGGGTAGCCCCATTAAGCACCTCTGGAAATTCAGCCCACTCCTTCTTTTGCATAAAACATCTTCCCACTCTTTCCATTAAATTATTACCCATTCCTTCATTACTACTAATCTAGTATGAATTAATTCTTGCACAAAACAAAATCAGATACAAGAATTAATCCAAATCTTGTCTCACAACTGCCTCTGATCCAGAGTTTGCTGAGGTGAGAACACAAATGCAG
The DNA here is from genome assembly GCA_033558235.1 of Neomorphus geoffroyi. Lineage (NCBI taxonomy): Eukaryota > Metazoa > Chordata > Aves > Cuculiformes > Neomorphidae > Neomorphus > Neomorphus geoffroyi. The sequence continues at coordinate 95,039,121 of JAUMJM010000005.1, read as the reverse complement.
GTGTAAACTTTTAAGAAGACACCTATCTGTATTACTTTCCCGTATCTGAAAGTGTCACAGCCCATGGATCCATTATGGTCAAATCCTCTCTGCTCAGCAGTGACCACATTGCTTCAAGTCAAAAGCACTGGAAGGTACATCTACTTCCCGTGATGTGCAGATGCTTCCAGCTAAGTATATCTGAAAGTCATTATTCTTTCATTCACCAGGAGAATTAAATCTCAAGCAACAAAAACTATTTGCAATTCCAGGTAAAGTTCATTAAGTAATTTTGAAAACAACTCTAAAACTAAAAATAGTTTCAAAATGCAATGTTCTGATTTTTCACTTCAAAATAACCTTTTGTGCCCAGAAATTTGCCAACATGAAATAAGAAAAAGGATTTCAAAATTAAAGCTAAGCTTTTGATTCAGCTAAATAAAAATATTTCTTGTCTTCCTATTACTCTGAAGAAATAAAGTCTTTGTTATAGGTTTTCCATAACACTTATTCTAAGTCTGGGGTTTTTTGACTTTTTCTTTTCCCAGTTTGGCCAGTGAACCAAACCCATCAGTTATTTGCCCTTTGCTGTGCATAGTGGCATTTTCATTTTCTATGAAAGCACCTCCAGAAAGAGGAAAAGTGCCCCGCTGGTCTTTCCTTACACTACTGCTTCTTCTCCCAGCACCATCACAAATCTAGCGTCAAGTCCTCCTTACAGGAAATTAAAACCAACTCCAGAATTGAATCAAAATCTTTTCCTCTGGTCCTTAGGTTGCCTCTGTACCCCTACACCCTGCTGCTAACTTGTCATTCAGCTCTCCCCGCGGCCTTGAGATGCCTCCTCGTTGCTTCTGTGTGGCATGGTTTGAGGTTCAGAGTGAAGTGGGCTCCTTGTGCCCCGTCTTCTTTATTGTGCATGAATATACAGCCAGTTATTCTTCAGTCCTAGGGTGGCATCATGCAGCAAAGCACACTATAGTAATTCTCAGCTTCTGCAGTGTTATTGAGGGGACTACCATCCTAGGGTTATTTTATAACATTGTTACAGATTAATAGCGATAGGGCTGCTTCAGTGTGCGGAGCTTGCTATGGGTTAAGACCCATGGCAGCCTGCACCATTCAAGAGAGCCATGCAATAAAAATAAAAGAATCATTTCTAGTAAGTTCTGACTCTGATTAAAAAACAATCTTTATGAAATAAATGCTAATAAAATTGCTTTCCTAATTACCCAGAGCTAGTTCATTTCCCAGCAAATATAATAAAACAGAGTTACTTGGCTCCGATTCACAAAATCTGAACCCAAGCTCATTATTAAGGCATTTAGCAGTGAAAAAGCATGTGTGCATAAGATGCTGTCCCGTCAAGCAGAATGCAAGAAATCTTTTGAAGTTAGACCTTTGAAGTCTCAAGTTATTGCTGCATTTTTTTAATGCAGGTATTTCAACAAGAGAAAATCTCTCTGTGTTATTTACACAGATGGAACTGGGCACCCTATTATACCATCATATTCAGCGGATATTTCAGTTAGAAGCAGAAAGTCTTAATTTAAAGAAATATTTAGAGCTGGTACATAGCACTTCTTAATCTGTGGAACCATTACAAGGCTGTGAGACTTTTACATAATAGAATAGACCAGCCGATGTCCCAAGGCTATTATTGCTATGACTTGTAACACACTGAAATCTCTTTCATCTGCCTAACCTGGGATTTTGATGATTGTAAATGCATGAATATGTTTCAGTTTAGGGGGTTATGTTTATGTTTTATTTATTTTTGCTTATGTTTCTGTTCTCTTCAAAACTTCCTCCAATTTCTAAAGGTACAAATGTTCTACCAAGCTCTCCAGTTCTCCGTCTGCCAGGCGTCCCCTTGACGTCTAAGGAGTCTGACTCTGATAGTGATTAAGGGTGTAGGGACTAAGGTCCCTGTTTTTAAGAATTGAATGCACTGGGACAGGACAGGCCGGAATACCAGCTTCCCCTCTGCATGAAGCACATGGAAGAGAGACCTCTGATACACACAAGGTGCATTGGTGGTGGTGCGGAAACAGGACCAGAGTTCCCAAATCACAGGGAGGCTGAAGGCCCTTCTGAACCCAATATTTGAGCGAGACCTTTCCATCATCTTGCACTACAAGGCAATGGTGCCTTTATTTGAGTTTTCCTTTTTTACCCGTTTACAAGAACATTTACCTGGTTTCCCTTCCACATGAAATATGTATGATACACCCAGCTAGTACATGTATACTCCAGGTCAAAACCTGGATAAAATCTATTACTACTGAAAGCGCTTTAAAAGTATGAAGAGATCTTAGGAAGTCACCATCTGCTTCTCTGCTTCATGGCAGAAACTATGATGCCTAAACCCTTCCCAGCAGCTGTTTCATGAAGGCACTTTTTTATTTCCCAAGTTGCAGCAAGCATTTTGAGGTTGCTGGTTAAGGTGGTGCGTGCGGTTAAGGGATACACAGCAGCCCACAATCTCATGCCACCTGATCTCTCTATGCCTTAGTTTCCTCGTTACAAAATGGAAATAACACTTCTCCCCTGTGCAAGCCAGCTGGGAGGCTAAAAAAGTGAACATATGCAACTCTGATAAGCAGCATTCCTCTGGAATTAAAAATGCTTGGGGAAGGATTTCCACAAGCAACCAACAGGACCACAGGGATATTAGTAAGAGAAGAGCTAACCCAACATGAAGGTTAGTTGCTGCTGTTCCCACATATGGTGCACAGCGCAACGATATGTCAGAGTTGGAGACGGGGTAACTTCATCCCCTCCCACATCCGGAGGTTACTTTGATCCACACAGGGTGTAACAGCACTAACTCAGAGAAAACACCACAAAGTATTCGTGATTTTCATACTCAGCAGAGCACTTACTCCCACCCCAGCAGGTGCACGAGGAAGAGCCTTGATGGCACCCTTGCACTGTATCTGCCTAAAAAGAAGAAAAATACATTACAGAGACGGCAATCCTGACAGATGGACACATTCCCACAAGGATGGGAAACAGGAGAGAAATTCTCCTGCACAGATCTGACCATCAATAGGGCTGATCAGCTAACTTTTGGTCTACATCTTGTGCTTTGACAGAATATTCATGACCTCGAACCCACCCCACACTCACCAATAGCCACACCTGCATAAAATTAACCATTCCAAACACATTTGTATGTCATGAAAGTATCAAATTAACATGTCTTCTGATTTCTTTTTTGGACTGTTTATCTCTAAATATAAACTTCCACTGGAAACAGCTCCAGCCTAACTCCTATGGACAGGAAGTCCCATTGCCAAACTGAACTGCTTCTCCTTGAAATCAAAGCATCTCCACACCTTTGGAAGTGACTGCAAGACCAGGGCTTTCACCAGCAAATCTCTTGGTGTTACATGAGCCACAAAATAACCCAGCTCCCTCTTCTATGGCTGAACAAGCTCCACAAAGACAGTCAAGAAAAAAAAAAAGCACTAAAAATTTATTTAATTTGGTGGATTAAGCAGCTATGACTCAGAATTCACATCTGAGATGATCTGTGAAGAAAGCGAGTACGATTTTTACATAGTCTCTGTTTTAACCACCCCACAGCACATCTTGCTGCAGCTTGTGCACACCTCCTGTCCCCTCCCACCACTTCTGGTGGCATCTGCGATACTTCGACCCTGAAGGATGTGCTGAGGATAAAGTTTCTACCTCAACTTCAGATTGCTTTGTTTTTTGCAGTGCTAACTTAGATCCTTAACATTATCTTAATGCACTTTTTATGGTTTAATTTCCCCTTTTGTGGTGCTGTTTTCTTCAATAAGACTCTTAAATTGAAATCAGATTTCCTCTGAAGGAGCCAGCCTGATTTTCTTCGAGAGCCCAGTACAATACAGTCGTTCCACTGAGACTGACAATTTTATTATAGCTGCATTTCCTTTTTGCCTACAAAATGTTTGTTTTATAAATAGGTCTTTTTAATTTAATGTAATTTTTTTATACAACAGCAGAAACAGTCAAAAAACACACAACACAGCTACAAAATTTTGCTTTTCTTATACACACCTTCCTTAATTTACTTTCTGTTGGCTGAGGAGGGGAAATCAACTTCTTACCTAAGGCAATATGTATGTAAAATTTCAATCTAAAATAAAATTCAGCTCCCCAGTCTTCCAGCTATATCATCGAAGATGTGGTCTTGAAATTAAAAAAAGAGGGGGAAAAAAACCTGCAAAAAAAATACACTGCACTTTAATGAAAGAGACAACTACAAGCAGAAACATGATAAGGACTCTGGAAACTAATCAACTGACAATTGTTTTTATCATTTTTATACCACTTATGATTTAACAAGGAGAGTTTTTTTCATCCCGTGCTTAATTTTAAGCATGTGAGAAGTCATGTTGTCCTCAGTGATCATGTCCTGTGAGGTAGCAGAAGGCACACCTACCTATGGTGTTTGACTTGAATCTTTCTCTTGCCAGTGGCACTTTTCTTAACATCTTGAAGACTGCTCAAGTGCTTAAGCATCTCATGGAATTACGGTCTCCCTTTGGGCTGTGAAATTAAACTTCTATCTGTTGTCTCCAAGAGGGCACAAAGGCTACTTTTGAGAGCCATACCTCTCCTTATGGCCCCACCAGCCCTACATCACGTGGCACGAGCTACTGCAGTGTCCCTGTGCTCCCCTTGATCAGGAGCTGGTCCCAGTCACTAGTCCCACATGCCCGAATATTCTCCCTCTGTAAACCAGAGCAGAAGGGGAAGGGAGGAGAGGGAAAGGTTTATATCCCAGGTTCAGCCCAAAACCAGCATTGAGTTTGAGTATGCCCTTGGCCTCAGGGTCTAAAAGTGTTGGTTTAAATTGGGAGCATTCTTCACCACCCAGCTGGAGCAGGGCTCAGTGTCACTTTTCAGAGTCTGCAGCACAGACCACACCTCTGTCAGAATTTTTGCACCCCCTACAACTATAGACAATTGAATCACACCTCCAACCCAACAGCCCTCTACCAGAAAAATAAGAAAAAAAATCTTCCTGACATGCATCTAGACTACTTTTTATATTTTTGTAGTTGTCAATGACTGTTCTGAAAAGCTCTGCAACGGTTTAAATTCCGGTAACAGGTTTCATATGGTCTCTATAACATCTCAGTGTATTAATTAGTTTTCAAGACCCCCAAGCAATAAAAATGTAGCCATTCAAGGTCACAGTTTGACTTATTTACAATTGACGTATAACTTGGCAAACTCTGCATTCAGCGACTTTGTACAATAGAAAATATATTGTCATTCAGGTTAACAAAAGACTCTTTTCTTTGCCACCTCACTACAATGGCCCTGCAAATGAACATCGCCTGAATAAAATCCTAACCACATTTTCACTCTCATTAACCACAGTAGGGTATCACACAATTTGCCTGGCTCCTACTTAGACCACTGTGCACCATTTTACTAGCAGCAGTTTGATGGCTTTTATGGCAGGTGATATATGGAGTGGGAGTTTCGGGAGTCGTAAACAGAAGCCACAGTGTATCACAATGTGGTTTAGGGATATAATGACTGTGTTGTAAAGCAAAGGATGACAATACTGCACTAGGCTTGAGGTAGTGAACCAATAGACCAAACAGCTCAACATAATTCAAGCTACAAACAGAATCCTAGGTGTGTGCTGGCCTTCCTGTATCTTTCATTAATTACCCCTGATGAATTTGAATAAGAACTACTAAAACTGAAATAAATCTGTGGCCAAGAGAAAAAATATAGAGTATCTCCCTGTATTTCTTGGAAGAAGTTCCTCTCCCCAGTGCATACATACACACCCCATATTACCAGTTCTTAACCAGCCTTTTGTGTCTCCAGCTAGACAGTCCCTCTTGCTGCTGGGACCAGCATTGCTTATTAACACACCAGAACAAATAGCAGCTTGGAGACCTTTTGCACACATGCAGGGGGGCAGGTGATGCTCTTAGCTATGTCTGAAAAAGCTGGGCTGGATGCCACACTGTAGAGAAAGACACCCTCTAAATATTTTTTTCATATTTATTCATGCTCTGAAGTCAGACAATGCTCTACTTTTTCCATGGAGCATGACAGTATTCTTTCGGCCCTACAGATACTCTTAATTGCCCTCTGATCTGCGTGATTTTTGAGTGATCCATTTGCTACTCGTTGATCCCACTATGAGGTGTTTGGATTGGGATTTCTGCAGTGATCCTGTAGTGGTCAATACCTGCAATTCTTGCAAAGGTTTTTTTTGGTTATTGATATTGGCTAATTATGGCACAGAATAAGAAAATTGTTTGTCTGGTTCCCAAAGCTGTGTCATTAGCCACATTGTGATAGATTGGTGTCAGTGGCAGAGCTCTCTCCCAGCCTTCAAAACCTGTTCAGCTGCATTTAAACTAAATAATAATACTTAGCACATATAGCGCTTTGCATATTCAAAGCGCTGTACAAACATCAATTAATTAATCCTCATAACATCCCTGTGAGGTAGGTAAGTATTATCTCAGTTTTACAGATGGGGAAACAGACACAAAGAGGTTAAGTAAAATGAAAAATTAAGGTGGAGGTGTGCTGGTTAATTTGGAATTGCACTTTGTGCTGTTTGAAAAATTAGAAGGTGCTGTACCAGATCTCCATTATTCTGCCAGAGAAAGCAACGTTTTGATATGCTGACTCCCCTGGTAGGAGCCATTGCCTCAGTGAGCCACCTTGAAGCTGAACCCATGGTTGCTGGGAAGTGCACACAAAAAAATCCCCCTAAATATATTCCTCCACTTACAGTAAAATATAGGTAAACACATCTCCTTCTTCCAAGCACATTAATTAACTATTAGAGAATATTTTGAGGTAAATAATCTATTTTGGTAAAACTGCTAAGAAGGAGCTAAGGAGTGACCTGCTTGGAGGGCCAGTAACGATTTATGTCAAAACCTCTAGGTAATTGCTCTTTTCCTCTATTATCTGTACTGTTCAGTCATGGACCAATATCAGGAAGGAAAAGAGCTCCTTATGTCACACAGAAAGCAGTCTCTAGCCCAAAGAAACTGTGAATATGCCTCACCTCTGTAAAGAAAACAATACAAAATGCAAAAAAACACACCAGTTTGAGGGAATCACCCAGAGTTGCCAAAGAAATAAGTGGGATTTTATGCTAGTTTTCCTGTAGCTTAAGTGTTTTCAGTTTTCAAAGGAAGAACCATTAATGAGAGCAAAGTCCAATGTTTTACTACCTAAACCCAAATCTATGTGCTACTCCTTGCTGCCGTATACCTGACATGTTATTCTATGCTTGTTATTTTAATAAAGACCTCTTCCCATCCATTTGATATTCAACACTGCCTCAATGTGTGGAGCCTATATTAAGCAGGAAAAGCGTAAAATTGACATTAAGTGGATTTGGAGGCAGGGGAAGATGGAGTAGGTGTTTGCTCCATCTACCCTGTGCATTAACCTACACAAGCAGTGAAGAAGGAACAGTTGCCAGGATAGTAGCTCCACAGAAAAGAAACCAGAGGACCGATGGCTGTAGATCACAGGCTGAACATACCTCGACAATAGTATGCAGCTGAGAAAAAGGCAAATGTCATACCGCGATGTTTAAACAGAAGTAAAGTCTGCAAGACTCATAAAGCGATGCTTGCACTTTGCTGAGTGCCAGGGAGGCCTCACCCAGGGCATTGTGTTCTTCTGCAGGCATCGTGTTTCACGAAAGGCATGGCCCAATTGGAGAGAGATCAGAGGAAAGAGAGTAGAACAATCAGAGGTCTAAAAACCATGACTTGTGAGGAAAGATTGAACACAGTGGGGTTGTTTGCTCTAAAGAGAAGACTGAGGGAAGACATGATAACAGTCTTCTGATATATAAAAAGCTGTAGCAAAGAGGAAGGGAACAATCTGTTTTCCATGCCTATGACCAAAAGGACAAGAATAAAATGGTAGCAGAAAAGATCCAAGTCATGTATTAGGAGAAGTCTTTCCAAAAGTAGGAACAGTGAACCTCTGGAAGAGACTGGCAAGAGTCATGTGGAGTTTCTTTTGCTAGAGGTGCAGGACATGTTGCCTTAGCATGGACAGATATGCACAATGACCTTCTTCAAGGTCCCTTTGATCTTTGTGTCCTATATTAGGTGTTGGAAAGAAGAGACGCCCCAAAGACAACAACTTCTGCTGCCATAATAGGCAGTCAGGCCATGACCACCTTAGTTATTACCAGAGCAGCTTGGAAAGAGCTATGCTGATGTTTTAACCAGATAGTCTCATTGGTTGTATAACATTCATAAAAATTATCCTATATCCTTCCTCCTAAATTTGTCCTCTCATAATCACTAGATGACAGAAACTGAGGATTTCAGTAGCCAGCACGACCTCAAAGAGATTCAACTTGCAGCCAGTAGTGTGGCTGCGGGAGGCCCTCAAAGGCTGACAAATGCAGTTATGATCACCTTTTTCACCCAAGCAGCTTCAGGCAATGCAGTCAGTCAGTACCTGTGCATCTCTCTTGGCTAAAAATGTTTGCTCTTTTCAATATCTTCCTCCTTGTGTATTGATTTTTCCTACTTCCTTCAGCTTCCCTCAGTAGTTTCTTTGATTACATCTTTCCTCTCCTTCACCCTGTTGGCTTCTTTTCATAACCTCTTTTAAACAAAAAATACATCCAGTACACTTTGAGTCAAAGTCACAAACATGCAGTGTTTAACTGGGAACAAAATAAGAGAAAGGAATCTGCCAACCCTGGCAAAATTGGGATGTTTTATCTGCTTTATATTTAATATGCTACTCTGAACATGCCCTCTAGCCTCTTTTGACACAAAACAGTGATTTGTCTGAAATCGTTTGGAGGTTGCTGATCTTTTGCTGCCTGCAGAGACCACTAGCTTTTGGAAGTAGATGCCTGATCCTAAAAGAACCAAAATGGTAGAACAACCCTCTCTCTGCTGGTTATGATATCTTACAGGCAACTACATAACTAGAAAACTTCTAAGATCATCACAGTTGAAAAGCTGTCAGTAAAAATGTAATTCACTTAAAAATATCGAGGCAGGTTTAGGCTTTTACAATTTTCAGTACTTACAAAGAAAACAAATCAGTGATGCAAATGCTAAATGCTTTTTCTGCATAAAAGTTGTATGGCTCAGAGTAAAACAACCCATTTCACGCACTCTCTGCAAGAAACATTTGGCAGCTTTCCCCTGAAACTCTTCCTTTTAGAGTGTTCTTCTGGACATGTTGCACCTCTCATCATCTTTGAACAGCCTTGTTGGCTCTTGTGTGTAATATTCTGTTCCACCTTCTTTTCAGATACATTTAATTGTAGGAGATTGTAATTGTTCAAGATAAATGATCCTTTACTCTGTTTTGAACAAAAGGCGAGTTGTTTGCCTCTTGCAACAAGAACAAGGACCCTGCTCCTATCACATGCAACAGTCTTTGGTGCCCTTAGACATGATATCACACAACATCTTCAGATCCTGCCTCTTAGAAAAAGAGGTCCTCACATGCAAAGCCTACATCTTGGGAGACAGGAGGCAAGATTTGCTCCAGGTGATTTTACCCGTAAGCATGCTCAGTTAGTCCTAGAGTTGAAAGCAGCACAAGGATGCCTTCCTCTCCTGTCTCCTGCAGAAATCCTAGACAGCCTGCCCTCTGATTTAAACGAACAAAAAAATGAACGGAACTTAATTAATTTGCTGCAATATTGATATGACAAAATGAAGGCAGCATGCGAACAACAAAGAAAAATTCACTGTCATTCACAGGCCAAACAAGGCACTAAGTAGTTAAGAAAGGCTTATAGAGAAAACATTTGTGTTTCCCTGGTGCTAGAGAACGTGCACAAAACCAGCTCAAAAGACAAAGACAGCATGAGATAGTAACATTTTTCAACAAACTAATTTAAGGGTGATAAAAAGGAACATTAAAACTCCTGCGTAGCAAAAATGAATGCAAGAGCCAAAAAAAAAAGTCTATGACAGTAACTACACAGAGATACGCCAGCCAAAAGTATGATGTCCCACAGTCTGAAGAGAAAGACTGTCTCTTTGAAACTTCTAGTTTAGTACACCTGAGGAGTTCAGGTAAGCAGTGGAAAATTCAAAACAAACCTCAGCTATTCTGCTTTATCTATCTCTAATATTAATCAGGTTCACTTGGAGGTTCTTTCACTTCTTACTGTTAATTTTATTTCTAGCATGTATATGGTATTCCTACCCGTGGCTGACTCTTGGCACACCTCATCTCTGTGAAAGGAATAGCTGTTCGCCCACCGCAGAGAAAGAGCATTGGCCTCTCCATAGCATTTGTTTCCTGGTTGACAAATGGACAGCTAAAATAGCTCCAATATCCATGGTCACAGAAGCTGGTCTAAACAAGACATTGGGGGAAGCAGCTAAGCTAAAATCTTCTGGGGAGGCAACATGGCGAGCTGACCTTGCCCATGGAAGGGGTGGGTTCACTAGCACTGGGCTGACAAAAGATTTTAGGAGGCATTTGGCTTCTTTCTACTTAGAGGGAAATTGGACCATAGAGGAGAAGGGGAAAATACAGGTGACAGTGGTTTTTCAGGGCACTAAGCCAAATCCAAACCTCCCTATAGACATATAAGCCAGCAGAGCAGTTTGCAGCCATGTGAAAATGTTGTGCCTTACTGAGCAGTTAAAAAAAAAGTCAGATGCAACATCATTGCAGCTGCTTTTAAACCTAGCAGGTATGTTTAGCTTGAAATACAAATTCCCACTCATCATATACATCAAGGCAGAAGAGAAGAATTTTCTTTATCCTGTAGCTTTTGGGAGCCTGTGCTAGACAGGAGCAAAGACAAGATGCTAGTTATGGTTTCTCCAAGCTCCGCAACTTAGGAACACTTGGAAGCACTGAGTTCAGAAGTTCATAGAGTACTGGAGAGATCAAATGCATCTCATTAGAAACTGGCCTATCTTTCACCGTGCAGCATGCTTGTTCTTATCCCCACTAAGACACTTGTTTTGCATCGCTTCTTCAGCTCTCGTATCATATACTGCTTACTTTAATTTCTTTCCGCAGACATTTTTACATTGACTAGTACAACCACTTCCTGGAAGAAAGACCCTTGTCATCCTTCACAAAGGGGAAACTTCCTGGGATCCCACAGTTGGATATCAGCAATAAACACTGTCGGGAAGGAGAGGAGCCTGTGAGACGCAAGCACTCTCACACCAGTCAACACACAGAGACGAGCACTCAGCCCTGCAAAGCACTGAGGCCCTGATTTGGCACCTTCTGAAACCAGGGACAAAACTATTATCGGCTTTACCAGAGGCGAGATCTCAGCCATCTAAGTTCAGTGATTCATTCATAATGTGGTCTGATAATGACCATTAAGAAAAGGAAAGCAATATTTTGGATCAAGTATAAAACCACAAATGGACTGTTAGATCAGGAATCTCATGCAGCACTAGCTGTAGAGATACTCAGTTCCTCGCACACAACAACAGGGATACGCCATTGCTGTTACCACAACCACCACTGTCTTTGTGGCAGTGACTCCACTTGCTGTTTGAGGAGCTTCTCTTCACATTTGTCACCTGGCTATTATTAGCATTAATAATGGTTTCATATACAATTGACATGAGGACAGCATTTTTTATTATACTCTCTGAAAAAACAGAGGTTTCCTGGGTGGATATCCATTGTTTCTAGTTTTAAAATTCCTGCTTCACTACAAAGAAGATGATGATGTCTTTGCCACATTTTGACACAGACCTGAACTCGGTATTCTAAACAGGACTATGCAGAATTGAATTACATTTCATCTCCTTCAGCAATCCATCTTTTCCATTTCTGTTCATTTGCTGTAGCTGCAGAAGTATTGAGTGCTGCAAGATATACTTAGTTTTCCAAACCATGCAAGTCATTATGAATGGCCTTGTGTCCAGGTAAAGGTTAAGGAGGTCCTTTGTTGTTCTAGTTTAACTTGTCCCTGACACTGCAGCCTAATCATTCCACATAATAACAGTCCTGATACACAGGCCTGAGTCAAAGTCACAAGTCAATAAATCCATTCCTTCCTCCCTTTCAGGCAAAGTGTTGAATAGCACTGAGTGTGCAGTGTCACAGAACCCTGCAGTCTATCACATCAAGGTCGTCTGGTATACAGTGTGAAAAAACTTACTTTCTTTAAGTGCCTCACACGTTCAGAAGGACGTGATACGTTGCATGGACTAAGGAGTACTCTTCAGATCATTTGGAGGAGATTAAAATAGGGGCCTGACATAAGAATAGTTTTAGTTACATTTGCTTAATCTTCTGGCTGTTGTTGCCCTGAATTTGTCAGGCCTGGGGGAGGGGAGCCACATTGCTGCGTGAAAAGGGCTCAGCCACTTGCAAAGAGCACAGCAGTCCAGTTCTACCTTTTCTGTCGAGACTCCTCATACGTGCAAAGACAAGTCATAGCTGAAGGCTGGTGGATTTTATTTGCTGAGGTTCACTGTGCATTTGAAGGCTATTCTAATAGTCTAATTCCAGTAATGTGAATTGTTTGCCGCTGAGAAGAGGCATAGAACTACATACTGAATTATCTTTTCGCCTTTAGTTAAAAAAAAGTAAAACCCAAAACCAAAAAAACACCCAAACCCTTAGGTTGTGGGTCGCTGGAAGAACGCAAGACTGAGTTACAGTTTGTTTACTTTGTTAAGGGACTTATAGCTCTTCCAGGTTCATAAATTCTTGCTGTGGACTAGGAGAGTGAGTGTAAATTAAGCTGAATAATAGGACTATGTGTACTTTCCAATTGGCTAATGTATTTCCCAGAGAAAAACTAGTCAGGCTTTTCAACTATCTTTTTTTTCTTATTATTCCTTAATTAGTGGGTGCATTTTGTGTATAACAAGAGTGGGCTTATTAGAAATACCTAGATGAGGGTGTTGTGCATGTTCCTCCAAGCTTCTCTGCCTTCTATCTCAGCTCCATTCAGAGATAGATTTCCTGTTTGAGTCTTGGGCTTTTCTTTTCCAAGTTGTGCACTGTTTTATGATATTGCCAAACATCCACTAAGGATTTAGCAAGAAACTATTAAACTCATTTTCACGTTTGCTCAAAAAAGGACTCTGAACCCTGGACTCCAGCAGCGAAAGGCTAATGTGCTAACTCACAGCTCTGTCCTGCTCCCCTTTCATCTATCATTTCAACCTGTTTGCAGTGTCAGGGAAAACAGAAGATACCATATCCCAGCCAATTCAGGAAAGTAAGAGACTGCCAGAAGGCAGTCATAGACACTAGGATTTCTGAACATCGTTGCTCTCAAAAACTGACCGCTCCCAGAGCATTTTGAGGAAGCTGAGCGAACACTGCTCCGGGAGGAGCCAGCTGCCCTCCCAGAGCTGCAGATCATATGCAGGTATGCTATTCAAAAAACGTCATACCGGGCTTCATCCATGAAATAATTGAGATGCCTGAAACCCAGCTAACTCCCATTTCCCTGGGAAGTGCCCATTTTTGCGAGAATATTTTAGTTTCTCGTGTCACTTATTTCCCAATATGTCTATTGACTGGCTGGTGTCTAGCACAAAGGTCCCGAAACATGACGTATGTTTATCCCTTTTGGCTGTTAATCCAAGCAGCACACAGGTCAGCAGGAATGCACCATGAGCTCTCATCAGGACTCCTGCCATGGCAGTTTGTGATAGGATTTACAAAGTATGCTACTAAATGTGTTTGCCCTGCCCCGGAATCCAGAAACCGTCTGTGCAAGAAAACATTCAAAGCAGCTATTAGCAATGGAGAATAAAAAGTGTCTAATTATGATCTATCAAATGGAGTCGGCACCCCATGCCTTTTTCGAAGACTCTAGACTTTGAACTAAGTTGTAAATGTCCTCAACTCGCATGTAACCTGCAGTGTGCAGCTCTGAAAATTTATATCTATGGTTATTACAATCAGTCAATTATCCCAATGAAAGCAAAGTAAATCCTTTCAAACAAACACTAGAGTTGAGTTCCCACATCGTTGAATTATTATGGATCTTACATATTATACCTGAGAGAATGCAAGTAGAGCACAATCAACTGTCTCTCCTCTCAACAAAAAACTGGAAACATTACAGAGTTACCATCCTGCCTCAGGAAGGAAGGAGTATAAATGAAGCCCTTATTGTGCTTGTGAGGCCATTTGTCATGCCCTTGTAACTCGTACGGTATATACTCATTATATATTGCGTTCCGTTGGATGTGACACTTTTTGCAGTTGCAAAACTCTCAGAATTTAACCCTCACTTTTTGATTTACACCAGCCAATCTTCTATTTTACAGATTTCTCCGATATGGTTGGATGACTGCACTGGCTGCATGCTTTATAACAGGAAGAACGTTTGAAATGCAATTCCTTAAAAGCTTTGAAGCCTTCTACTGCATGCAGATTGCAAACAAGCTACGGCAGGTAGTCTGCTAGTTTTGTTGGAGGGAAACGGACTGGCAAACTAAACGAGGTGTCAGTATGCCCCCTACTCCTGCTGCCCCAGCAAGAAGACTCGTCTGTGCACACATTTAATCACTTGCTTTGTTGCTGGCTTTTGGGAAGGTATCAGACTGAAGATCAAAAAATAAATATTAAGACCACCTATTTTAATGGCTCTGGGGAGAACATCTGGAGAGAGAAGTTTTATGACTCTGTTGGCTCGTGTCCTTTTGAAATGTTTTCAGTGCAAAATGATGTACTTCTCTCACATTTTACTTCCACCGAGACAAGCTGCTCGGTGGCATACAGGGATGCCATGCCACAAATATACTTGTTCTGCTGTCACCCAAATATCACTTCCCAAAAGTGCTTACAACTGGCTTCAGAAAATTCATGGAGTTAACTTCTAGAACAGGAAAGTTTTGTCAGCATCACCTCCTGCTATTCCTTCCTACTGTTGCTACCATACCACAATTCTCTCTTGTTATTATTGCTTTCATGTTCTGATCAGCCTCCAGCTTGGGCAACCTCATTCTTTCCCAGTCATTCACTGCCATATAGTCCGGAGATAGCATTCTTGTTTCTAGCTCTTCTCTCCGTGGCTTTGAAGCCCTGAGGGTAAAAGGTGCCACAGACATCCAACCATTCTGAAAAGAATTTTCACCATGGTAGTCTGGGTGACATAAAGAGAAATTCCCATGGACAGATTATCATCATTCCTAGGCATGGTTTGGCCACAGGCAGACAACAGTAACAGTGAGATGACAGTTAGTCCTTGACGTGCCCATTACCTTTGTCAGATACTTGGGTACTGCTCTACTACCTTCTTGATTAGTCACCTGTTGCCCTTCCAACAGGACCTGTGTCCTTGTGGTTGCACTACACATTCACAGAATTAAAACTCAAATACTTCAAATTTACAGCTTCTCAGTTAAGCTATCAATGGGCAAAAGCACCTCCCATCTTTTCACCAACTGGCAGCATGCAAACCAGAAACAATACCAGAGCATCACCTGCCCATGAGGACACTGAGGTTTTATGAGACCATGCTGTGCCCCTGCAGTGACAGAAAGGGCATTGGAACTTAGCATTTTGTTTCATAGTGGCTGTACAACTGATTTTCCTCACTGACAGCACAATGCAGTTTTGGTGTGCATTACCACCACCAGTGTGCGTTAACTGGTTTCCTCTCAGAAAAGCAGGCACACAGCTACACACCAAGTTGCTCTGACTGGTAGAGGTTGGCAGGAAGGTTTTGATAACTAAATCTAGTCTAAAGTCAGTCCTGCCAATCAAATACACACAGTTGTAGCAGAGCAACCCCTTTGCAATACAATTTGCACCCAGCTATTTCTTAAAAAAGACATAATCCCTAGAGGTTTTCTGTAATAATTTCTCTCCACGAAGCAGACAAGGGAGACCAGGATGTCAAGGCTCCTAACTCAGATTACATACCTAAAACTGAGTGAGATCTTAGCCCACTCATGTCAAAAGGAGCATCCCATTGACCACAATGGGAGGAAGCTACAGGCTGTCTGTGGACCAAGCACTGACTACGTTGGCCCAAAAAAGGACTCCAGAGCCAGCTCCTCTATGTAGCAGCACAGAATAGTAACCTCAGGGTCATCAGGACAACTCTGAGTTTACCTTTTAAAAAACCTCTCGGTATTTCCTTCAGCAGAATATTTAATCATGAGTGTAAGTTTGTCAAATGCCATCTCTGACCTCCAAAGCTTTTATTGATTGCCTGCAAGTCCGTTGTGTTGCATTACACTCACTCAGGCTATAAGACAGTGAAGTCAAGAATAAGCTAAAAAGTCCAATTTTTAAAAAAAGATAAGAAATAGCTCAATTCCTGAGCTAACAAATGATGCTACAATTAGCTGTGCAATAGAAGGACAAGAAATATTGAATTATACTGTACACAGTGCAAGAAAATCTCACCAAAATAGTCTCTGAAATTCTGAAACTCCACACAAAACTGAAGAAGACAACAGCCTTTTCCAAATAAATAAATAATGTCTGTGGAGACTAGCGGGTATTACTGCAATTGCATGTCAACTAATGTTTCCAGAGTAAAAAATAATAGCAGTGAGATTTCCACAATAGGATTCTGCAACCAGACCCTAAATCCCACTCTCTCCTAATCAGCTGCAACCTACCAAAGAAACGGGGAAATAGGAATTGCAACATGGAATCCTTTCCTACTTTCTTTCACTGAAAGAGAGCAGGTTGTTTAGTCTTTGTCCCAAAAACATCTCCCTTGTGCCTAAGTCCCTGGATGCCACAGGGAGCCCCAGAAGTACAATGATACACGGAAGAAAAAAGCAAAATTCAACTGCCCAGTTGCAAAAAGTATCAAAACATTGTATTTTTCAAATATACATGCATGAATTCATTTTGCCTGATTTTCACCCTTTGGGTCCTAGGGATATCCAGGAAACAGAGTCACCTGGAAAAACTCCCCTCAATGACCTGCAGAAGAGGTTTTGCCTTCCTCTGCGCTGCCACGCATTTGCATAATTTGGTGGAAAAGAGGCAGCAACACAAATAGGTGGGGAAAATCAACAGGTTCTTCAAACATCAGAAAATAGCACTTTGTAGCTATGAGTGGGGAGACTGAAGCTAAGAATTTGGCACACACTAACGTGTGAGGATCCTATAGGTGAGCACAGAAAGCCTAAACTCCCTTTTTCTGTCCTTTCCCTTTGAATGGAGAGCCTAACTTATTCTTTTTTAGCTCAAAGCTGTGATAGCAGATATCAAACAAGAAAAGATTAAACCCTCATTCTTCAAGATCTGTGTCTTCAGCTGGAGTTACAAGAAGAACTTGAGAATTTTTAAATTAAATTAAATTAAATAATAAAAATAAATAAATAAATAAATAAATAAATAAATAAATAAATAAATAAAATTAAATTGTAGCAAAAAGACGCATGGTACCACCTCTTCTTTGCCAGGTTGTGAGAGCTGCCTCTTCATGGGACAGGGAACAGCAATAACACCACTGTGCGCATCCAGCAAAGCCTCATAAATTCAGGGGGAGATACATTCAATGAGAGAACTATCAAAAGAAAAGCTGGTGGGAGCCCAAGTCAAGCTTGTGTTTCCTTGCTTGCCATATGCCATCTGTGGCAAGCAGGCAGCGCACAAGTATAGAATAGTATTGGAGAAGAGCTGAGCTAAACGTCCATAAATCAGTGGGGTTACGGCAGAAGTGCTCAGTTGAAATCAGGGATCCACTCTCCTGGTTATTAAGCCAAACACAGGAATAAGGATAGCTCTGCTTTGTGAGGGAAGGAGCTGTGGCATAGACTGCAATAAATGAATCTCTCAAGGTCACAGCACAAGCCTGTGCCAAAGGCAGGAGAGGAGCCGCAGTCCTGGTCCACAGCCTTGGCCGCAGCAGAGCCTCAAGCTTAGGCAGCCGAACCACAGCTCCTAATAAACTGAGTATCACACACTCCACTTCTGCTATCCCCTTCTTCCCTGCCCCACATACCTTGCACTGAACTTTTAAACCTGACACTGTGATTTAGCAAAAGCCTGGACATTTTTGCCTCTTTTTATTTTTAAAAAAGAAAAAAAGGAAAAAAAAAAAAAAAAAAAAAAGAAATGAGGCTCTTGTTAAAGGAAATGGAAGTGATACAGCTGTGGCTGTGATTAACGTAGTTCAGGGTTGAGCTGAATATTGCTTCTTCCCTGCAGTATTTTTAATTACACTCCTGATTTTACATTTGGAGACCATCATAGACCTGTTCTGGTAAATTGTCAAGCAACCACAAGTCAAATATGTGTTAAATATGAGAATATACTGCCATTTTTATCTGATTTGTGGTTCATTCACACTATGTTATCTACTTTTAATTAAATACCATAAAATACACATGGTCAGCAGTTTGACTTTTCATTTCCTTACAATGTCAGTAATTCAGCTTGATTGTTGCCACCTACCATAGAATTGCATTTTAAAGATGTTACCCCTGCAAGGTGCAGATTCAATATCAGAACAATTTAAACTAGTTGCTAAAAATAACTACCACCTACTTAGTAGCAGCTCTGCCTTTAAAAGTCACATGCAGATTCACGACTCTCTGCCTGCCTGACGAGGACGGGCAGCCTTGGGAGGCATTGCAGTGGCCTTGATTTTCGGGGGGAGGGGAGGTGGTCTTTGTTTTTGTATGAAATGTTTGTGTCATCTCTGTGATGACTGATAGCCTACCTTGTTCATTAAAGATATGGCTCAGATTTTGCTAGATTACCCCAGGCATTGGAAATAAGAACCTTCCTACCGGAGGCATGTTATGCCTGGACTTAAAGTTCACCACTTCATTAATAACACTCCTCAGCTGGACATTTTACATGCCGTTCTGATATATGAGTGTTTAGGTGGGTTTTTTTTTCCATCCTACTACTCCTTTAAAGGGGACTGAGTCTTTTTCAACATTATTTTATTCTTTCACTTCTAGGTTATATCACTACAGTCCTGAAATTGCCAGATCTCATTATCTTGGCTGGGTTTCTTTGAGTGTAACAGGACAATTTGCTTTGACCACTGAAAACAATCCATTAAAACTAGTAAGAACCACCATGGTTGAACACCTGTAAGAAAGACGGAGTGAGCATAACAGCAGTAGCATCGTATCAGACCAAAGGCACATCCAGTGGCTTGTCTCTGACAGTCACAAACAGCAGATACCCAGGGAAGAGGAGGAGAACAGAACCAGCCCGTACAATAACACTTCCCTGAGCAGTCTCCAAGCCTCTAGCAATTTGCAGTGCACAGATTTTCCAGTCCAGAGATGCTGTCTTTGCATATAACAGCCTTTGTTAAGCCTTTTCTCTCATAAACCTGAGCAGCTGCTTTTTGAAAGTCTAAACATTTTCAGTATCCACAACATCCTGCAGAAAGGAGTTCCTTGTGTTTGCTGCGTATGCCATGAAGCAGCAACTCTTTTTGTTTGCTCCGAAGTATTACTCTATAGCTTTATTTGCCATTCCTTTACTCTTGTGTTGGAAGAAACAATGAACCATCATTCCCTGTTCTTCGTCTCAATGCTAGAAGTTATCATTTTACAACTCCCTGTCATATCCTCTCATCTCTTTTCCAAGCCAAAGAATTTTAGACTATTTTATGGCTCTTCATACAGAGCCATTCTCTGACTCTAATCACTCAGTTTCCATGCTTTTTCCACTCCTGCTGTGTCTGAAGGGTTGGAACTGAACCAAGTATTCAAGATGTGGGCAAAGCATGGATGTCTAAAGTGCTGAAGAGTGCCTCTTCTTTTGTGTCTTCTCTTTTGTTTTGTATTACTTTACTAATAGCTCCTAACAGTAAGTCTGCTTTTTTTTTTAAACAAATAGTAAGCACCGAGGTGATGTTTTCAAAGCTCAATGTTATAACCGCATCTTTTCTCCCAAGTGATAGCATTCAATTCCATGCTCCTCACTATCAATATAATGCTGGGACTTTCACCCCACCTCTCTTCCTCTCTTATATCCAACACTGAATTTCATCTCCCACTTTATGGCTCAGGGACACGGTATGAAAAGGCACTTCCTCAGTTCTTTGCAGACAGCCCTTGCCTTTATTACCTTGAATAAGTTGGCAACACCTCCAAACTTGTCATCTTATTGTTCAGCTTGTTTTTTTAGAACATTTATGAAAATACCAAACAATATGGGCTGTAGCATAGACCTCTGCAAGACTCCACTGTGGAAATGACCTCTCTAATCCTCTCCATTGTTTCCCATCTTTTGAACAACTATTTACCCATGCAAGAAACTTATAGAGGTTATTTCCTGTAAGACACTTGGGTGAAGCACTTTTTCAAATGCCTTTGTGGATTCCCTGAGGACCATATCACCCACATCTCTTTGTTCGTTTGCCTGGGAACTCCTTCAAAGGGCTCCTAAAGATTTGTGAGCCTTGTCCTCCCTTTTCTTTCTTGAACACACAACTTCAGCATCTTGAAGGATGCTTTCTTGCTTCTAATAACGTGTATTATCGTATGATTTGTCATGTCAGCTCCTCTTTGGTCTTTCTGAAGTCATTTGAAGAAAAACAGGTGATGAACGTTCTCTCAGAAGTGCTTAAGGGATAACACCAAGATATTTGCAAGCTATCAACAACTAAGTCACAGAAAATAGGTTGCGGGGATAGTATTTTATGTTCCACCAGTGAAAGATCTAATCAGCAGACTAATTCCCAGGTGTCAGAAGGCCCTGTACCATCTCCCTTGGCCAACACTATGAAGCATGTGGCTAAGTTTCCCACACACAGGCAGTCTTTCACCTCTGGAATATTTTAACATGACTGATTGCTTCTGGCATAATTTAGAGAAGCCTTAATCTGAAGCAGCAGCTATGAGCAGACCAAGAAGAAAAGCCTCCAGACGCCTATGCTGGCTGGCTGGCTGCTGTCAGATCCAAGACCTCTGGCCCTTTGTGTGGCCCTTCTCCCCTGCACCAGGATCTCTACCTCTAGCCAGCACTGTCAGGCAGCAGGTGGACTACTGCATCGAGTTTTGGGTGCCAGGAGTCAAGACAGATATCCAGAAGCTAGAACACACGAGAGAAACATAAACCATGTGCGCCAACCAGACAAATATAGGTGTTGATCCTCGAGAAGAGAAACTGAGGGAGATAAGAAAAGTCTTCAAGTGTACTGAAGACTCCTTCCAAAAGAAGAGTAACTATATTGTTCTCTCTGTCCACAATGGACAGGTTAAGAAATAATGGACAGAAAAGAAAAACCAGTTGGGTGCTGGGAAATTCTTTTAAGAGTAAAAATAGTGACTGGAGACCTTTAAGAGTAGATTAAAGTATCTGTCAGAAACTAAATAGATACAGTAGATCTTGTTTGGATCAGTTGCTGTCTTGCTATCCCTTACAGTCCAGTTTTCTATGATTTTTAATCCAAATTCCAACAATTTATAAAGCCTTTGAATCAAACTCTTAGAAAACAATTACTGTGAGCTCATGCAAATAAAAACAAATGGGAAGAAAAACCCATTCTTAATTCAGTATATTTCACTGAAGATACAAATTAAGAGTTTCCAGTGGCAAAGTGAGCTAAGGAGTTAGAACTGTGTTACAGAAAAGGGAAAAGTTTAAAGCAAGTCCGTAATCCATGGAGAAGCATCTTTCACTATCCAAACAGTTTTATGATCTGAACAGGAGGCTTGTTTAGCCTTAAGAAAGGAGATGATGTGTGGAAAAAAAACGCTCAAATACACAAAAGAGGAAAAGTATAATTATATTTTGATTGTAGATTAACATGAAGCACATACACAACACAGGGATGGAATATCTAAGCAAAATCAAACTTTTCTACTTTCTCCACATAGCTACTTAAAATGCTTTTCTCTCATTTTGTGTGAAGCAGGAGCCCTTGTTCCACAAAGAGAAAACAAATGAGCAAAGAAAAAAATGTCACATTAGCTAACTCCTCTATAGCTTCATCAGCCTGGAAGGCCTCATCTGTAGTACCTTGAGGTGACATTTTCCAAGCACTTATTTATGATTATGAATCATTTTCTCTAAGGGGGAAAAAATTAAGATTCCTCAAAAATAAAGGCAATCTTAAAAGATTGTGACAAGCCAGTCTAGCTTGTCTGGTATGTAATTCTACCCAGCATCTTTTATCTAAATAATTGAAACCAGATCTCTCTCTAAATAAGAACTTACCACTGAAGAACAGTAAGTAACATATAAAAAGGAAAAGACAGGTTCATTGCATTTGGTGGCTATCACAAGAGATTTTGGAGTGTTAGATAATAAGATGCAGCAATTTTGAGTTGGGTGATGCTGACATTGTGGAGTGAGAAGAGGTAGGTTTATGCCCCACAGTATGTCACAACCAGCCAAGAGGCAGCAGACATTTTGCAGGTTTGTGTACCCTGTGTACCCACAAATTCAGTGGAGCCAACTGCTAATATTGGTCTCCCCCCATTTACAGCTCACATCTCATCTCAACTGGGGTAAAAATACCTACATTAATATTAAGCACTGAAAATGTCACGGCAGCTGGTTTCAGCCCCAGTCCTATCCTTGCTTTTTTAAAGGTGTTTCCAAAGAAAAGGCATGTGAATTTTTGCCTGAGCAGAACCACGTGGAGGTAGGCACTTCCTTTGCTGCAGAGGACCCCTCTAAACAAATAACTAGCTTGGCCATCTTAGACATAATGAGGTGTTTTCTCAGACTCCAGAGTGCTGACGCTTTCCCAACAGCTGAGCTGCCAGCTGGGGCAGGGTCTACAATTTTCTCCCTTTCTCAGACTTTGGCAGACAGCAAAGACAAATGCTTTGGAATATTTAAGGCTGAAGATGAAGGGAAAACAAACAAGGAGAAGACAATGGGGTTGTGCTAGTGGAGAACAGGAATGTCGGTAAGGAAAGCATTCAGGTAGTACCAGTGCAAAGGCACAGGTCTTGGAGGTACGGCAGAGATGTAAAAGTTAGGACAGTTTAGCTATATTTTTCAATCTTCCAGAAATTTTGAAAACAATTCTGACCCTCAGCCTTTTTGTTTCTAACCTGAGGATAACAAATTTTTACTTACATAGTGTATGCTATGAAGTTTGATTAATCAATGTAAGTAAAATACTTTCCTGAGAGATGCTATGGAAGGTCAAATTAATGTTAGGTCATGGCAAATCTGTATTTGAAAAAGGGCATTCAATGTAGGTATTCATATTTACTGGAAACACCTTTAATTAGGTTTGTCATGAGCTGAAAAGAAAATATGTTTGTAAAAGGATTACAAAGGAGATCATGAGGTAATCCCAAGATGCTAACCGTGAGTTTGACATTCAGGACCAGATCTAGCCCAGGCACAACTGGTATAACTACATCCAAATTGATGGTGGTTGCATCAGGACCGAATTTAGCCCCGAGACCAGGAAAGTCAAACTGGATTTGAAAAAAGAAGGGTGTTGTGGTAACAGAGACACCTTCTTTCTGGGCTATATCACCTAAGATATACCTGACATTTAAAAAAAAGGAGTAATGAGTCTGCTGTAGCTAGAATGCAAAAGATGGATGGCTTTCCTGCTAATTCAAGGCTTCCTGGGATTATTTTAATCTTCAGAATCTGTTTAATGGCAGCTCATCCCTCTGTAGGAGTTACATTTCCAGGTGTTTTTGGCTTAAGTCTGATAGTGCTTTCTGACCAATAAATGTCAATGTTGAAGTCCTGCTCCAAAGACGACTGAAGTAACAGGAGCTTCTGAAACTTGTCTTACAGACAGGTTTACTGTCATTTCCTCTTTCAAAACGACTACTTAACTACAGGTTTAAAGCAAGAGTAATGGAGGGGGTACAGTAGGGAGAAGCACAGGCTGTTGCTTTAAAGATGAGATGAGGCAGAGAGAAAAATATTCTGGGGCTACTGCCCAAAAAAATTAAGATAATGATTAAACTAAAAAATGCAAATACACAAGATGTTTTGTGCTGCTAGGCAAGACCAGAACCGATATTAAAATGTCTCATGAAGATTATAATATGTTCAGAGCAGGGAGGTAGAAGACACAGAGGAAAACAGCAGAGAACCCATATGGTCATAGCCGGTGGTCAATGGGAAAAAAAAAGGAAAAAAAATACCCACAAACCAGAAAGTGCAGAAAGAGAAATACAAATATTAGGGGAGAAACATTTATTATCATACCTCTTTTGTGCGCTTGCACAAAAAATTCTGAACTGATGCCCCACTGTTTTCAGAACTGCTGTTTCCACCTGAAGCCAGATCTGAGGACTCTCCAAAGCGAATTCCTTAAGTAGGGTGCAATGGAAATGGGTTTTTGCTAAGTGAAGGAAGAATTACAATCCCAAAAGTAA
Source organism: Neomorphus geoffroyi (assembly GCA_033558235.1). NCBI lineage: Eukaryota > Metazoa > Chordata > Aves > Cuculiformes > Neomorphidae > Neomorphus > Neomorphus geoffroyi. The sequence continues at coordinate 95,014,891 of JAUMJM010000005.1, read as the reverse complement.
ACAGTGACAGTTTTGTGACTCATTGATTCACCTGGGCTGCTGGAGCTGGCATTTTCCATGGCAATCTGAACATATCTGATCTGAACCTCCAGCACCTTGTACACTCCCACCGCAACACACTGAATCTCCTCAGGAGTCACCCCCACAAGTTTGGGGCAAGATTGGGATAAGTATTCATCATATCTGATTGTTCACCAAATAGCTTTGCAAAACCTAAGACGACAGAGTGATCCCTTTTCTCTCATCTTTCAGGTATAAAGCGTACCTCCTGACACCTTAATTTTCTACAGAAACAATCTCTATCCCTGCTTTGTATGAGGAAATAAGATGGGGGAGAAGCTAATTTTATGTCAGAGCAAATTAAGACGGTATAACGGACTGCAGAGAGGGCAGTAGCAGCTTCAGTTCTCACCTGCAGATACACTGAAGAGTCACTTACTCCGTGCCTTGGTCTGTCATACAGGACATACTAGGGGCAATGGGAACAACCTCTTCCTATGCTTGCCCCAAAAGCAAGCCAGGAAATTACAGGTCACAAATATGGCTGCACACCATCCTCAGTACGGGCCAGTGGGTACCTGAGCAGTACACTACATGAGCATGCATGACTGAAGATGGATAGCATGACATTTATTAACCATGCACATAATTAAAATCCTTTAAAAATGTCCTCAGAACAAAAATAACATATCTTGAATTCCACAGGACAGCCCAGGCTGCCATCCTCAATAAGCTTCGTTACAGAGAGTTACACAGCTAAATCACTGGTATGGAAGCAGCACTCCAGGGACTGGTCTCGTATCAGCCCATCTGCCTAATCAGCAGTGAAGCAACACACACCGGAGCTCCACAAGCACATTAAGACAGCACAAGCATGCAGGCAGCGATACGGTGAACATGATCAGGGAATGGATCTGGGATAAAACCAACCTGCTTGTGCTGGCTAACCCCATACCTGGATGCGGGATGTGCTGTAGCAGCAAGCGCCCCAAGCTGTGAAGAAAACAGTCACCAGTGCATCAGTCCTAACACTAAAGAGCGGCTCAAGAGAGGACTTGCCACTGACCACATGTGAATAACACGATTCAAAAGTTCAGGTTTGCTACTGTAAGGGTTATTTTTTTTCTAAGAACAGTCTAGGACTATGCTTGCATCGTGCATTTTTTCATAACATGACCACATCCTCCACTGCACCCCTGCATTAGCTCTGGGCATACAGTTCTGAGCTCCAGCCTGACTTTGCCCCAGTGGTTCTTTTTCTCTTTACTGTTCCACTCCAATTGCTTTTACCTGAATTATCAACTTCCTAAAACTTCCATAATTGCTCCAGGAGAGAGACTTTGCTACTGTCCTGTCCACAGAGGACTGTGTACTCCAGCCAGACTCCAATGGTGTATTAATAGAATAACTGAAACTGGGTTAGGGCAATGAGTGATTCCCAATAAGACAGCCCACTGGCTTTGTATGACTAGCAACAAAAACCACCAGTCTAAAATTAGGGGATAGAGAAAAGGCCAAAGGAATAACCTACCTTCCGTACTACAGGCAGACATCCCACTTGTAACCATGTAAGTACAACAGATATTCAAAGCTGCCTTCTCCTGGGACAGTTATCTATAATGCTGTCTGAGAAAGAAGAATTTGTAAAAGAGGTATAAATGTATACATCAATCGTTACCTCCTCGTGTATAATCAATTCTCCTGGACATCTTAAATTCAGAGACAATATTTCTGCAACAAACTGGCATCACAAGCAAAGAGCTGGCAGGCACAGAGGTAACAAAAGTAATGTATGAATTTGTAAGATGTTTTGAATTTTGAATGTTCCCCTCTCCTCCAAGTGAAGAAGATCTGAAGCAGTATCAAAATTATACCTCATGCTTGATGAAAACCACCAGTGACTGAGATGTCATGAGACTTTCTGAAGAGAAGCAGGCAAGCAGAATACAGTAAGCAGATTGCTAAGTGTTGCTGGAAAACAGTTGGAGATTGGGAAAGAAGGAAGAAATCAGAGAGACAAGGATCCAGTGTACGGGAAAGCAAGCCAGAAGGTCGAGGAGGCAGGGGGACACTTGGACGCTCCTCTCACAACAGTCATTTGGGTAATTCAGTGGTCATTCAGTCTATACTTTCCCAACCACAAGCTCCAAAGGAGAACATCTGGTACATCCTCAGCCTTACAGAGGCCTCCCAAAGCCTCAAAGATACCAGCAAGTGCCCAGCCTCACAGAAAACCTCCCAGAGCACTGCAAATTCTGCTCTTCACCTCCTTCCTGCCTGCAAATAGACATACAGAGGCATGAAGGGAAGGAAGGAGCTCTTTCCTCCCTGACAGGAGGGAGCAAGGCCATGGAAATTGGGAGGCAGAGAGGAGTCAGTTCAGGTACAGGGAAAGCCAGCCCAGTCACGTAGCTTCTGTGGGTTCAATACATGAGACAGGACATGTTTCATCAGCCTGTAGACGGATTCCGTCTCCCTGAACACTCCTCTCTTTCCCAACACAGCCACACTGCCAGCTTATCATCACAACCCGCCACATTGAATCTGTAAGAATGGGCATACACCATCACGTAACCTTGGCTAACCTGAAACACCATTATGAGCTTACCAAAGCAAGACCTTCCTGCCACCAGCTACTACTACACATCTCAGCATCTGATGAGTTAGCATCATCTGAATTCATTCCACTGGAACACCCTCACCCTAGCACCCATGCACACCCCGGCCAACTCCATTACTTCTGAGGAACAAAGCTTTTGGCTGTCATGTATCTTTCAAAGTGAGTTAGCGAGGCTTTGTGTTTGCAATTCCCAGCTTGGCTCGTGTTTCCTCTCCAGCATCCACACACCTCTAAGCCCTGTGCTATAGCGCTGCCACCAGCTCCAACAAATCTGGAGACACTGCTGCTGAGCGGATCTGTTTATATCCGTAAAAATTAGTGTTGCAGCTCCACCTAACCTAAGCAGTTTTGCTTAGGAAATTACAGCAAGGCATTCAACCGGCTGTTTACAGCATGGAGCAGTAGGTGGGTATTGGCAGCATGTTTTTAATTAAGCAGGTAAAGCCTAGCTTAAGCTACATCAAATGGATAGTGTTTCTTTAATTCAGTATTGTCACTCTCCTCAGCTAGGGCATAAGGGGTTGGCCTTAAAATTCTTGTAACTAAAAAGCCGGTCTCATGACCAACTACATAATTGATTAAACACAACTGTGGACTCCCATTATCGGGAAGTGCAATTTTCCCGGTGTCGCTTCGAGTCTGAAATACCTCAAGGGTAATTACAGACCGAGATGCAACACAGAAGGCTTTGAAGTAGGGAAAGAAAAGATTAGGGTGGCTGAGACGATCTGTGCCTGTTCATTTGTCCTTCACAGCAAAGACGTTAAGCCGCTGCGAAGTAGTGCCCCACCAGCACTGGCCGGCGTGGGTCCTGCTGGCCCCATGGGTCATGGGCAGCCCTGGGGGTCACGCTGAAAGCACCGCAGAGAAGCGGCCTCTTACCTCCATGGCTCTAATGAAAGTTTCATGCAGCTGTGCTCCTCTTTGCCTCGGATTTGGCATGCCTCGCTGCCCGCCGCCGGGCTGACCACTCAAGGCGGAGAGAAGTGCACTTTCTCTGACCAGCTAAATTATTTACCCCAGGAACAATTATATAACACGACACACTAGGCTTAAAAAAAGACCCTTTTTGGCTTCTGAGGAAAGAGGCACTAAAACTAATTCAGAAATTAAGAGATCCAGTCTTTATTTCTAATTAATAACAGGTTAGAAGTAAAAACCGCTATTAGTGACAGAACATAACAAGGAAACCAAACCGGCTTTGTTAAGAGGGCTATTTAAAGAAATGTTAATGAATTGAATTTGAAGTTCTTCTTAGTCAAGCAGGAAACAACTAATGGTTTAAAGAGGAAAAGTGAAGTATTATTAAATGCTGAATATTTATTATGTCAGTGACCAGTTTGCCAGAGGCTTTGAGGTGAGAAGGGAAGTTCAAATCCTTTCCACTGCATTTACAGCCACAGAAAGGTAAATTCATAGGCTTTCTCACATACCACACAAAGGCTTAGTAATTTGTTTGGATTAATAGCATATTGTAGAAGCATAACACTCACCCTTTAAAACTAACAAATTCAGCGAGAGCACAGAATTATCATTTAACCATTACTGTCTTCATAAAAACAAGTGCTCTTAATGCTTTGCAGTACATCTTTAAAGTGCTTTAAAAGCCAACAGCTAATTTATCCTGCCACAACCTACCTCGTGGCAGGCAGGAATCATTATCTCCCCGCTGCAGGTCAATGACCAACAGAGAGTTAAGTAATTCGCCCAAGGCCATGGAGGAAGTCAGTTTCAGAGCTGGGTGAAAAACACACACATTCTTGGGGTGTGCTACTTACGGCTCCAAGCAAACTTTGGGTAACTCCCTCACAGTATGGTACTAATTAAGGAGACTTGGAAGCTTTTTTGTCTTTCAGAACTATTTTTTTCAGGCTGCAACAGGCAGGTATCTTTCTCCTCTGAACCATGATAGAATCGTTTTTTTTGGCTAACCCTGCATCCTGGCTCCAAAACATGCAATGATATAACAGCTAGAAAACCTGTACTGCCTACGGACTCACTCAGGCATTTACAGTAGGACCTACCAGGAAAGAACACAAAACTTTTGGGAATTTCTACACTTTAGAGCAGCATGTGTGCCTTGCATGGGGCAAACTGCACCACAAAAACTGAAAAGGTCAAAGGTTATCATATGGCCAGGAATGGGAATGCAGGAGTAAAAAGTGCCCTGTGCACATCCTAGCTTGAACTATTTTTTTTAATGCAGGACTGCTCAAGGTTACAATGATTACTAAACACAATGCCTCCAAGAAGCCATTTCTTAGGCTGAGCATTATCACACAGCAGCTCCCAGAAGATAAGAGCATCATTTTGGATATACCACTCAGAGATTCCCATGCTCTGTGTGTACCCTCCTGTAATCAGCTATGCTGCCTTGTTTTGTGCCAGTGGAGTGTTTGGCAAACCACCTCCGTACCATGAGGATCTAGGCTAGACTGCAAAGCACAAAAAGGAATTGTTCGACTGTGTTGGTACATGGTGGTGTGGAACAGCAGCCTCCCTCTGGCTCTACCAAACATTAAATGCACCATTAAACCGTGTGAGGTTTAGCTGCTGTGGATATGAGAATGACCATCCAAACATTAGATGGTCTGGCTGTGAAAAGTCCGCAAATAGGACGGCAAATCAAGTCCTGACACCGTGAAACAGCCCTGAAAATAGCTGTGTGGCAATTCCTGTTCTCTCATCCCAGGTCTGGGCGAGGTGAGGTGAGCAGAGGATCTGCCCCAGACAGTTTCCTGTCTGCAGAGGTAGTCCTGCAGAACAATACGACAGCAAATTTTCAGGCTCCGAAAGGAGATCCCTAAGAAACGTAACTGGCCTGCCTTTCTCAGGCGCATTACCTCTGACATCCATAGACATACAAAAAGTTGGACAATGATTCCTGCCTACTTCTCCAACGTCTGCAACAGTTCAGATCACACCAGGCCCTAGGTACTGGGGAGAAACTTTGCTCTAAACTTTGCAACTGCAGAGAGCACGTAGCTGAGGGAATCCTCAGCATAAGCACTGGACATTCTTAGGTTTAGTACTGAAAGATTCAAACTTTGCAGGAAGCTCAGATTTCTTTATCAAAGTTAGATTTAATTTGCTACTCAGTGCTATCTCAGCACCTCAGGTACATCCTGGTAGATCAGGTGCACCAACCAGAGCTCACACAGCAACTTGTGCCTACCAGGTTTTCACATTTGCACACATTATTTTTCCTCTAAAGCAGTCAGGTTGGTATTAGGTTTTGTAGCTAATAGTCCCCAAGAAAAAAAAAACAAGTACATAAATTGTGAACTGGACATCCATGAAATGTGAATAATTGAAAAGTAGTCATTGTTCCTGCAATGGCACATTTTAACCACACCACATTCCTTGTCTGCACTTGACTCTTCAGTAAGACTATTTTACTGCACCCATACTATTTTTTCAAACTTGCAAACAAGTCTAATTCAGTACATTAAGGCTTCTGTTAACATGATTCCAGATTTCAAACCCAGCTTCCACATAAACATTTGCTGGATCTTATTTATTTCCACCAGACTTTATATTAAATAACTGTGCACATATCCACTACTGTTTAACATCCAAAAACCAAAATTATCTCCACATTTAGACCTATGAAACCATTATACCTGTAGTTCCACTGAAAAAAGCATATTCAAGCCACTGCAACCACACATAATTTTCCTTGCAGGCAAGGAGCAGCCAGCTAGAATTAAGCAAATATTCTCTACCCATAGCAACGTGATTTTTGGATTTCAGCTAATTCCAGTGATTGTTTAATCATGTGTGTTTCCCAAATATCTTTGAACTAAGGATTTGGATATCTCTTCCTGAATATACTTGGCTCAGTCCTATCCAAAGAAAGTAATCTTTGTAAAAAAGGATACAAATGCTTTAGCTTAATAGCAGACAAACACTATTATTTGAAATTCTGTCTAATTAAAGTGTTAACTTTCTATAGAGACTCTGATGTTTGCTCAGAGAGAGGTAAAGGCATGATGTTTGCAGATATCATTTCAGTTGTATTGCTTCCAGGGAGTATTTTATTTGTACAAACCTAGAATTCCTTCTCTACTCCATGTAAAAAATAGATTAGTCCCTTGATAGCCTTGAAAGTCATATCACTCACAAGAAAATTAATAATGCATTACAAAGTATATAAATTTTAAAAATTAGAGGAAGTAGGTTGTAATGGTCCGAAGACCACTGTCCATCCCCGTTCACATCCAGCTTTCACAGCAAGTTTAACATCTTCCCCTGTCAGACAGCGCAAAAAGGTAGAAGTGTACGTATTTCTGACAGCTTCCCATTAAGCCCCTGGTGTCCTTGGTTGTCCCGCAGATGCAGCAGAGTAGAGCTACAAGTCCCAGACAAAAGCTCAGGGAGGTTGAGGGGAGAGGGAAGGCAGTGTCCAGGCAGCTGCTTCTTGGTGGCTCAAGTCACCAGTGCCACCTCCTCATTCAAGAGATGATGCCAAACACCTCAGCACACCTCTCATTTAAGGTTGCACTTGAGCCCACTGAGCACCGGCAAATCCAGGATAACCAGACTGCACTTCTCAGTCCCCTTAGAGCAGAGGTACCTTGTATCAGGGTGCTGGCAGACAACAGGACTTGGAAATTTACCGCACCATAACAATGAAGAAATCTGAGACTTTGGTATATAGTATTTCTATGGCAATTTCTTCAACTCGTCAATGGTTAAACAGCATTTTAAAAGAAAACAAAGAGAAAATAGAAGAAAATGTACATTCGCAGGATAAATATATCATGCATTGAGAAAAGCAAAGAAGGCAGGATACTGTATGCAGGTCAGCCTTGTAGCAAGGTTTGCTCTAATAAGGCTAATGACCAAGCAAAAAAACAGTTCTTGATGTTAGAAGCAATATAACTGGTGGTTTCACCTATATAATTAAAGTGTGCAATTCCTCCTTCTAAAAGCTTCCATTAAAAGTCTTCTAATGAAATGGGCAGAGCCCTCTATGAGGAAGCAGAAAGGAGGGAAAGAGCCTAGACTCTATTATTTTGGTGAAATTCCTCATTTTTTGTCATGATGCACAGAGAGAGGCTGTGATCCCAGGGGTGCCTGAGGAGTTTTGGTCTGTTTCCAGGTGAAGCTCAGCCATCCCTGCCTTTTGGTCAGAGCCACTGCTCTGAAGATGACCTGGAAACAGATTTCCAATACCACTCCATTGCAGGCTTTTGACACACCAGGTACAGCGATAAACATAGTCTTTGTCTGCATCAGCAACTATATGACAACGCAAACCTGAGAATTTTCTTTTACCTATTTGATGTCCAAACTAGTCACTATTTCTTTTGAGTTTGGGAGGCAGTGGGAAGTGGAGGAAATCTTACTACCTGCTCCCTTTCTCGGACAACAGCAAGCCCAGTCACTACATGGTGCCACTTGAAGACGTCAGCATCAGGAATAGAGTCTCCAGGGACAGCAACACACTCCCAACCTCATTTCTAAAACATAAAGAAATAAAGAAATTTCCTCTGCAGATACTACAAATACTCTGAAAAATAACAGAGACCAGCTTTTATACGACTGACACACACGCACACACAAAAGAAACTCACAACAACACATGTAATCACTCCCTCTGAGAAAACAAGTCGCAATGGGTTGTGTTCAGCCTCCTGAACACACGGGATAATGAGGGAACAGAATATATGCCATGGGAGTTCAAATCTGAGTTTACCAGCACAACACTACTCAAAAATTTCAAAATTCACTGCCAAATACTACCTGGAGTTTTTGTGACATCCAGAATAACCTTAACAATACCTTCTTAATCTCTCACCAAGAAAATAAAAGCAGCACACATCAGAAATAAAAGGTTTGCAACCTGCTAACGTAACTTTCATAGTTTTGCTCTTTTGTGTTGAACATCATTGGCTTTTTGCACTATTTCAGCAGGCCCATAAAGCCGTGGAGGAGTGCAGTGACATGCTGGGGGTCCCAGGTCTGCGTGAGGGTGATGCTATACACAGGAGGTGACAGCCCTGAAGGAAACCAGGTGGCATCCTGAAGTCCCAGGTTCCTGCTTTGCACAAACTAAACTACATTCGTGTGGCTGAGGGAGGAATATCCCAGGGATGGAATAAATGAGGTCATGGCTGGTTTATGCTGCGAACCTGCAAAAGTGGGCAAGAAGAACTGCTCTTGTTCCAGCCCACAGTCAGGTGAGTAGAGTACTCCTATCCTCAGCCCTCTGCTTAGAGATGAAGCAGAAGCTATCAGGAATGGCTCTGAAGAAAAAAAATGTTTAAATCCAATATTGCATATGAAATATAAATTAATAGAAAGTATTCACAGTGAATCAATCTATTGATTACAAGGGAGTAATATCTGAGTAGGATAACTGTGATCCTAATATATTCCTTAAACATAAACAGCCCTGTTTCTTCATTCCTAAAAAGGGCTTATTTTTTGTTTGTATTCTTTGTAACTCACTGTTCTTTGACAGTGCAACACAATGTTGCAGTTGGAGCTGTCAAGCATCCTGGAGCCATAAGTATTTTTCAGACCTCTCATTAACAAACAGACTTCCAATCTCAATATGTATTATCAAAATGAGATCTTTTCCCAACAGTTGACAATTATGTATTATACAGTTATATGCTTACAATCGGTGACACCTTATTGTTAGATTTCAGTACTGACTTTTAACAATGTGCTGCCTAATTACATTTTGTATTCTATTCAGAGTGTATAGGAGTATTTTATTCATGGTCCCACTTTATTCTGCAATTTGTTTCTCAATAAATGCAAAATAATAAAATCCCAAATCCTAGTGTGTAGAGTATTTTTATTGACCCAAGTGTTCTGCTAGTAAACACGACTTTGATGGTTTCACGAGTGAAAGTTTATTAGGCTGTGTTAGTTTTAAAATACAATTGCCGGGGGACCGATGTTGAAATCATTTCTTACAAGACAAACTTGGGTTTGGATGCTTTCCCAGCGCAAGCATCACAATGAAAGCAAAATGGCCATCTTGAGTCATGACATTTTGCGTTCATTCTTGCAGTGGTGAATGTTTAAACATTTAATGCCGTCTGCCACTTAATACAGAAAGAAAACAAAAAGATAGTTTTTAAAGACCTTCTCCCTGTTTGGTCTCTTCAGGGTAATCCTCACAAATAATGAGCTAAATACCCTCCTTATAGGTCCACCCAACTGGGAGATGCCAGTTTGCCTCTAAAGACGGTATCTAGACAGAAACACACCTAATGCCTTGAATAGATTCATATTTTCAAATTAATTTATCTTTGGGCTTGTGGAGGTATTCCCAGACTCCTTAACTGAGAGTGAGAGAATTAGGTCCCAATGGTCCCGTCCACCCTACAGTTAGTGACCCAGCCAAGGAGAGACAGGAACTCAGATCAAGCACCTGAGTTAAGGGGTTATTTTCCAGCATTACTGCCTCCAAAAAATGGTTTCTCTCAAAACATCATGACATCAGCCAACCAACATTTCGGATCCGGCAGCACCAGATTCAGGCAAGTACCACTTCCCAGGAGCCCTCTCGGGGGGAATCAGAAGCAGAGACTCAAACCACAGGGGGTATGCAATTGTGCTGCTTTGAAATGCCCTCTGCACACCACATCCCTGAGCTGCCCAAACAATTACAAAGTCACACTAACTGGACTCCCCTCAGCTTTTAGAAACACCTATGCTTCTATAAACTTTCATCTTAATTAGCCAGGAGAAAACCTCACATTTGCATAACAGCAGCAAGGTCTCTCGTATGTCCAAGACTTTATCTCCCCTCTCTGTGAATGAGTAGGACCAGACTCAACAGCACCAGGGCTGCACCATGAACCCTTGCAGGCAACATGGGTCCATCAGTCCCCCACAGAGCCAGCATCCCTCTTGTGGAACCTCTCCTCCTCTTTCTTACCTTGAGGTGAGCCGTGGCTGCTGCAATATCTTTGCTACAAAATTCCTATGTGTCCATAAGGCCCCTCAAAAGAAAGTTTGGAGATTGTTGACAGCATTCACTAGCAGTTTGCAGGGTAGGGGGAGAAGAGCATCACTGAGGGAGGCAGGAGCAAGAGCTGTGCTGTTCCCCTGCCCACACACCATATTGTCTTCCTCCAGCAAAGCTACTCCAGAGGCTTTCTATGATGCCAAACAACACTAGCGAGGAGGAGGGAAAAAAAATAGCCTTGTGAAAACGTCCTGTCTGTTCATTTCCACAAGCACTAGCGAGACGTTCTTTAAAATCATACACATGTAAAAAGATCTAGGGGTTGCTGGTTAGTTTGTCATATATTTTTATAGGCTTTTCTGAATGGTTTTAGATTTGACATAGTAACTGACTGTTACTAGAAATAAACTGTAAGTCAATTCCATGCTTCCATAATTCACTGCCCAGGGTTGTTCAAAAAGATTTAGTGATACTTGTGATAGACAGCAAGCCTCTTGATGTTTTCATTTTCACTTAGTGCCTGTAATTCCTCAAACTTGCTGACCTCTACAGAACAGGATGGAAAAGGGCTCCAAAACTTCTTTGAAGGCACTCATTCACCAAAACATTTGAAACACTCTTATTTCACTTCTTTTGTTTCCAGGGCACAAACACCAATACAGGAATAAAGCGATTGTTGTTTTTAAAAGTGCAACTGCTATTATTATCTCCCTGACCAATCATATGGTTTTAATTATTTATAATAGAAGAAGTTAAACCCATCCCCAAAAAATATATTTTTGCGACTCAGAATGTAAGTTCTCCTGACAGCTGCATATTGATATTTCTCTGACTGAGCGCCTTTGTTTTGAACTTTAGCTTTTCTGTAGACATTTTCTTCTTCTCTCCAAAAGTTAACAGATATATTTTAAAGGCTCCAGGTCTAAATGTAAAAATGTACAAGCAAATCTGTGCCTACAGGGCTTACTACCAGGAAGGCACAGGCTAACAAATATTTTAACATCCAAATACTTAGATAAATTCACATTTCTGGCAATTGTGCATGAAACCCACACAGGTGACAGTATGCATTCCTGCTCAGGGAAGCTGATGGCCATGAACTATTTAACTGTAATAGTAGGAAGAGGTAACAAGCAAAACTGCTGTTGCGGCTCCTCTTAATGCAGGGTTTCTGGGACAAAAGCACCTTGATAGTATCAGCACGGATCTGTCATTACAATTCAATTACCAACAACAGGCCACTGACATTTGAAACTGTTTATCAGATTCTGATCCTGAAGGTGGACCGGAGGCCACTTCTCCTTCCCCCAGAGGGTAATTTTTACCTCAGCGGAAAACACCGTATGGTTTGTGCATGCCGGGCTAGCACTGCACATGGAAACCTGGGCACTTGCTTTCTTTGCAGCAGCAGACCTCCCTGATGGTGCTGGGCACTGCGGCAGGATGTGGCCTTACCACTGTCACAGAGCTGGGTGGAAGCCACTAGGATGCATGTATAAACAGCAAAACACCAAGCACAGCAGCCTGGGTCCCAAGACATGGCATAACAACAACCAGAGATGGAGTATCTTGGCCTACCTTTAAACAATTAGTTTGGACACCATCTATGAACCACCTCCAGCAACAGCTGACCCTGCAGTATTTGGAGTGGAGATCACTTTAAAAGCTACAGGTGTTTCACAACAGATGAAGCATGATTCAGCTTTATACTGTACAGTAACCTACATTAATTATATCCCAAAAGTCTGCACAGACCCATACACACAAAAAAAAGACTAAAGAAATCACACATCCCAGAAAAATATTTCTGGGGGAAAAAAAAAATAGAAAAAAAGAAAGAAAAGAATTCTAGGAATTGCATTATCTACTTCAATGCATTTAGACGTAAGGTTATTAACCAAGATTTTGGAAGGGTGGGAAGGAAAGGAAAACAAATTGATTCAAATTTGGGCTTTGCACGAACCTCAACATCAGACAGACTATTCACCTCTATTTCTTGTGTGCATTAATTATTTAACATAATTTTATTTTGCTTCTTTTTCTAAAAGAGTAAAAGAAATTGCAGGTTTTGCACACCCAGCAGAGCGGGCAAAGATCTTATAAAATCTGTCTAGCAAGCCAGTGGCTTGCTAAAAATCAATCAGATAACAGAAGCCAGCACTGCTGACACAAAGCCATTAGCTTTTATTTAGACATTTTCACATATTGTCTAAACTTTGCCTTTTGTCTAGAAGGTTTACACCACACACCCCCATTTACTCATTCACAGAAGAGCCCGGGAGAGGAGGTCAGTTGCGACTCAGAAAAAGGATGAAAGGAGTAAATTGCAAAAAAGAGGCACTGGAAAGCTCATGTGCCTCCTGCACTTTTAGCTGGAGTGCAAGAAAAGCCCCTACATGCATAAACATATGAACTGAACATACAGTTTTTATAAATTAGGCTTTTAGTTTTATTTGCTTCTCACAGCATTGGACAATTAAGGCAGGATGAGGATCTTTCCCATCTCATTTGAAACTAGAAGAGGTGGAGTTTGCTTTGCCTGGAGGCTCCTGTTCACACATTTGGCAAAAAAGATGTGAATGGCGTTAAACACTTTTAGTACAAATGCTCATATTGTATGAATTGAAAAGTAAAAGTTGAAGACCAAAAAGTTCCCCTTTGGCCCCATCTCTCACTTTCAAATAAAATCAATTACGGCATCTCTATTTGCCTGAGCTTTGGAAAGATAAATACCAATAAATACAGATCTAGAACTGTACCTAGAGAAAGTCTTAGGTGTGCAAGTCCTCAGAGAGCTCCCCTCCTTTTATCTATAGTTGATCCTCTTCACCTTCAGAGCGTATCAGGGTCAAAGCTTAGTTAAGAATTCCTTTTAAAATATATTATAGACACTTTTTAGTATAGCTGTACATTTTGCAATGCATGGACGATTACAAAATCACAAACCCAAAGCACACTGATTGTAAAAGTAATCAGCCTAAGTGGTGAGTATGCATTGCTTACAGATGTTGTATGGGTAAAGGAGCATCTTCCAGACAAGGTAGCACTTCTTTGTCGTGGGGTTTTTTTCCCCTATACGGTCACATTGAGCATTTTCAAACAAACATAATTAACACTGAGGACTTGCAAACACTCACTATGCTGGAGCCAGACAATGCCTTGTGACATTTCTTCCCTTGGATACAGGGAAACTCTGCACTTGTAGTAGCAGCAAAGGATTTTACCACAGGGATCAAGAAAGGGTCTTAGTCTTGCCCTGCTCACACTGCCCTGTCCTAGGTGAGGAGTTCTTTTGGCCCTTCTGCCCACCCTCTAAATCCATGTTAACAGCAAACCACCAAACCAGATGGTAGCCAAGACCTAACAAAAAGTGACCCCTCTCTCTTCTCGATTCCTAGCCAACAGCCAGGCTGGGTCAGGAGTGAGTGCAAGCACCAGCGCAGGTCAACCACCGCAGAGCATGGCACAGCGTATTTCAAATGGCTATGTGGTTCCTAGTCCCATTTCCGATGGATGAATAGATACTGTGAGCGGCATCACTGCAGGCTTTCTTGGCAAAACCCAAGATGCTGAACAAGAGGGAAGGTAAAATTGCACGTTCCAGCCAAAGCAGAATTTATCGCGTAAATTTTCAGTACTTCATTGGATGGAATAAAGTGACCTCACTTGCTGCTGGGTGGGGGCTTTTCATCTGAATTTTCCAGAAACTGAGAGTAAAAGATCTTTAAAGTTCCTTCTAGTCTCAAAAACCTATGCATCTAAGAGTCTAAAGAGCTTACAACCTGATTTTCCAAAACATCTACAGCTCCCCAGGAAATCAAGGTAAACAGCGTGGGTGGCATCTGCAAAGCAGGCCCCAGGTCTGCTGTGCTGTTGGATCCAGCCCACCTCTCTGCTGCTGAATTCACTTAAGAGTGATAAAGCAAATGAAAACTTGATAAAGAAAACGAAAACCTGGCAAAAGTGAACAGTGTAATCCTAAAATTAAAAAAAAAAAATAGACAAAAACTTCCAGTTCATGATAAACTTTTTAATAAAGCCTAATTTTCCTAATGAAAGAATTAACTATCAAGATAAAAGTAAAATGATTTATTAGATTTTCAGACTCCACAGAAATAAAATAGTAAATCAGTCTAGGCAGTAACTATTTCAACTCAACTCAAAGTCATTAACTCTTTGCCAGCTGTAAAGATATCCAAACAACTCCACCTAATTCCATAAGCCTGTCTACAATCCAGTACTAAACAATAATTACTACTGACTCATTAAACAGGAGTTGAAATCTTTTCTTCAAAATGGACCTGAAGACATGAAGAGAGGATCACTGAGAACCAGTCTGTGAAGGCTAAAATGTTCTTCCAAAAAAACCCTGAGGGTGACAAACTTCTGAAACTTTAAGGAGGGCAGCTGCTCAGCTCCCCATCTCTCACACCTCTGTCTCCTTGCACTCATCTTGCCACAGCAAAAAACAACCTGCTGCACCCATGGAGATTTTTAAAAATTGCAGTTCTCCAGCAGCTTCCTTCTTATTAAAGCACAGAATATACTGCTTGTTGCTACACAAAGTTCCCCCTCATCCTCCTTTCTCTCTCACTAATGGCTCTTTTCACGATCTGCAGCAAGGATCATTTAATCTGTGAAGAATGGAGATTTCAGTGTTTGTATACCATCCGTTATTACCTTTTATTTCTAAATTGTGTATTTGGAAGAGGAGGAAAGACTTAACGTCTTTATTTGCTGTGGAGCAAATGTTCAAGGATACTCCAGAAAACAGTTTATCCTGGCATAATTTTAGATACTGAAACCAAAAGGTGCTCCAAGCCCCTCAACTTCCCATCGCCTCAGCACAGAAGAACTTACAGTCATCCCGTGCAGCCCACAGCAACTATTGCCAGCTCCTGCCCATTCCAGTCCCACTGTTTGGGGGCAGATGGGTTATATGTCCACATTTTGCATTTATCCTGATCACCCTCGTCTATGCTGATGGAGGTGCTTCAAAAGGCCAAAGCCAGACCAGCCCCATAACTGCAGCAGACAAGCCCCTCCACCTGACCTTCATGCCAAGAAAAACACCAGCAACAGTGCATCTTTGTGCTCCAATGCAACTATACAAGGCAATCAGAATGAAATATAGATGGATACAAAAGGCACAAATAATTTTTAAAAAGTCTGGATGTAGTAACATTTCAAGCTAGCTGTATGTTAAGCAAGAGATGGTAAAGTCCTCTTGAATGGCTTATGAAATTCAAGCACAAATAAAATCCAGGAGGCAGCGCGAATGCTGCCCTCACAATATTTATGCCAATGAATATAAAGAGACAAATTGGAATATCAAAAATAATTATGTGAAAATAACAGTGTTTCTTTTCCCAAGAGCTTGCCCACCTGCAAGCCCTGGTTTTGCCTATGTAATCCTGCATTTATCTGAGCAAACTGCCTCACAGAGACAAAGCAGAACTCAGTGTGCTTGTGCCAGGGCTCAAATTCACCCTGCAAGTTTCAGAGATCCCTGAATTATTATGGAAATTAATCAAGGGAGGAGTAGGAATTCAGCCTAAATGTTCATCCTTTGGTGTCTTTAAGTTACATCCAGTATCATTATTTTACATCTAGCTTCTGAAAATTATTTAATTTTTTTTCTCTGTTTCATGCCAAGGTCTTAATCTTTACTGCACTGGCAGTGAGAACATTTTAAAGAATCATTTCCCGAGACACATTTAATACATTTCCAGTAAATTGTACATAAACCTGTCCAGCTGGCTGGGTCATTTAATCAGCGACACACCCACTGAGTGCAGGATGCCACCTGAGATTTACCTCAAGGCTTTCAAAAACAGAACGATGATGGGATAAAGCTTTGCTAATGTGTGAGTGCGATGGGGAATACAATGATAACTGCCCACTAGGGAGTACAAGGATCTTTTTAAGTTTTGTTATGGGAAAGATTACATACCGGATTAGACAAAAGAGGTTTGAAGATCAGCACTGAAATTACACTGGCTTTAGGAAAAACAGCATTAAAATGCTAGTTGACTATTTAAAACCACTTAAAAAACAGACGGTAAAGTTTATCAAGTGGTTTTGAGCTGTGTATTGCACTGCTTTCAGGGCCTGCTAAACGTGCTTAGGGATGCAAACAGAAGTTTTCACAGGATGAGGGGTCTTGAGCAGGATCTCAGAAGTGCCACAGAAGGATTTCAGAAGTGAAATACCAACAATCACTTACTTGAAGTCAGTTTTGCTGAAATTACACCAATAAGGAATGTTTAGGATGGGCTTTGTTTAATAGCTTCTTTTATGAATACGTTTGCTAAACAAAAGCCTGGGGGTGGTGGCAGGATTGGAAGGAACTTTTCATTTTTCACAACCTCTTTCTGATAAAGAGTGTTGAGAAGGTAAACTGCTGAGTCAAGACATCCTTCAGAAGCCAACTCAGGCAAAGAGACAACAGAGCAGGCTGCTCTGCCTCCAAACTAAAAAAAAAAATAAAATAGTGGTTTGTTTCCAGTACAACGAACACAGCCCTTTCCTGCAGGTAAAATTGTAGCTTTACACCAGCAACGTCACCAACAGAGTATTAAGGGTAGACTCGGTGCCTCTCCATGAGGGCCCACACATCCCATTAGGATATCAAAGTGAAAAGCAGCATGGAGGTCCTGCTCAATTACAGTTGTGGCTGTGGCATTAGCATTTAGTGTCACTGAAGCCCTCGATGAGAAGTTGGATGATAAGTTACTGCCCTGTCCCCACCATTTGTCCCCACCACCACCTGCAGCTCCTTCCATGCATCGCGCAGTTCTGAGCGGTTGAGACACCCTGGCATCCTCGTCGTTGTTCATCACTGCCATTTAAGTGAATTTAATAAAATTATTTTTCTAAACTGTTTTAGATGCCATATCTATAATCCATAAAATTTATTGTACCTTTATGTAGAATTATACTGGAGTTGAACATATAAATCAATTTATAAGGTCTAATGACATACAAACGCTTAAAAACTAAAGGCGATGTAGTAAATTCAAATTACCATTACAAATGTAAGCTTTGTAGTCAGTGTGTGACCCGCTAAGGATTATATTTAACTCCCCTGAGAGTGGTTTATCATAAAACTTTATACTTTTATTACAGTGAATTATTAACTCCTCCATGATGTGAGTCATTCCATGCTCTTACTATAGCTTTTTTAATGACACTATAATAGACATCTTGCTAATAGCAGCAGGATTGCTACCTCTGAGGTTAAAAAAAAAAAAAAAAGACAAAAAAGGAAGAAAAGCAGCGAAAAGAAAAGATACGTGGGACAAAGATGTGAAAATGCATTTCCCAACAGAATAAAAAACACAAACCTGTAAGAAGATCCATTTGAGGCTGAACTACATAGAGGGCATTACAGTCATCTAACCACATGCAAAACCAATAAGCTTACCAGGCTTATATCTAAAAATAAACAAAATGTTTTACCATTAGAAGACATAAAAGTCTCCATGATTATGATCAGGATGTTTTTACCCTTTTATATGGAGAAAATATTTTTTTCATCCTGATGTTACATTTTAATGAAGTGACTTTAAGCCATCTTCATACAAATGACTTGATAATCACTTCTCCTTCCAAGGAAGCTACCACAAACCTTACCCAATCAACGTTTTCACTATACCCAGTGACTTGCAATTTAATATCCATGTTTCCAGACCCTCCCTTGGCTGCTGGGACTGGTCCAAATTCTTGGGACATTTCTAAGCTTGGTAAAAGGACAACCCTAGGCCCATGGCAAGTCCAGTATTGACTTCATTATCAGAAAATCAAATCCAAGGGAGAAGTTTCACTTCTTATCTTTTTTTGTGTTTTATTGCAAATTTCAAAACAAGTCCACCCAACCAGGAGATATCACTAGGCTAGATGAGTTTCTGTCTCCAAAACCCAAACTCTGTTCCAACTATATTTCCAACAAAAAATGACTGATTTTAAGATAAAACTAGCCCATTTCTGACCATATTTCCACATTTTTTTAAGCACAAAGGATTTTTCCATATGTTTGAATATGATTTTAAAATGGCATGCACACATTTTTTCATAAGAGAATTCTACCATAAAGTGACTAACTACAATCTGAAGCATGCCAAGTCACATGGCATTACACAAAAATGAACCTGTGGATATTTTTAAATGATCTTCATAAGAAATAAAAATAGAAAATTCTCTGTTCTTGTATCTTCAAGATTTTTTAAATACTTGTTATTACTAAAACACCGTCAAAAAATCAAGGAGATAAGCTTCCAGTTTCCTCACAATACTCATCAATCCATTGATAGTACTCACTTGCCAGCAGCATGACCACAGAGCTACTGAAAACCAGCAGGAAATTAAAATGGGCAAAAGGGGTCAGTCTACAAAAAACCCATAACAGAAAGGCTGAAACAATCGTAACACACTCCAGGTTCTCTGGAAATTCAGGAGCTGCTCAGGCCTCTCTATATGAGCAACTTCCATCTAATGAGTCTTCGTGGCCACTACTTCTAAATAATTGCATTTGCTTCTCTTTTGGAAGGAGAGGTCTCAATGATCACCATTGAGGCTGCTGGGTGTGCGCTTGTGAAACACTAGAAGAACCTTGCACAAGGTGTTGCAGTGGTGCAAAACTACATGGGGAGAACTAACTCCAGGAAATTAAGTCCTGCCCCACAGAAGTGTGCTTGACTTTTTTCCTAGAACACAACCTTCATTTTCAGCCTTCCGTGGCCGCAGTGAGGGCTTTAATGGCAGAGGGCTTGGAGCTGCAGGATCTCTTATAAATTTTGGATCTAATTCTTTTTTTATGCTTTTTGTTGTTGTTTTTCTTTTATGGTCAGGTAGAGTTGAGGGTGAGAGAGGAGACTACTAGTATTCCTAAAACCTGAATGGATTATAGGTAAGCAGGAGACCTGACTATTTAAACAACTCTGCCTTGATGAATTCACACAGATCTCTATTTGCATTCTCAGAAAAGACTTGATGTTTAGGCGTAAGCAAAAGCATTACATTGCTGCATAGAGCTCAATGAGACTTACCGAAACTCTGTGTGCTTTTAAAAAGTAGTTTTCTGTTTAGCACTTACTACTCAGCCCCCATTTTACACGAGCAAGGATAGACTGTGCCCTTTGCAACAGTGGTACATTTCCCTCTTCCCTCATGGATTTTCCCAGCATCGAAAGGGAAATTTGCCTGACCCTGGTAACAGCTAAAAAAACCCGAAACCCACAACGCTCTGCTCGGTGCCACTCCACCAGAAGTTTCTGGGACAGAACTGAAATTAAGGAAAGTGATTACACATATAAAATCAGGCTGCAGAAAAGCAAAAAATCTGCTGTTGCAACACTGGAAAACACTATTTCTTTACACAGGTTGTATGGGAGAGTTTAGTGCTGTGCTCCTGTTTGGGTTTTTTGTGTCTCCTGTCTTTCTTTGTCAGCATTTATTTATTTAACTATAAAGTCTCCATTGAGGCTAAGGCTTATTTACAAGTGGTTCCCAGCCCAGAGAGCAATTAAATATTAGATTTACTAAAGCTGTATAAAGTTGCAAGAGTCAACCAGAGTGACACCAGAGCAAACCCACGTGGCCACCGTGGATGTCACCACTGTGTGCTCACCCTTTCAGAGGCATGGCCAGGACATGGCACAGAAAACCACACTATTTCCTGGAGACAGTCCTCCCAAAGGCAGGTCCTGTTTGCTCATCATAAAACCTGGTAATTAACCCGATTCTTCCCCCGTAAGTACACTGACCCTGAGTCCAGTTCTGAGCATCTCACCAGACAAACCTCTGTTTGCCTTCAAGGTAATGGAGAAAAACACACACGCGGAAGGAGCTATAATTTTTTTTTTTTTTTCTTCCTGAGCAAACTGATCTTTTTTGTAAAGGGACACAACAAACTTTGGACAAACTAATGACCCACCTATCCTCCACTGCATTTGGGTTTAAGGTCATAGAGAAACTCCTTCGTGGCATTTGCCTGAGTCTATAATAGTTGGAAAATCAGGGGATGTCAGGTCCCCTCTTCCATCTACACAAGATTTATTTTAAGCTGTAAAAGTATTCAGATTTCAGCATTCTTATTAATTTCACAGGTGATTAAGGGAAGAACAGGAACAAATTGTGCCATGAAGGATGGCACAGACCACTGTCACGTTTGCCCTTCAGTGGTGAGGCAGGGGCTGATTTGGAGCAGGGTTTAGCAGGGCTCCCCGGGGCATCTTGCCTCTCCATGTAACTACCAACATTACAACATTAACGTAAACTAAGATGAGCCCATAATTTGTATTTCATTATCCTCCATTGCAAAAGACCCAGCTCAGGGGTGATGTCTGGAAAGTTTACAGTGGCAAGCAGCAGAAATCAAAGCAAAGAGTTCCATATAAGTTGTGGGAGAGGGAAGAAAGTATGAGTTCACCCCAGACCTCAATGCCTTTGGCACAGACAAGGGGGTAGCCCAAGAAAGGGGCAATCGCTCTTTGAGGCCAAGTCCACCGCAAGATGCTACAAATGTTCCCACTGAACCTAGGGCCAAGGTTTGACTCCTCATCCTTCCCTGTGCACACTTATGTTCTCCTGACATCCCCTGTACATAAGATTGAAAAGAAACTCCACAACATCCCTGCCTTGCCATACAGGTTGTGTCAATTTATAAAGTCAATTAAAACCACACAAATTTGGAAGTTCGGTGATAACACACCTTCTGACAACCCCATCTCTCTAACATTCCTCTCTGTCAAAAAAGTGGCACTGCGCATTACTGAGCAAATTGCCAGCTTCATGCTTTAACAGACATGGGTACAGCAACTTGATCACAGTCCAGCGTTTCATAAGCTCTGTAACTCTGAACTCTTATTTTGGTACATTTTAACTTTCAACTCTGGCACTTTCCTCGGTAACTGATGGTTTTCTTTCTTTTTAACATCTAAATGTCCTTGTTTCTGAGAAGGAGATGGAAATGAAAGAGAAAAATTAAGAAGAACAATGAGTGATTTAGCACTCAAATAAAATAGGTGTTATACTTCAGGAAGTTATAAGCACGTGCAAACAAGAGTTTATAATGAAAATGCCTTTTCAACCATAACTATAGCATCACAGTAGTAATGCTGTAATTCAATAAACTATCCTATTAAATCTAAAGAGTTAGAGTTAATCAGACAGTGGTTGTATATTAAATAAATGCCATATGATTATTAAAAAATTTTTTTACTGAGGTTTAACAACTCTTATACTTACTGCCTTATTACACCCAAATAAAATGCATGTCTGAGAACATTTAAACTATTGCATAAAACACAGCAAAAAAATTTAAAAATTATTTATTAAAATCTGGAAAGAACCCATCCTTTGAAAAGTGCAGTTCACACCTTTGGATTAACGAGAACAATGTTAGCAGAGTTGCTGAGCACCTCTCTCTACTCAGTGGGATTCTCAAGGAACATGAAGTTTTCACTACTTAAAATCACATCTTTTGGGGCTGTTGTAGAAAAAAGGTCAGCTTGAGTACAATAGACATTTGAAAGTTAGGAGCTCTCAGGGGAGAGGCAAGAAGGGGGACTAAAAATGTTTGTTGTTGTATGCAGAAATTTTAGCAGCTTACCTAAAGCCATTAGGAAGCAAATAACCTTAAGGGACAGAAATTACATCTTGCTACTGTACCAAAATCCTTGAGGTGGTTTGAAGCTGTTTTCTCTATTTGTTTGTTTATGTTTTTAAGTTTGTAAATTCAAGTTTAATCAAGGTGGGCGAGAAAAGAGATTAACCTTAAACTCTATTTCTGGCCAACAAGAGATGGAGGAAATGTTGCAGCAAGCAAGCAAAAATGCATTGTTGACAAATGACTCCATTTATAGTCCAGATTTCGGACACCTTGTCCTTAGTCACCAGTGACATCTAATTTGTCCCTAAAAAAACTAGCCCTTACATCGTTGTTACTTTAGGCTTTAGGTTAAGACGTGTGGATGTCCCTCATAAATCTGATCCCCTATAGGGCCTGTCTCTTTCCAGTAGCTTCCCAGTTGAGGAAAAAGACAACAACAAAAACCAAAACCCACCGCTACCCTTTTTTTTCCTTCCTGTTCCAAAGACCTCATCAGGAATAAAGAAATTATCCTAAATTTAGACATGTTAATCCCAGGGTGATTGTGTGAAATAGGTTAGCCAGAGTGAGAACAAAAGGGGGGGGGAGGAGAAAGCTATAAAAAGCAAATGAAGGAGAGAAAAAAATATATCTACTGTACTTCAGTGGTCAGAATCACTGTGCGTATATACCATACAGGGACATCCGTCAGCACTAATCAATACGTGTGGTGTTAGTCATGGATGATAAATTTGAAAGGGATTATAACTGTAAACAGTGATCAATAGAGACTTGCTGGAGGAGACAGAGAGGAAAAAACAACCTTAAAATGTTACACGGTTAATAAAGTAAGGGGTCAGTCTTAAACAAAACTCCAGTGAGACCCACTTATTTCAGAGCTATTTCTACAAGGAGGGGGAAGGAGGAGAAAAAAACTCTACCGATTTTCATAAAGCAATTGCTACTAAAAGGGCACATTATTAATTTACGGCGTATTTGCTGATCCCTCTGTTTTGAAGTCACATCCTCCATTAATGTTTGGTTGGAGATGTTTTGCTGGATATAAACTGTCATCCTTGAGACCCCCAGAGAGCAGCTTACTTTCCTCCTTGCTCTGCCCCCACCTTTCCCTCCCTTTCCCCACCACCAACTTCAGTATGGGCACATGAGTGATCAGAGCATTCACAACGGTGACATTCCCCTCTGCAAACAAATTCATCCAGGGCTTCAAGTAAAAAATGCAGAGAGCCTCTGCTGTTCACCCACAGATGAATGGAACTATCCGTCTTGTCACCAGGGGTCGTAGCAAGAGGTTACTGCGAGTATATACCTTGGCTTCTGTGCTGACGTTTGCAAGCAGCTCCCTTGCAAAAAATAAAATAAAATAAAATAAAATAAAAAATCCTGCCATATCAAGCACTTATCCAGTCCCTCTAGAACCCTTCTCAGATCATGTCTTTCCACACCTTTGGAGTCACAGCTCCAGGCTTGACATATATATTTTTTTTCTGCTGACCTTTTAGCGTCCTTTCTGCCACAGTGTGTAAACCATAAGCTGATATATGAAGGCAATTTTTAGTGGTGCCACTTGTATCTGAGTGATTGCACACGCTTTACGTTTCTGGCCTGCCACCCTTCCACCTTTTGAAGATCTCTCTATTTCTTTTAAAGGAACTGCAACAGAGGTGAAAGGAAGTTTAACTGCTTCAAGACTTTGATGGCCCAAGAGCACCTGTTTTGGGTTTTCAAGAAGACATGCTGCAGATTGGCTGACCAGTGCTTATGCTCAATCACTAAATCTTTCTTTTCTTGTATATAGACCTGCTGGGGCTGTAGGAGGAGAGGGGAAAGACTGTGTAAAGCATCTCCCAAAATTTAAGCTGGCAGAGATCAGTGATCACAGCAGGGCAGCTTTGCAAATATGTTACCGATAAGCTCCAAAGATCTGGAGTTGCAGCTGCGGGGACTGTGACTTACAGAGCACCGGCCTCTGAAGATTTTCATCTCTGGAGCAGGGGGATACTCTCTGCGAAGATTTGCAGCAGACGGCTTCAAAGAGTAATTTTTTGTTGCCTCTCTGCCACTCCCTATCCTGGTCAAAGCACTGGTGATGAATCACTCAGGAGAACATGAACAACGAGGTGGCATCGGTCCTTCCTTACAGATTTGCAGCGCATGGTAAACTCCCATATGGCCACAGAGGGAGCATACACACACACGCACGCGCGCATTATAATGTTGCAACAGTCCCTACCTAATTCACTAGTTAAATAGAAAGGCAATAGCAGTAGAATAGCAAGCCACAGAGGACCACCTCAAGGCCAAGATGACCCTCTTGAGAGCTGTGCTACCTCCTCCAAGGCTTCAGGTGGACCATCTTGCAAATGTGGAACCACAAAACCACACAACATCCTACACAGTGGATGAGGCACTTAGTGCCGTGGTGTAGTTGACAAGTAGGAGTAGGTGTAGGTGTTGGGTCATAGGTTGGACTTGATGATCTCAAAGGTCTTTTCCAACCTTACAATACTGTGATACTGTGATACAAAAAGGTCACAATCTCAAGTAAAGGGCACAGATGTGCTTCAGAGCCTGCAGAGTCCATGCCACCCTCTACAGCTGTGTGAATGGAGGAGTGACCTCCAGCCACCAGACTCACAAGATTACAAATCAATAGCAAAACTAGGAAAAGTCCATTTCTATCCTTACATCACTTGTTCAAGAAATGGTTACCTGCTGGGAGATGGAACAAGGACTTGATCTGTTAATTAATATCACTGTAGAGAAAGTATTTGGGAAGCTTAAGGAAAGTTGTGATTTATGAGAGATGAGGGAGATTTGGAAGAGGAGAGATGATGATGGTGCCACCAAAAAGGGTGCTGAGGTTTCACGAGGGGAACTCAAGGGAAGTGGAGAAGAGAAAGTGGTAAGAGTGAGTGAATAAGAGAAAGAGAAGACTCCATAGGGTAAAAAATAAAAGTTGAAAGTTGTCATGAGAAAGCAGTACCAATGGAGCAAACCCAGAGCTTCATCCAAAGCACCCAGACACACAATACCTACAGAGCAGTGATGATTTGGTGCAGAAAAAGGTACAAAGTTAAAGCCAAAAATCTACTACTTTTTAGCATCAGAAGCAGAGGACCACATGGCCGCCTCCAAGCTGGGGATGGGAGGTTTCCAACCAAGCGAGTTGCTGCATAGTTGCCATGGGCACAATTTGTGCTCAAGCTGTGCGCAGAGGCCAGAATTTGGCTTGGAGCCCTTGGGTTAAACATTACCTTTACAACACACTGTGAGGGTGACTTTCCTGGGCAGGGCAGTGATGGGACAAAATTCCAAGGGACTGTATGATGGGTGACCCCCTTGGGTATCTTGGTGGCACATCACATATTTTACACATACAGGAGTAAGGAAGGGAAGAGAAACCACCAGGCAGAGAACCGACAGAAAGCTTTGACTCTGGGTTTGATCCAAAGTACGCTTTCATCACAGAGTCATTGATTTAAGAGTCAGACCGAGCCCTTTCTTCCAATGGGAGCTGGATTCCCAGCTGCCCTTTTTTCAAATCCTAGTCTTGGCATAAAGAGAGTATAAATAATTTTCATTTCAAAGGGGGCTGCAGTTTTCCTATATTTTAATGCAGGAACAGTAAGAGTAGCCTCTCCGGCGTTATGCTAGGAACTATCACCCACCTCACCTCCAAGGGCCCTTCCCCCCCAAGACATCCTCTAGTACAGACTGGGTTAGCAAAGGGGCAAAGCCCTGGGGGCCGGGCAGACATAAAGCCGCAGTTTCTGCGCAAGGTTGTAGACTCGCACTAGTGGTCTAGTGACCCTGATGATATTGATGACAATTAGTAGACAGAGATTAAAATGGAAATGAGGGAAGGATTCGTCTGTCACTTTATCCATCAGCTGTAGCTTGCCCCAGGCAACAGACACACACTGGGCTTTTTGTTTTGTTGTTATTCCCTTGTTCAGCTCAGTTGGTTTCAGCGGTTCGCTTAGTTGTTACTAAATTTTTCTTAAAACTGCCATAAAAAGGTTTTTTGTCAAATCTCCACCACTAACAACTCACAGCATTGAGTGTGCAATCTATCCCTGGATGTGTCTGCTCTTGCTGCCTCCCTGATGTTGGGGGTGAGGAAGGGCTCTGCTTTCTTCCTGTTTCAGTAGCTTCTGTTTCTTTTGTTATTTTAATACTTAGGAAAGCAATTGGATTGCTAGGACTAGAGCCTGAAGGTCTCCATAACTACAGACCCACTAACAGCAAAGGCCCTGGAAGTACTATGTAATTAAATGGCCAGGATGTTCAGGCTGGATATAAGGAGACGAAGAGGAGAAGATGAGGTGGTGTGTCCCTCATTGAAATCTTTCCCATCCATTTATCACAAGACCATAAGTCGCCATTTCCTGTGAACAGAGGACACATCCCCTGAATTTTTCCTGAAATTAAATTCTAAATCTGATAACAACTCACATGTTCATCCTGTGATACACAGGGAAGTTTTGCTTAATCTTAAAATGTCGTAACTTGGAGAAGAGTGAATTCTTGTGTTTGTATTATAAAATACTAGTTCACAAGCACTAAATCATTTCGGTTCAGTAATCTACCAAAAGGCTAGGAAATGAAAAAAAAAGCCTTCATTGGGGGTTGGAGTGACACTGAAACATGCTCCTGAAGCTCACATGATCTGTAACATGGAGCTGTCTTCATGGGACCAACAATTCCATCCTGTTTTCTTGTCCTCTTTTGTTGTAGCTCCCTGGCCAAACTACATCTCCCAGGATGCACCTTTGCTACTTTTATTAACAACCCCCTCTCCAATGTTGTGTATACCCCATATGCAACAAATAATGAGCAACTATGCAGACAAACAGCGACTCTCACCCTGAAGAAAAAGCAGATTCAGTATTCATAAAGTATCTGAGAGCAGGCTCACATCTGCCACAGTCTTTTCATGGTTTCTGCTGTCACCAGCTCTGCTTATTTGCTCCCGGGGAAAGCCTGAGCACAGGCACGGCAGGAGCTAGGAAGCAGAGCTTAGATCCTCCCCTCCACAGCCAGTGCAACCTCCACTCCAGATCCCCAAGGGAAGGAAGCAAATAAATAGACAAGATGCCTCTGCTGCCATCGGGGCATTGGCACAGAGAGAGCTCCTTCCACTTAGCGCAGTCAACAGCGATTAAGGGCTTGCTCTTTAAGCTCAAAAAGATGAGGCTTTGGCCCTGATCCTGCAACGAGATGGACTAATGGTTGTCATTCACAAAATTTCACTGTGGATTTTGAAAAGCAAGTGTTGGAAATCTGTGATTTCCGAATGGGAATGAAATTGCTGTTATAGATTAAAATCCTGCTGGAAAGAGGGACTTGTCTGAGGTAACACACCATGCTGCAGGTATTCTGATACACCATGAGAGGAGCAAGAATGATTTCTACCTCCATCCCCACATTTCCCAGTTGGGACTAAACCTGAACAACCTGATTTATTACACCTGTTTTTCACGTGGTTAGCTGCAAATGTTTCTCAGGTTTCTACGGCTGTTGATGGACTACTGACTAATCAAAAAGTCAGGAGTGCAAATTTGCAGTACTGGCTGCAAGCCAGTTTGCCCATAAAAGGTTTCCGAATGGTCACTGAGCCCTTAACCCTGGTGAAAACAGCAACAAAGACACTGCCCCAAGCTCCTGCTCCTGCCACGGTCTCTCTCTCACGTTATTGCATGCAAACATCTTGTTTTTTTAAAAAAGAGTACAATTCCAGAACTTGGAGTGGAGAGGCCTTTCTACTCATTAAAAGCTACATGTGGGTGTGAATTATTTTATATCCTCCTCAGAAATTATCAGACCACCTCAGAAAATGATTGATTTTCACATAAGGTGCCAGATCCTCTGGTCCATTTAGGCTGCTTTATGCCACTTTGATGGCTCAGCTCAGCCCTAAATAAAACAGGCTTAATTATCCTTAGGATTTCTCCTGCCTTGGGAAATCTCCAGGTAATGTGGAAATGCCACAGGGACTCCTACACCACCACAGCTATTAGCAACAGAGCACAGTGGCAGGGATATCCCCACGCCCCATTGATTTCCTGCTGCTGTGGCTGTGGGCATCTGGCACAGATGAGGGCCACCCTCAGGCTAATGCTATTTAAGTTAAGGAAAGGCCTGGGAGTGGGATGGCCCCAGGACTACTGCTCGAAAATAATCTTGTGAGCCCGCATCTAAATCAAACATGAAATACATATGGTATGTCTGGAATGCCCTACTCCAAAAGTTCCTGGTTGATGAGAGAAAACAGGTTCGTCCGTTTGTAAAATTTCGTCTTCCATAGCTTTCCAACGCCCTCACTCTTGCAGGAATATAAGGGATATGGAGACATATACAGCCTATGAATATGCACTGTTCCTCAGAAAAAGATCCTTGCCTGCCATGGGCACCCTATTCAGTTCCACTCTGAAAGCACACCAAGCTCAGGGTGTTACTTTTTGACACAGAGGCTGTGCAGGAGGAGAACCCTGGCTTGATGAGGTAGTCAACAGGAGGAACCCTTTCATAGAAAGCAGAGAGAAACAGGGTCTTTCAAGGCAAATTTCAGACCATCCTAAAGAAGATACCAAAAGGTGGCCAGGAGAAACACCATCAAAGAGAAATGAGTGACTAGCTCACAGGTTTATATTCTAGTCGCTGATGTCTTCTCGTACACTACTACCTCATGGATATTTGAGGCATGATATGGATCTGAACATCTGTCACCTGTGTAGGTAGCAAACACAGAAAGAGAGAGGGTGGACTCAAGCAAGGCACTGAACAAAGCACACACAATGGGGCCTGATCTCCACAGCAGAAATCCACCACCTCTTCCCAGCACATATCCCAGGTAGCTCACTTCCATCACAAAGCCAGGACAGGGTTATTTGGGAGCTCACATTTCACTTGCTTTTGTTTGTCTGCCTTCCTGAATCTGCAAACACCACTTCTGTAGACCAGATCTGTGTCACATTCAGAAAGCCAGAATTTCTGCATCATGCTTAAAGGAAAGCTGAGATTTTGACAAAACTGATGGGCAAGCTCCCCTCGCACTAGAGAAAGTTTCTTATGCACCATGGGCGAGTGGGCGAGGGAATTTGTTGAGACCTGTCGTAGCACCAACAAGAGCTAAAAAATCTTGCAGCAGCTACTGCCATCTGAGCCTGTCAAATTCCACTGCAAACAATATGTCACTCTGCTGGGGAGGCGGCGAACAATCTGAGGGTGAGAAAAAGGGATGTCTGGAGTATCCAAAAAACTCACTCCAAAGGTTTTAAAAAAGAAGAGAGCCCATCCATGCACGCACACACACACACACGGTACCTCTGGCCAACAGGCGTTCACTTGAAAACTGGAGCTTCCAGATCTTCAGCAGTTAGTTTTTACAGTATGTCAAAGTCCCCTTGGTTCCAGTAGAGCAGGATAATGTCAATTTTGGCACACCTTTCTTAAATTCATGGCCAGAGAGCAGAAATGTTGATGGACTAGGCAGGCTACAAAGCTGCCTACCCTTCTGACAACATTTAGGATAGTGGGCTTTAAAAGGACCAGACCAGTTTCTGACCAAATAGTGGTTTAACTGAGCTCTGAACTGTACCCCAGCAGAGGTACCATCATTTGCTTTGTACTCTCTAGGGGATTTAGAGAGTCTGAAAGCAGTTGAGAAGAGCAGGAAGGAATGGGAACATCAGAGTATGGGCCAATGGCCCCATGCTCAGAGGCATTTTTCTCTTCTTTCAAACTCTTTCTTCCCCAGAAACACACATGTTGTCTTTCACACTTCTTTGCTGCCTCACTGTGTGCTGTATTCCCAACAAGCTGAAGCTCACAAGCAATAAAGCTTCTGTGGAGCTGCCTAGGAATGACACCAGAGTTGCAGAAGAGAGCAGGGAAGCCCTCTTGCACTGGCTTCTTACCAAAGGAATATTAGCCAGCATGATTTCCAAAGGGTCTTCAACTTTTTCCAGACTAAGCCTTAATGTTTTTCCACTAACTGGGTTTTAATATCTCAGTGCTTTTCACTACATTATCGCCTTGCAAAAGCTACCACTGCAAAGGATGTATTTTGGAACATATTCTCAAAAACCAGACAGTTTTCCCAAAGCAGACAGTTACCATCTGCATTATTATTTGGCCCTTTCATCCAAGAAAAATCCACAGGCAAGGGAATACAACTTTTGACCTAAGTGCAGTGTTCTATATAAAATTTTGGGGAAGAGGTGATACCCCTCTCACAATATCTGTTAACATTGTCTCTAGGAAAGAAGAGGAAAACACAATCACAGAACAGTGGTGCCAAAGTGAGCAACAAATATCTTGGAAAACACGCGCTGAATTAAAACCTGAAAGCCTAAGAAGAAAACAGAAAATTAAAAACCTGCGGCCACTGAAAAACAGAACAGAAACAAAACAGATCAACAACCCACAGAGCAAAACAGCATACAAATTGGAACAATCAATATGAATAACAAGAAAACCAAAGCTAAGGATCAAAACCTAGAGCACGCTTACTAAGTCTAAAATAACCACATTTCTCTCTGAATGCGAAACCAAAGCTGCTTAAGGACAAATCATTGATGCTAATTACCTGCACAGGTTTGGAGAGCAAAAGCAGAACCTCAAAGTTCTTTTAAGGGGCATGAATGATGGAAAAAGACATCTTTTCTTTGGAGTGATAAGACAAGTGTTTTTCTTCTCCCCTCCCCTAGCAATTGTTTCTTAACCCCAAATAGAGCCAAAACACCTCCCAATTCCCCAATAAAATACCAGAGTTGTAGTATTGACTTCTCAGAATAAACTCAATTCAAAATTGGATACTTGAATATGATAAGAAACCTCCTGAAAACATTCAGCTAATAAAACCAAACATTTTGCTATGGACATCGTATGTCTAAGCAGACCAACTCTTCCCAGCCTATAACACGATTCCCAGTTTCTCAGACAAGCTCAAAACCTTCTTCTGTGTCACCTATTTTAGTCGCAGGAGCACCTCTCCTCCCTTGTCAGGTACCATCTCACAGCCCCATGGAGTCTTGTTAACTTTCTACCTTTTGTGCTTCTCGCTGTTCAAAGATTTCTAAAACTGCGCACAAGAAAGAACTGAAGAGAAACTTGTCAAGGCCTATCGGTCTAAAGCTGGACCTATCAACTGTGATTTGCTTTAGGAACAAACACAAGCAATAGCCTTTCGCCCCTTTTCTCTGACTGTCAGCAAAGAAAGGGGAATCTCTGAAAATTATCTAAATCCCATTTTTCCAAGCATCTGTTAGCCCAAGAACAACTGCATCAAACCTTCAATTTAATATCCCCCAAATTATTGTCTTTTTCCTTGTTTCACATAAATCTAATTTGTCCAGATATATTTCAGGT
This sequence comes from Neomorphus geoffroyi, assembly GCA_033558235.1. NCBI lineage: Eukaryota > Metazoa > Chordata > Aves > Cuculiformes > Neomorphidae > Neomorphus > Neomorphus geoffroyi. The sequence continues at coordinate 94,983,352 of JAUMJM010000005.1, read as the reverse complement.
TTTCACAGGCTAATTTAGGTATGATTTAAAAGAAATACAATACTCTGCCGTTTCAAAGGGATGGGTGCTTTTATACTGAAATATACTCTCAGCAGCATGGGTCCAAACACAATCATCACTTTGAAAGAGAAAGCAATGTGTGTGTGAAGGGAGGAGAGCTGTATACCTGGCTTCACAGCAGCTGTGACCAGGACCCTGAGAATAAAACTGTGAATGGCCCTTGGGACTCCCTTGCCAGTGGTGTGCGTGCCCCTGGCTGCAGCTGGAACTCCCTTAGCAAAGGGATTATTGGTCACACCTCTTTCTGCTGAGCCTTACCCTGCAGGCTTTGCCTGCAGGCATCACTGATGCAGACAAAGATGAAAAAATATATAGGTAGGGGCACAAAATAAAAAAAAAAAAAAAAAAAAAAGGATGAAAAGAAAAAAAAGAGAGAGAAATGAATACACAGAAAAAAAGCGTAGAACACTTGGAGATTGTCCATGCCTCAGGAGGCCATTGGGTGCCCCAGCTATCGAGATGAAGGTCACCGATTTTCGCGTCACCCTGCCAACCACCTACTGGAAAGGCAGGCAATGCAGAAAAGAATCCTATTAGAGATGACGCCAAGCAGTTGTCTTTTCCTCTGTTTTTAAAGGGTCCTTACTATTATGCAGGCATTTAAAGGAGCCCATGCCACATGCCTGCATGTAAAGTCCAAACTCTGCAGCTCCCACGCGTCTGTCAGTCTCAGTTTAAAAAGCACATAAGCAACTCAAACCCAGGTGAGGAGAAAAGCCTTCCCAGTGCTGGTCTGATCCATATTGTTCCACAGTTTGCAACAAGCCTGGTCAAAATACAGAACTCAAGATCAGAAAGATGCAAGCCTGAGCTCATCACTGGTGCACAGGGGCCGATACAGTCCTTCATTGGGGTGGTGTTTGTCCGCTTGTCCCCACACGAACAGCCACTTAATGGAGAGTTTGTTAGTTGTTTTAATGATCACGTTAAACAAAGCACAATTAGAGTTAACTTGGCCCCCTTTGCAATGTATTAGTCACCAGTCTTCACCCCTCTTTAGGCTGTTGTAGCTGGGACCGCTTGATTTACCCCTTGAAGAGAGCTCTTGGGAAGTCACCTTGCTGGGCTATATGTGGGAGAATGGCATTTCAAAGGGACAGATGCAAAATCATTTTTTCCACGATATTCATATAGTGAATAACTTTGTAAGGGCTGCTTCAGTTTGGCATTGCAAGCTCCACCCCTCCTTCTGCCTCAGGAGCTGTAAACAGGGGTATTTCAGAGGATACAGTCCAGAGGCTCCAGTACTTTCAGGTTAAAAATCTCACTGAGTCACACTGACATTATTTTGTCTCTGGTGTGGCTACAGGACAGCTCTTGGGACCCTCAGACGTGCCAGGTGAGAGATGCCCAATTTTTTTATCCCCATGCAAGGAGCTCCTGTCTCAAATATTTGAGTCTTTTTAATCAGTCAGACTTGATTTACCCATCACTGTGGGGGGCAGGTTGACACTAAGCAGGTCCTCTTAATATATCCGTCAGTTGCCATTCAGACTCCAGAGCAGGCAAAGAGAACCAGCAAACAGAGTAACTGCAGAGCAAGTTTGAAGACGGTATCTGAAAAACTTCCATTTTAGAGGACATCGAGGCAGTGCTGGCTGGCAGCACAAGCGTGGATGGGATCTATTTTCTCATCTTCTGGAAAAGATTTCTTCAGAATGATGTGCAAGTGGCTAGTGAAGCCAAAAGAAACAAAACTGTGGTTTGGAAGTGCAATCACAGATACAACGAAGAATAAAGCAGTTTTGAACAATCATCCTCAGGAAGCACAGCTACTCCCTGCGAGAAAGAGTGAAAATGGCCACACAGGGAATAGATAAGGCAGAAAAATGGGGAAATACTTAAACACTGACTTGGACATTTATATGAAGGACCAAGAAAAAACTATAGGGAAAGACAGTGAGTCCATCCCTGCCAAGGAAGTCGTAGAAAATATCTGCTTTGAGGTAGCTGGTCAAATTGAGCAGGAGAAAGTGGATATATATGACCATATAAGGCTCCTCCTGTCCTGTGAACAGAAGTAGTCAGAAATTGTGCATGGGTAATCATTGCCTAGGTAAATGGTGTGAGGGTTTTGGTTGTAGTTCAAAATCGTGTTGTTGAGAACAAAATTACAAAAGCATCCACTTACACAAAGGGATGAAATGATTTAATTGCCTATGCACTTCTGCTAGAAGTCGGATAATAAACGAGAGGAATTAGAATTGCTGATTTATGAGCATAAATTTGACTTGGTTGATATTACTGGGAAAACTCACATGATCAGAATGTAAAAATGAATAGTAACAACTCAACTCAGAGAGCTCAAGTGGGCAAAAAAAGGGTGTGGTACACTATTTCAAAATCTTGTGACCTCTGCAAGCCGACACAAATCAGACATAAAAGATTTTGACGGGTGGTAGATCTATGATTTTATAAATAAACTAGAAAGCAGTGAGCTATTTGGTGCCTGCTACACACCACCAAAACACCGTAAAAAACAGGATGACCAGCTTCTTTAAAGACTTATTTATCATGTGTTGGTAAAAAAAACTGTGTTAACATATGGGACTTCAATCTGAATGGCATATGCTGGTGTTCTCAGGCTACCAGCACTAAAAAGTCCTCAGAATCTAAAAAATTACAGGCAGCCAATTTCTTAACTCAACCCAGCTTAGGGGAAGAGTGCCTAATGACAGATACAGAGACACTGATCGCAGATGTAAAAATTAATGGTTACTCAAATGCTGGTGAACATGACTTGATCATATTTGTTGTCAATATCTACAATCAGGCCCAAAATAATGTGTGTGTTTATGGAGCTTCTGTTATGTACATTCACAAATAGAACTAACTCTGGAAAAAAAAATCGTTATCACAATGCTGAAATAATTATGAGCAATATCAGCTACAGAGGAACCTTTTCATGGTAATCAGAAAAGTCTTAAGAATACAATCCCAGATTTCAAAAGCCACAATTCCATAACCAAGAAAGAAACTGACAGTATTTAAAAATTACTTCTAGTGTAGACATAGAAAGAAAACACATTTATTTCAACACAAAGAACTAATGATATAAAGGAAAACTGATAATAACAATTATAAACCAAAAGCTAATAACTGTAGGGAACTGACAAAGGGAGCCAGAAAGGAAAAAAAGATAAATCAATGAGGAAAGGATATCTGAGACTTTTAAAAGCATATTGAGAACAAAAGTGTTGTCATCTGTTACTGGAAGAAAATAGCAAAAATGTAATAACAATGAGAAAACATATAAGAATTCAATGAATACCTGTCTTCCATATTTGGGAAATAGATTTTATTTGCATATTGTCTAAAAATAATGAATCACACTCAATTTCAGCAATAAGTCAATGGAGTTGAAAACAGTAGCTAGAAAAGAGAGATATTTTGAAGTCAGTCAGGTGGAAAATGTACATCAAGAGTTTTCAAAGGAGAGGCATGGAAGCTCTCCGCTCCATGGGGACTCAATGGGACTTAGAGTATTCCAGAGGACAAAAGCTAAGTGACATTTCTCCAAGATTTAGACCAAGCAGATGTGGTCCTCCAGGTATTGCAAGGACTGTCAGTTTGTTCTCAGGCAAGGTAATGGGACAGTTAATCCAAAAATTATGTATTACAATAGAAAAGTAGCAAATACAAGTATCTTCCAGCAGTGTGGATTTACAGGAAACAGATTTCATCATTTTTTTTTCAACTGAGATCACTGATCAGGTTGATAAAGGTTAAAATGTTGGTATGCTCCACTTAGATTTTTGTAAGGCATGCAATCAGTTTCTCCATACTGTTTTGCCTTAGTAAGCAGATACAAACTATACAAACCACAAATTAAAATGGATTAAAACTGGCACCTTAGAATTAAAAAATGTAACTGTGAATAGAAGTCTGAAAATTGAGTAGGCACAGTTTTACCTGAACCAGCAGCACCAGTCCTTAGTCTCATGCTATTTAACATTTTAAATCAATGATTGAAAAAAAAGCCCCAGAATAAAATCATTGTTAGTAAATTTTGCAGGTGATAGAGAGACCACAGGAGAGCGAGGTCAAAGAGCACACTAAGCACTCTGAACCGTCTGGCAAACTGTAAAAAAACAATATGCACCTCGACACAACACTGTCATCCAGCCAGGAACAAAGAGTGTCAACCACACCATAAGACCACTGCTCCTACCCCGAGCAATGCCCAAATGACAGTTGTTATCAGATGACCATAAAACCTCCCTGCAGTCTAGTAGCCACAAAGCCTAGGGCAGACCTCAGATAAACAGAGAGTAGTCCCGAGGCAAAGTAGAGATCTTGTCCTGCCTGTGCCTTTGGCAATGGTGCAACTGCCACAGGAATACATGGACAGCCCCAAAGGCAAAAGTTCAAGGAGTGGTTAATTGTAAAGGATTCAAAGAGGAAAAAGAATGGTCAAAGCACTAAAACTTATCGTCAACGATTCACAGAGCTCCCCGTCCCCATAGTTTATCAAAGAAAAGGTGTCAAAGGGTCTCTATCACAGTTTACAGTGACACAGGTCACAAAAAATAAATACTATGGGACACTTCCCTCCAGGAGACACAGTTGTCAAAAGACCCAATGCTGGAAGCTGAAGCCAGGGAAAGCGCAAATTTCACGGACAGTTAATTTATCATTGGAACTATTTACCAAAGGGATTGTGGTGCATTTTACAGCACAGAAAAAAAATATATAAAAAACTGCATCTAGGTTGTGTTCCTAAAAGGCACAACAGATTTGAAATCGGATAAATGCTCTCAAAAGTCTTCAGACAGGTCTCCATCTTTTTCTACACTCAATGGTTCGTATCTCCTTTCTTCTGGAGCCTTCCTCATGTTTCACACATAATATTTGCAGATTATTTAGCTCCTCCCACTCTATTTTACTTACCACCTTCTTCTCACCTAAAAGCTGCAAAACATATTTATTTGGCTGCTGCCATCCAGACTACCATTTATTTCACATGCCCGCAGCACTAATTTTCAGAGACAGATTTCACTTATTTCTGTTCTTCAGAATAAATGGTGAGAAATGGCTAATTTGCTACATCACAACATTTTAGGAGGTGAAGATGATGGGAAAAAACCACCGGCTGTCTGAAAAACTAGGATGTAAAACCAGTCTTCCAAATATTAAGGGACACATCTAAACACAATTTATGCATATGCATACGTTTTTGCAAGATCAGGGATTCCAGAATTGGGGAGTTTTATCAATCTTAATTACAGCAAGCCATAATTTCTGTATTCATTTTTCAAAGAAAAAATACAATATCTATTTTGCGTACAGGTAACAAAATAGCCTTTCGCAGCTATATTCCAGAAAATCAAAAATAATCCATTTTCCCCTTTTCCCCACATCCCATTGATTTTTTGTGCCAGACTCAAACTGACAGAATTTGTCAGATACCAACTGGAGATGCTACTAGTTTCCAAATCAGGCCTTACATGGGCCAACCAGTGGTCTGAAACCTACTGTAAACAGTCCCTAAAGTGAGGCACCAATATGGTAATTTGGGGAAGTGATTTAATACATTGGCTTCCGGAAGCAAGTCAGACCCCAAGCAAAGAAACACACTTAGATGGAATTCGGCATGACACCGAAATCGGGACAGTTGAGAGTAGTTTTCTCTCTAGGGAAGGAAAACCAGCAGCGCAGAAGTGTCACTTCAAGCTTGAACAAGTTTTTACCAGCAGAACTTGTCAGGACACTGTCAGGCAGGAGCTGACAGCCATAAATCAGTATACTCCAAACGAACCACCGAGCATGCTTGCTTTATACGGAGAGGGTCTCCCGGTGACAACAGCCATCTAATGCTCCCTTACCCTAATAACAGCACAATGAAAATAAATCTGAGCAAGTACTCAGGAATGCTCTTTTCCCCTGCATTGTTACTCTGAGCTGGAGTAATGCCAGTGTTGGGGTTTTAGTGGTTGGTTTCTTTTTTTCTAAAAAGGTTTTGCTCTGCAACCAATTTTGTTTTGTTAGAACAAACAGAGTCACTCGCTATTGATCTCCCTATTAAATAGTTCTGGTAAACATTTTGTCTAGCTCTGCAAACTTAATACAGATGTTCATTCTGCACAGATCACTACCGACAGCTGATACAGGGAGCTAATGCCTGTCCATGGCAGGGGAAGACAGCAGTACAGACAGATCTCAAAAGAGAGGGAGCTGCAAAAATAATCAGCTTTCTGGCAGTTAAAGAGTTGGCCTGTGCAAACATAATACCTGTACTCTCAGGTGTGCGTGTGTGCCTTCATGCCACACGTGTGAGGGAAGGTGGGAGATTTCCACTTCCATATGCAGCTGCTGCACAGAGCAGCATTAAGCAGAAGAAAGCCCCTCAGCATGCATTCACCTACCACTGCCCTGATAAAAGGAGATCCATACAAGGGACTAAATGTGTCAGAGCTCTGTTCAGCAGAAATTCAATTTCTGGAGGTGCCAGGAGTGGAGGATCTGCAGGATTCCATGCTTTGGCAACAAAAGAGGTTAAACCTGATTCACCGGATACAATAAAATAGCATTAAAAAAATTAAAAAGGGCGTCTCTGTTTGCTCCCAAAGGTCTCTCAGACTTGGTCGCCACAGCAAACCAGCTTCACTCTGCCTGCTATCATGCTGAAGTGACCCTTTACCCAGGGGATGTTATTGGAGTTGAACTGATGGGTCTTTGGTGAAAAAAGTTGGATTCGCAAATTCAGTTTGAAATTGTTTTTATTCTTCAGCACACTGCCTGCAGCAGATGCTACCTAAAGAAGCCACCTCACTTCACCAGCACAGCTTCATTGCACTTGAGTGGGGGTAGCCTGATGCCAGCACCTAGGCGAGGAAGGGACCCTACCTGTGGGGGTCCTGCTTCTCCTAGAAGCTGCCCTTTTTCCTGGATGGTTCACTAAATAACCAGGACGGACCATCTCTTGCCCTCAGAGTTTTCTGTGGCCATACCAGCAGTGGGTGCCCATGCGTCAGGCCATGCTGTGAGAAGAGGTTGGAATTGTCCTGCTCTGGGTGTAGAATCATAGAATCGCTTGGCTGGAAAGGCCTTTGAGATCATCGAATCCAACTGTACCTGTCCACTCCTAAACCAGGTCCCTGAGCACTTCATCTACCTGTCTTTTAAACACCTCCAGGGATGGTGACTCAACCACCTCCCTAAACAGTTGTGCCAGCGCCTGACAACCCTTTTGGTGAAGAATTTTTCCTGGTGTCTAATCTGTGGTATGGCCGCTTCCAGCCAGTTCCACCTGGTTCCAACAGCCCCTGCCCCAGTCACAGCCCAGCCCTTCAACCATGCTGGAGGCACCTCTGGAGAAGCAGGTTTTAAAAAGGGCCAAATGATGCCCAGCTGCAAGGAGGAAGGGGGGAAAAGAAGTGTGAGGGGGGAAAAGAAATTGTGAGGGGGAAAAAGAAAGTGTGAGGAGGGGAAAAGAAAGTGTGAGGGGAAAAAGGAAGCATGAGGGGTAAAAGAAACTGTGAAGGGGGAAAGAAAATGTAAGGGAGGGAAAGAAAATGTAAGAGGGGGAAAGGAAATGTAAGGGGGGGGAAAGGAAATGTGAGGGGGGAAATGGAAGCGTGAAGGGATAAGTATAAGAAGCAGCCCCAAATGGAGAGAAGGAGGAAGAGGAGATGTTTGGTGGTGGTGCTCCATGCCTGGACCAGAGACTACCATGGTGAGGCAGAGGGAAAGTGTGTGGAGAAAGGAGCAGCAGAGAGGGGCTGTTGTGGGGAATGGACAGCCCTCGATTCCTCTTTGCCTTGAGCCACTCATGACAGGTTATTGGGTCTGAAATGGTAAAGTTAAGCCTAGGAGAAAGCAAGGGATCTGGGCAAGGGACAGCATTATTTTAACTGGCCTTTGTTTCTCACTATCCAAACCTATTTTAATTGGCAATGAATTAATTGTCCCCAAGTCAAATCTGCTTTACACATGACTCTAACTGGTAAGTGATTGTCCTTGTCCCACAAGCTTTTGCACCTTATTTTCTCCCACCCTGTGCTGAGGAAAGGGAGTAAGAGCATGGCTGGGTTGGCTTCTGCCATCTGGTTAAGATCAGCACATGACTCATATAGCTCAGTAAGCTATAGCAGCAGGGTCAAGGACAGACAGGCAAGATTTTGAAAGCCCCACCACAGCAGCATCCAGCACAGCAGCATCCAGCAGATGAATGGAAAAGGGTTTAAAAAGACAGCCAAAAAATTGAGGACTTCATGAGAGCTAGAGGAAACACTCCTAGCTCCCACTGAGCTTGAATCTTGGCTGGAGCCTGGAGCCCCACCTCACAAAGACAAGACAAGACGATTTGGCTGCCCACAATCCTGTCACCTCTGAGAGGATTAGCATTTCCAGGGCCCAGATATTATCTGCTGGTATGCTTGGGCCAGAATTTGGGAAAGGAAGTGCCATCTTCCATATCTCTTAGGCTAGGGCTCTGCACCCTTCCAAAAGAAACCTACTGTTGGTGTCCTTGAACTTGTCAGACCTTCATGCACACACCCCAAGAAATTTAAATATAGAATAATAAATAGGAAGTGGTGAAAAGTAAACACTTGAAAAATAACTTTCCAGGTGCACAATTCTTGCTAAGATTCATAAAAATTTCTGAACATACAAATGTTTGTACAAATAACTGAAGATTATCTCAAATAGCAGAGCTGGTTAAAATAGCCTTGCAAAGAAGTGAAGAGCAAAGTCCTACTCATTCATGAATATATTTATACATTTGTTTATTGCTATGCAGCCAGCTTTAAACCTGACCCAGCAGGGGAGAAACTATATACCTTATGCCTATGGGCCTCGTAACACTTCCAGTGGGGATGGATAAACTTCAAAAAACTTTGGCATTCAGATCCAGTTTCTCTGCTTATCTGCTGCTAATCCAAACTCTCCCAACATATCAAAAACGATGAACCAGGCAGGAAACCACATGAGAACAGGTTTTCCTACAGGATTTCTGGCATTTCTACATTAGATTCCAGATGGAAACACCCATGAGAACAGCTTCTATCCTGATATTTTTGGCACATTCAGTTCCAATCCTATCCGGAAACCTGAATTGGGAAGGGAAAGAAAAAACCACACAAAACAAAAAGCACCAACCATTTGCCCCAGTATTTCAGAACCTGAAGAAAGGTTTGTCATTTGATCTGGGTTTTAGTATTAGGAAGGAGGAGACAATGTTACCGGTTTTATCTTCTTCATCTCTTCTTACTCCCAGTTTCACACATATCCAAAAAGAAATACCAGAGTGTTCAACAGCAAAACTAGAAATGACCCTTCACCTCAAAATAAGCATGGATGCTACCCTAAAAGCACTTGGGCTTCACCCAAATTACTTGTCTTTTTTCTGTGCTCAAATGAATGTTAGATACCAAATAATAAAGGCATTCATTGAAATTTCAGGAAAAAAAGGATTCCAAAGGTGTTATCCACGGCTACAGTTGAAGTTAGGCTTTTTGCCAGTCAGAGTGGATTTCTCCAAAAGGTGGATGAATTTACCACATTTCCTGTAGTCCATTTTTGTGCATTTATTCAGCTTGCCCTCTCTCTCTAGATTTGGCAGCTGCTTCCAAATGCAATAACTTCAGCAATAACAACTTTGAATAGAACCTTTCCAAAATTATATTCACTAGTCAGTGATTTTTGTCATTTAATGTCAGCCTTTTTCTTATTTCTTTATTGCCATTGAAAGCTTATGTATTTTGCTCTTGACATTGTCCAGTTCCCTCTCTCTGACCTCCTAGCCCTGCCCCTTGCTTTTTTACACTGAGAAAACAGAAACAATGTTCAAGACTGCAACATCATTCGCTTCATTAGCAGCTCACCTCGATATCCTAACCCTTTGGTGGTTTAAAGATGAACAGTACATAAATTTACAGCAAAAAAATCTGAAGAAAAAACAAAGTGACTGCTGCTTTGACTCAAATAGCCCATTTCAAGCTATGTCAAGAGGTCTCAAAAACCCCAAATGATCCAAAATCTCTTTTCTTAAACCCTGTGGATGCATGTTCATGTATTGCCACCTTTGTACATTTCTCCGTCAATAATGCTTTTGAAGAAGGTGGCACTCTTCAATAACAAATAAGGAAACAGCACCAGGCCCTCCCTTCTTGCTCCCAAGCCATTGATTGGTGTGAGCTGGAAATGGTACCTTTGACCTCGTCTTGAAGGACAGAGGATTTGCTTGTGGTTTTGTTTTTACATTTCCTTTTTTTTCCCCTGAAGAAATGCTGCCGCATCTACTCACATGTACATCAGTTCCCTCTACTGGCAGCATTAATTAAGCTATTCTTTTAATTCACCAGGTGGTTTGTTGGTTTGGAAAGGGAGATGTGCTCTGCTTGGTGGGAATACATGGAACCATCACGTGTAGAGTGTTGTGCTTTTGCACATTACAGCAGAAACAGTAACACCCTGGTTCTTGTTACCGTACTAGTTCCTCTCTCTAGCTTTTTAAATCTCACTTTCCATGCTATGGTCCAGGGCAGATACTTAACATTATCTTAACATATTTTTGTCCTTAACTGTGGCAGCAAGTGGGGAACTGAAAAGCAATGACTCCTGAAGCAGCTCAGGCAAATGAGCTGCATCAACACTTGAGCTCTCTGGGTGAGCCTACAGCCTCTCCTCAACTGGGGCAGCCTCTCTTAAGGGAATGGGTGGTCTGTTGGGATCCTTTCACTCCTTCATTTACCCAGAAGCTATTCTAAATCAACGGTGTTTCAAAATGTGGTTAAAATCATTTGGCCATTCTTTTTTTTCCCCCTCTAGTTAAAGTAGATTGATTTTGTCCTTCCATAGGTAATATTTTCCTCCTGTGATATTAGGCCAGAGGAAGAAGTCATTCACTATATTTGGGTGCTTGAGGAAAACACTTGTCATTTAAAAAAAAGGCCAAAAAACAATAACTACCCCAAAGAGAACAAGATAAAAGATTTCCCCTTTGGACCCAAGCTGTCAGTATTTAGGGAAACAGGCGAAAACATTTCAATTTTCTCAGCAAATCTTAGGTAGCACTATTTTATAGTTCTCTGTAGTTTTTCCAGTAGTTTCAGTAGCAATGTTTGTGATTCAAAACCATTGTTTAAAATCTCCAATTAGGATGAAACCAAATAAACTTTCATAGGTATACTGACCAAAAAAACTATTTCTAGAAATTAAGATTTCTAATAGAAGTAGAAGTGAAAAGACAATGTAGAAAATGGTAGAAAAACCAACAACAGCCTAATACACCTGCATTTACACATGCAAATGTGGGAGCATAAAATTAAAGACCTATTCAGCACCTCAGTTTAAACATGCCTCGCTCTTCTAACTGGTGTTGATAAGATGCCCTCAATGCACACAGTTTCTTGGAATTTTCATAAAGTGTCCTTATTGAGAATTTTTCTCCTCTTTTTTTTTTAATCTAGGTCATATTTCTAAAAGAGATTGTACAAAAATGTTGTATTTGACCCTGGTGTTCTAATTAAATACATTACAGGACTTGCAGTCATATTTAGAGGAGTAAAAAAACACTCTTGCTCACACGGCTGCATGAGTTCTTGTTTGAGGAATAAAATTGTTTATTTCTGAGTCTTCCAGGAGCTTTTACAGACTGATCAAGTGTCAAGACATGGTAGTTGACTCAAAGGTGACATAGATATTGCCTCATAATATCTTTAGGACCTGAATCAAATCCTGAGATACTTTGAAACTATGGGAGTATAATGAAAATACATTTCTTTCTTTGTATTATCCTTTGTAATGGAGAGCTTTACATTTCCTTTCTAGCAACCGTGATGTACATTGTCCTATCAAGGCATTTTTAGGGACCATTTACCTGAATACAATTTGTGTGTAAGGTGTCTGAGAGCCAACCTGGATTTATGCTTCCTGGTCCTTGTAATAAGTGAATAGATTTCACTTTCCCCCATCAAAATAAATGTCAGAAAGTTCTTTGATTGTTCAATAAGGGAGAAAAACACCCTTTTTCAAATGAAACAAATGGCTATGGGCTAGGTTTTGGTGTTGCAGGAAGCTCTGTTGAGCCTCCCACCTCCAGGAGCAATGCATTGAAGGACATGTGTGCCCACAGGGTATGTCCACAGGATATGTCCCAAAATCTCTCCCTACAACACGGAGGACTTGTTCGCTACTTCGTTTTGCTTGCCCACTGCGTTGCCCACTGAAACGAGGAAAGCCCTTGAGCTGACAGAGTGGTCTTTGCAAAGTGTGTTGGGACTTTGCTGCAAAAGCAGATTTTGGGGAAAGAATATTCTTGCCTTTAAAAAAAATATGGTTGTGGTAATTTGCCTAAATCATAATTTCCCTTGGTATTTCTTGGATTGTGAAAATCCTAATGCAGTACAGCTCTTTGGAACTGTTGTGCTGGGATTTTTACACATACACCCAGGCCCATCTGGATTCCCATGCAGGCCAGACATGTGGCGTAAATAGCCCAGATTCAGCCTATCTGGGGCACTACTAGATGAGCTCCTGTATTCCTGCACACAGGTACCCACACATATAAATTTCTGAAAAATTCTTCTAAGAAATAGCAAATCTTTTAAGATAACGGACTTCCAAAACTAAGATATCAATTCCTGCTTCCTACTTTCTTTTCATGGAGAGCGACTAAGGTGATGTCTAACATGTGTCTACCCGAGGCAATACCTTTTTGATATCATGCAGTGAAAATGGCAGAATCTGGCTCTTTAGTGACCAAGACATCCAAAAATTGGATGCAGGAATTCACCTCTCTTTCATAGGTTAAATGAATATTCTGTGAGTATCGATTGTTCAGTTCTTCCAGTGGAAGATGAATGTGATCAGCATTGATAATCAGAAAAAATATCATCTACATACCTCTCATATGCAGATGGTGGCTGTTCAATACCAGTCAGCAGTATAGCTTCCTGGTGTGACAGGAAAATATCTGCAGCAATTGAGGATTAACAGAGGCCATTGCTACATCAGTGTTTTGTTTGTAATAGTTTCCATTCTATCAGAAATAACTGGTTGCGCATTTCCGTGTGTGACATTAAAATTCACCATTGAAATCTCGCTCGGTAATAATAAAACCCCTGCAAGAGTCTCTACAAACACACCAGACTCCAAATTAAAGAGCAAGCGTATTGTTAGAGTTTGCATGGATCTTTTTTGAATTAGTGCTAGGTGAACAATAAATAAAATTCCAAGAGAAGTTCCCCAAGCTGATATGCATTCAAGGTATTATCTTTGCTCTGTACTGTATGTGCTTCTGGGTGAAAAAATTCTAATTGCACTTCCATTCAAAAATCAACCGTGGGAATAAGGAATCATGCTCATTTTATGCACAGCAGCCTGAAGGCCTTATCCTTAAAACAAATTACAGCGCCTCCTATGCAACTCACACTCTGAAGCTAATTCTACCCCTAAAGCAAAACTCCAAAATTAAAGTTTAATCTGTGATCTAAACAATTTTGTGTTTGTGATCAATCTTGCTGGGGTGGATTTTAATATATATATGTGTGTGTGTGCGTGCGTATGGGTGTGTGTATATATGAAAAATATAAAACATTAAGGCAATTGTTATCACAGATGAAGACAGAACATTAAATACTCTGCTCAGTAAGATCGAGATAAAACACATATAGCAAAGGCAGGGAATAAAGCTGTTAAGCACACACTCCTATATGTAACAGAGTCCTGGACTTGCAACCAGCGAAAGCTTAAATTCCACCACATGTATCATATTTACTACATTCTGCCAAAGAAATAGGCAGACTGCCACACCATTAAAGCAATTACGCTTACCCTCTCAGATATGTAGAAATTAGATTCTGCTCCTTGAAATCGTATGCTGGGGGAAGCAGGAACAAGAAAGGGGGGAGTAAGAGGAGGAGAGAAGGAAAGGCATCAATTCCTCCCAGAAAAGCAAATCATCGCTTTGGCAAGGAAAGTCTTTGGGCCAGCAAGAGTTAAAGGAGTTTGAAGTGTATGGTCTGTCTCTCCCCAACTTGGTGCAGTGACTCTGCATCCTGCAGGAACCTGTTCAGATGCTCTGATAAGTCAGACAGAATTCATGGGAGATTACCACACAGCTCCTGCCAAGCTGTGCTGCGGTGCGGGTAATAGATATGCTCCAGTACTAAATCCTAAAAGGCCCTGCTACATCTGTCAAGCATGCCCTGGAAAAGCACCCTCAGTTCAGATGTTATCACTGCTCTGCCTGCATCAGAAGATTTAGTGTCCACCCTGGAGGTTGCTTTTGCCGCACAGTTTTCAGGGGCAAAACAACAAGGAAGAAAGATGAGAGAAAAAAGGCAAATTATTCTTGCTTAAAGCAAAAGGAATAAAGTGATGTGCTTGCAGACTAGTTCAGCTTCTCACCCTGCATCCAGAAGGTCCCAAGTCCCACATTAAGACAGTACTGATGTTCTAAGCTGATTAGCTCGGACATGTTCAGTTCCCTGGACTGTGACACCACGAAGATGATCTTCCGTAGAGCAAGTCTTTCCCAAGGAAAGCCGAACAACAAACCCAGTGGGGGGCCACAGACGGTGGATAGAAGATGCTTGCCTTTGATAATTAACTTTAAAACTGGTTCTAGAAAAGCGGCTCTGACATAAAATGTATTTCACAAAGTGCTGTTTATGAAAGAATTGCTGGTCCTCCCATTAACCACCTAAGGAGGAATTTGGTAAAAAATATTTCTAATGTTATTTATAATTTTACAACAAGCAGAAAAATATGTACGTAATGTAAACTTACATAATATATGTAAACGAACACACATAGACACCCCCAAAAAACAGCCTTGGGAACAACTACTTTCTTAATGTACTCCAAAACAGAGCCATGCATTTTAACCATCTGTCTCCTTATTCAAATCTGGAGGAAATATCAAAGTACAGCAGTAGCTCCTTTTTTCACTAGGTGCACTCTCAGAGTTCAAGGGAGAAAAGCTACAATTTCCTGACCCAGCATATTGCATTTTAAACTTCTGTTTCCTGAAGCTGATTATAAGGACAGATAAGTTCCAGCTATTGGGATGTCAACAAGAAGATTCCCAGGCTATCATGTTTATAGCTCCATAGAGTGGTAGAGACTGGATTGAGATGGGGCAAATGGGTTGGCACAAGGAAATCTTGTGCTGGATATGCAAAATGATGTGCTCGGCTGTGCAATGGGGACCGTCACAGAAACATGGAGTTAACCCTAGTGTGGTGTAAGATGATTCCTCCTCGGGGCTTGCAGCTATTCTCTACTTGGATGGATTCTGTCCCTAAGGAAAGAAAGATCAAAAAGACAAGGCAAAGTACTGGATGGCCAGTAAGAGGAAGGACTTGAGGTGGACAAATGCAATGTTGGGGAAGGAGACCTAGACTTCAGGACAGCTGTTGAAGAAGACAACGGGTGAATCACAAAATGTCCCCATCTGGCAGAGCAACGAGCAGCTGCAGATGGGGCAGCCCTGAAGGTGCATAGAGGAGCATGGTGTGTGTTTACAGTTACGATAACAAAAAACAAGAGCAAGCTCTTTCTACAAAACAATTATTTCTTAGTAAATAGACATTTCTGGAAAAACTGCACTCCTTGTGACTCGGTCATCTGTCACAGTATTTGCATACTTGTTCAAATCCGTTGAAGACCTGTCACAGTATAAAGTCCTTGCCACCAAACACCTACCATATCCTGCATGAACACCATTGTGAGATGCCCAAAGTATCCAGTTCACGTGCGAGTGAATCCCACTCAAGCCGGCACAGCTTCACCAGCAGCATCAACCTGGCAGGATGGGTCCAGGGCTGCAGCACCACACCATGG